>CM033472.1:37349311-37539311 GCA_019447015.1 Hymenochirus boettgeri | reverse complement strand
CGTTATCGTACATGTTATCTTTATTTGGGCATGTTATCTTATCCCCACATGTATCTGTGCATGCTATCTGTGCAGATTACTGCGCACGGTATCTGTACATGCCTCTGTGCAGGTTATCTGTGTATGGTATCTGTGCATGGTATCTGTGGATGCTATATGTGCATGGTATCTGTGCATGTTTGCCCACCATCAGCCTTCATCTTCTGTGCAAAGATGTTTCATTTTTCAGGGGGCTGATTTTAAAGTTTACCCTTAAGCCCATGTGGAACCTGATTTCTAGTTAGACCTCTGGGACTCTTTAATTTGTGGTGAAGCTTTACTGGGAATAGGGTGGTGTCAGGGAGTTTTTTACCTTAGTGAAAACAGAGCTAATAGCCAGGGTGTGGTGTTTGGGGGTGTGCCTGTGATGTTTGGGGGCATGGGCAGGATGTGTATGTGGGTGTATGTGGGTATGATTCGGTAACAGACCTGGATGTTTGGGGTGTGCCATGATGTATCGGGCGGACCATAATGTTTTTTGGGGGGGGTTTGGGGGGTGACCACAATTCTGGTAGCATGGTCACAACATTTGGGGTCATGGTTCAATGCATGGCAGTTATCTTTGGGGGCATGGCCTTGATGGTTGGGGTATGAGCATAACCGTGATGTTTGGGGGTGTGGCAGTGACAGCAATATCTGGGGGCATGGTCACATTCCAGGAGGATCTGCTTTAAATTTCTTAGCATGACAATACCCGTAAATGGTGATTTATACACCAATAGTAACATAGTCTTTCCAGTGTTTATATTTGTATATAAATGTCATTCATATCACCAATAGTAACATAGTCTTCCTCGGGTTTATATTTGTATATAAATGTGATTCATATCACCAATAGCAACATAGTCTTTCCAGGGTTTATTTGTATATAAATGTCATTCATATCACCAATAGTAACGTAGTATTTCCAGGGTTTATATTTGTATATAAATGTCTTCATACACTAATAGTAACATACAGGGAGATGTAATAAAAGTTCTTATTGTTAAAAATGGCGCTAATTTTGCCCCAACCAATCAGATGTTAGCTTTCATGTTAAATAAGATCTGATTGGTTGGGGCAAATTAGCACCATTTTTAACGATAAGAACTTTTATTAATAAACCTGATAGTCTTTCCAGGGTTTATATTTGTATTAAATGTCTTCATATCACCAAGTAACATAGTCTTCCAGGGTTATATTTGTATATATGTCATTCATATCACTAATAGTAACAGTCTTTCTACTGTTTATTTGTATATAAATGTCATCATATCACCAATAAACATAGCTTTCTATGGTTTATATTTGTATATAAATGTGATTCATATCACCAATAGTAACATAGTCTTCCAGGGTTTATATTCGTATAAATTGTGATTCATCACCAATAGTAACGTAGTCTTTCTAGGGTTTATATTTGTATATAAATGTGATTCATATCACCAATAGTAACGTAGTCTTTCCAGGGTTTATATTTGTATATAATGTATATTTCACCATAGTACATAGTATTTCCAGGGTTTATTTGTATATAAATGTCATTCATATCACTAATAGTAACGTCTTTCTAGGGTTATATTTGTATATAATGTCACTCATATCACCAATAGTAACATAG
Organism: Hymenochirus boettgeri; assembly: GCA_019447015.1. Classification (NCBI taxonomy): domain Eukaryota; kingdom Metazoa; phylum Chordata; class Amphibia; order Anura; family Pipidae; genus Hymenochirus; species Hymenochirus boettgeri. The sequence continues at coordinate 37,537,672 of CM033472.1, read as the reverse complement.
TCTTTCTATGGTTTATATTTGTATATAAATGTGATTCATTTCACCAATAGTAACATAGTCTTTCCAGGGTTAATATTCGTATATAAATGTGATCATATCACCAATAGTAACATAGTCTTCCAGGGTTTATATTCGTATATAAATGTGATTCATATCACCAATAGTAACATAGTCTTTCCAGGGTTTATATTGTATATAAATGTCATTTATATCACTAATAGTAACATAGTCTTTCTAGGGTTTATATTTGTATATAAATGTTATTCATATCACCAATAGTAACATAGTCTTTCCAGGGTTTATTATTTGTATATAAATGTGGTTCATATCACCAATAGTAACGTAGTCTTTCTAGGGTTTATATTTGTATATAAATGGGATTCATATCACCATAGTAACATAGTCTTTCCAGGGTTTATATTTGTATATAAATGGGATTCATATCACTATAGTAACGTAGTCTTTCTAGGGTTTTATATTGTATATAAAGGGATTCATATCACCAATAGTAACATAGTCTTTCCAGGGTTTATATTGTATATAAATGTCATTCATATCACTAATAGTAACGTAGTCTTCCAGGGTTTATATTTGTATATAAATGTGATTCATATCACCAATAGTAACATAGTCTTTCCAGGGTTTATATTTGTATATAAATGTCATTCATATCACTAATAGTAACATAGTCTTTCCAGGGTTATATTTGTATATAAATGTCATTCATATCACCAATAGTAACATAGTCTTTCCAGGGTTTATATTGTATATAAATGTTATTCATATCACCAATAGTAACATAGTCTTTCCAGGGTTTATATTTGTATATAAATGTCATTCATATCACCAATAGTAACGTAGTCTTTCCAGGGTTTTATATTTGTATATAAATGTCATTCATATCACTAATAGTAACATAGTCTTTCCAGGGTTTATATTTGTATATAATGTCATTCATCACCAATAGTAACATAGTCTATCCAGGGTTTATATTTGTTTATAAATGTCATTCATATCACCAATAGTAACATAGTCTTTCCAGGGTTTATATTTGTATATAAATGTCATTCATATCAAACGTAGTCTTTCCAGGGTTTTATTTGTATATAAATGTCATTCATATCACCAATGTAACATAGTCTTTCCAGGGTTTTATTGTATATAATGTTATTCATATCACCAATAGTAACATAGTCTTTCTAGGGTTTATATTTTAAAACCTTCCAGGAACAAATTGTAATGTGTTACAGACCTTAAGGGAAATGTCTGGTTCCCTCTGTTATAGAAGCTGTTGTTTTTGTGTGTGCCTCTCTGAGTTGTGTAGCTGTACTTACACTGTTGTTGTGTCACTGAAGGAATTTGTGTCTGTGTTGTTGAAGTAGGGCAGCACCAGAGCTCTTTGTTTAAAATGGTGCTAATTTTGCCCCAACCAATCAGATATCATTTAACATTTGAAAGTAACATCCAATTGGTTGGGTCAAAATTAGCACAATTTTTAACGATAAGAACTTTTATTGAAAACCCTGTATATTAAAAGAACTAATGTCACCAGCTGTACAGGACCAAAGCAAACAGGTAGAGAGATTGTCAATGATTGGATTGATTTAAATTCTACGTTATCCCTAAGTAGCCCTTACACTTTAGATAGCTGCACGATAAATGAAGATGGGGTCAGTGTAACATTTTTTCCTGGCCCGATCTTCGTTTTTCCAATAAACCGCTCAACATTGTCGTTTTCGATATTTGAGCGATCCAATCAAATTTATTAGATTGCTCAGAATCAGTTATTGTGTATAGCAAGGACTTTCCTCTCTCTCCATTCTACACAGTGGTTCTGGACATGCTCAGTAGAATAGAGGATAGAGAGAATTTTCCTACATGCTACCAGTACTACTCTGTGCTAAGGGAAGGCAGAAGTAACTGCAGTAGTGAAAGATGTTACCGGTTTCATACATGACAGTGGGACAAGGACACAAAAATATGTCTGCCCTACCTAAATTTTGATAAGGTTAATTTCTGGTTATTTCTTGTGTTCTAACTGACTTAATTTACCCTTGAAGGGGCCCCATCCAATATTTTGCTATGGGGCCCATAGACTTCTAGCTATGCCCCTGTGTTGCTCTGCTTCTATCAGTCTTTCTGTCTATCTCTCTATCACTCTATCTCTATCAGTCTGTCTGTCTATTGGCATTGGTGTTTTAACATAGAAATGATTTGTGCAGTGCGATGAGACAATTGCACAGTCTCGGTGGTCTCTATCTATCATCTGTCTATCATCTATCATATCTTTCTGTCTGTCTATCTTTCTATCTATCTAGCTAGATTTCTATCTAGCTTTCTGTCTATCTATCTATCTATGGGCCCTATTTATAAAAGATCGGTATCGTTATCGTAAAATACCGATCGTTATCGTAAAATAACGACCGGGTTTTTACCGATAACGACCGTTATATACCGATACCGGTCGTTATTTTCCGATAACGACCGGTATTTACCGTTATCGGAAAATAACGACCGGTATCGGTATATAACGGTCGTTATCGGTAAAAACCCGGTCGTTATTTTACGATAAAGATCGGTATTTTACGATAACGATACCGATCTTTTATAAATAGGGCCCAATCTATCTATCTATCTATCTATCTATCTATCTATCTATCTATCTATCTATCTGTCTGTCTGTCTGTCTGTCTATCTATCTATCTATATCTCTCTGTAGAGCGTCATTCCTTTATCACTCCGATTAATAGGACGTCGCAGTCTGGATCACTCCGGTTAATAGAGACACGGTCTGTAAACCTCCGTCTGTATAGAGACGCGCAGTCTGATCTATCCGTTTATAAGACGTGGCAGTCTGTATCTCTCCGTTTATAGACGCACAGTCTTATCACTCTCCAGGTTAATACTAAGACGCGCAGTCGTTTATCTCTTGGTTAAATAGAGCGTCATCGCATTGGTAAACGCCTGTCTGTACTCTACGGTAATAGAGAAGGAGTCTGTATCTCTATGGTTTAATAGACTGCGCAGTCTGTTTCTCCGTTTATAGAGACCGTAGTCTGTATCTCTAATGGTTAATAGAGGCGGCAGTCTGTATCTCTCGTTATAGAGACAGCGCAGTCTGTATCTCATCCGTTTATAGAGATGCGCAGTCTATACTCTCCGGTTAATAGACGACGTGCGCTGTCTGTATCTGATCTCGTTAATAGAGACGCGCAGTCTGATCTCTCCAGTTTAATAGAGACGCGCATCTGTTCTCTCTGCGTTAATAGAGACGACGTCTGTATCTCTCGGTTAATAGAGAGCGCAGTATCGCTCTGTTAATAGACCGCAGTCCTATCTCTCCGGTTAATAAGAGATGCGTCGGTCTGTATATCTTCTGGTTTAAAAATAGACGACAGCGCGTCTGTATCTCTTCCGGTTCATAGAGACGCGTAGTCTGTATCTCTCGTGGTTAATAGAGCACGCAGTCTGTTGCTCTCCGGTTAATAAGCGCATCTTTATCTCCGAATGGACCTCGTTCTGTATCCTCTGGTTATAGAGACGTGCAGTATGTATCTCTCGGTTATAAGAGACGCGCAGTCCTGTATCTCCTGTTTAATAGAGATGCAGTTGTATCTCTCAGTTAATAGAGACAGCGCGTCTGTATCCTCTCGGTAGTAGACGCGCAGTCTGTCTTCTCGGTTAATAGAGACACGTGGCAAAGTCTGTATCTCTCCTGGTTAATAGAGAACGTGCCAGTCTTGGTATCTATCCGGTTATAGAGACACGTCTGTATCTCATTCGTTATAGAGATGCGCATTTTGTATCTCTCCAGTTAATAGAGACACGCAGTCTTATCTCTCCTCCGGTTAATAGAGAGCGAGGTCGATCTCTCGGTTAAGGAGTACGCGCAATAGTCTGATCTCTCCCGGTTAATGAGACGCGCAGTCGTGTATCTCCTCCGGTTAATGAGGATGCGCACATCTGTATATCTTCAGTTAATAGAGACACGCAGTCTGTATCTCCGGTTTAATAGGGACACGCAGTCTGTACTCTCCGTTATAAAGCGCATCTGTATCCCCGGATTTAATAAAGAAGGCTCAGTCTGTATCTCTCGGTTAATAGACGCGCAGTCTGTATCTCTCAGTTAATAAAGACGCGTAGTGCTTATCCTCTGTCACTGCTGCCTGTAGATTGAGTACGGGAGACAGGCGTCTGTATCTCTCCGTTGTTAATAGAGACGGGCAGTCTCTGTATATCTCCGTTAATGAGAGTCGCAGTATGTATCTTTCCGTTATAGAGAGCGCGATATGTTCTGTTCAATGCCGTTTAAAGAGACGCAGTTCTGTATTCTCGTTAATAGAGAGCGCAGTCTGTATCTTCCGGTAATAGAGACGCGCAGTCTGTATCTGTCCGGTTATGAGAGCGCAGCAGTCTGTATCTCTTCAGTTAATCGAGACGCGCAGTATCTGTATCTCCTCGGTTAAGTAGAGACACGCAGTCTGATATCTTCCGGTTAATAGGGACGCGCAGTCTGTATCTCCCGCTGTTAATAGAAGAAGCGCAGTCTGTATCTCTCCGTTAATAGGGCCGCGCGAATTCTTATCTTCCGGTTAATAGAGCGCAGTCTGTATCTCTTCAGTTAATAGAGACGCGAGTCTGTATCTCTCAGTTAATAGAGACGCGCAGTCTGTATCTCTCTCCGTTAATAGAGACGGGCGTCTGTATCTCTCCAGTTAATAGAGACGCGCATCGTATCTCTCTCCGGTTAATAGAGACTCGCAGTCTTATCTCTCGGTTAATAAGACGCGCAGGTCTGTATCTCTCCGTTATGAAAGCAGCGCAGTCTGTATCTCTCTGGTTAATAAGAAACCCAGTAAGGACTCGTATCTATCCGGTTAATAGAGACCTCCGCAGCTCCTGTAATGCTCTTCAGTGTAATGTAGAGACGCGCAGTCTGTATCTCTCTTCATGTTAATAGAGACGCGCAGTCTGATCTCTCGAGTTAATAGAGACGTCGTGTAGTCTGTATCTCTTCGGTTATAGAGACGGCAGTCTGTATTTCTCCGTTAATGGAGATGCGCAGCCTGTATCTCTTCGTTAATTAGAGACCCGCCAGTCTGTATCTCTTCAGTTAATGAGACACGCAGTCTATATCTCTCCGGTTAATAGGGCACGCGCAGCTCTATCTCACTCCGGTTTAATAGAGAACGCGCAGTCTGTATCACTCCGGTTAATAGAGACGCGCAGTCTGTATCTCTCTGGTTAATAAGACGCGCAGTCTGTATCTATCCGGTTAATAGAGACGGGCAGTCTGTATCTCTCCAGTTATTAACGCAGCAGTCTGTATCTTCGGTTAAGACGCGCAGTCTTTATCTCCTCCGTTAATAGAAGACGCGCAGTCTGTATCTCTCCGGTTATAGAAAAGCGCAGTCTGTATCTCTCTGGTTTAATAGAGAACGCGCGAGTCTGTATCTATCAGTTAAATAGAGACACACTCTGTATTCTTCAGTTATAGAGACGCGCAGTTCTGTATTTCTTCAGTTAATAGAGACGCGAAGTCTGTATCTACTCTACTGTATTCCAGAGACGTGCCAGTCGTTATCTCTCCGGTTTAATAGAGACGCGCTGTCTGTATCTATCCGGTTAATAGAGAACGCAGTCTGATCACTCCGGTTAATAGAGACGCCGCATCTGGTATCTCTCCAGTAATAAGCGCACAGTCTGTATCTCTCCGGTTATAGAGATGCGCAGTCTGTATCTCTCCGGTTAATAGAGACGCCAGTCTTATCTCTCCGGTAATAGAGATGCGCAGTCTGTATCCGCTGTCTGTTGAACAGAGACGCTCGCAGTCTGTATATCTCCGGTTATAGAGACGCATCTGTATCACTCTGGTTAATAGAGACAACGCAGTCTTTTACTCTCCGGTTATAGAAAGCCAGCCCCGCAGTCTTATATCTTTCTCGCTGTTAATAGAGCCCGGCAGTCTTCATCTCTGCCGGTTAATAGAGCCGCGCAGTCGTATCTCTCGCGGTTAATAGAGACTCGCAGTCTGTATCTGAGGTTTAATAGGACGCGCAGTCTGTATTCTCTCCGGTTATTAGAGACGCGCAGTCTGTATCTCTCCTCCGGTTAATAGAGAAGCGCGTCGTATCCTCTCCGGTTAATAGAGAAGCGCAGTCTGTATCTCTCCTCTCCCCCGTTAATAAAGACTGGATTGAAGGGTGAGAGGTAGGACCACTTAGTTTGGATGGATTTTCCATCACTATGCAATTGCCTCTCCTTATGGCTTGGCCATTATATTGGTATTAGTTTGTGTTTGTAGTTGTGGCGGACAGTCTGGATCCTTTTTAGGACCCTAGATTTCGCAATGGCGAGCCCACCTTATAGACACCCTGGGTGGTCAGCTGAGGATCAAACAGTAGGGTGAAGTATTGGAGGACCTCTTGAGCCTACTTATGGCAACGGAAGGAGTGGACTCACTTTTGATCTGGACCAACTTCTGCTGGCAAGATTGAGAGGGGGAAGATGGTCTCAACTATTACACTTCACTGATGAGAAATCACCGTCCCCAGGCTTTACACATGGGACACAATTTGCTTGATCACAGAAATTTTGGTTTGGACAGTTGATTGGGATGACATATTGGACTGTGTGTACCAGCCTTGGCAGTAGTAGAAGCATCCTCTGACTGCTCTAGTGACTAGGGACCTATTAAAAAACCACGCAGTATCGCAAATTGTGTAATACCGCGGGGGTTTCGTACAAGTACGGCCACGGTCATACAATACCAAACGGTAGTAGACTTTAATAGACTACCTCATGGTATTATATGGGCAATGGCAAAATTTTGATACATTGTTCTTCTTAGCAATACTGCACCTTTATAAATAGGGCCTAGGGCACTAATTGACAACAGCATAGTTTATATGAATGCGTATGACCAAATGGTAAACACAGACGTTTCGTTTAACAAAAAGGCAGCCCTCATATTGGAATTTCTATTACAGATAGCGATTTTCATCAGTGCTATAATGGCCTTACCCGAACTACCCACAGGGTAGAAATGCCAAATGAATCTGTGTTAATTTTTTTAGGCTAAGCCATGTGCCTATGTTAGACTAATTAACAGGTTCCCAGCAGGTAGGTGGCAGTGGGAAAGGCCCCAGTTACTGTAAACTGAAGGTGACGAGGTTGCTTGCTTGCCTTTTTTTTTTGTCTCTTTAGATGTGGAAATCTTAAGGTCCCAGTGCAATGCAAACTGGGTAATCCCCGGTCTGTCAACCCTCACATTTTCAGAGCCCTCGCCTCGCCCTGTGGACTTTTACTGGACTGATAAGAGGTGCCGAGAAAGACACAAGCTAGGAAATTATAACGACTCGGCCATGTTTGCTGCCATAAACAGGTGTGCATGGGGAACACAGTTCCTCCACCTACTCTACAAGTTGACATCACACAAAGGGAATTCTGGGCATTCAGGACCTAATCTTCTGTGTGATGACTGATTTCTGCCCAGTTCTTGGTCACTAGCCCCATCTACCGTTTGCATCAAATAGCAACCCAATGCCCAATGTTGTCTAATAAAGAGACACACATGATAGTGACATGGTCCTTCTCTGAGGGAGCTCTGTATGATGTCTCACTGGGTGAAAGTGAGTAATAGATGATAGAGGTGATAATATGACATTAGACTTTATTACATATAGTTGGTTTTAGTGTCCAATGATAACCATCTGGTCCTGACAAACTAATGTTGGTAACGGACATTGTCAAGCTATCTAATAGACCAGATCGTTTAATGCTGTTAGGGGGGACCCATTGTTCTCTTTACATCAATCCCCTCTCCTCAGGGGCGTAACTACAGGGGAGCAGGTACTGCAAGGGGGCCTCATCTTCTTATTTGTTTTCTATGACAGATACAGCCTCCTCCCAAAAAATCACTGTAGATAAAGCAGGTACATGGCCCCTATAGCAGCCTGTCTACACAAAAATCTTATCTTGGGAACCATTGTCAATGTCTGTACAAAACATTTTTCCGTGTTTAAAGGAATGTTCAATCAAAAAGTGAACTATTCCTTTAATGTATTGATAGACCGGGAGGTTAATGAGCTTTGTCTTACCTTCCCTTCTCAATCAATTCACAGGAGCGACAGACGAAGAAAAAAAAGAAACTAACTTACACGCAAGCGGTCGGGAATTCCACTGCTGCTGCGGAGGAGCGTGTGTAAGGTAAGTTTTCTTTCTTCACTACTGGTGAATTGATTGAAGAATGGAAGGTAAGGCATAGTCCCTTAACCTCCTGGTCTTCAATCAATACTTGGTCTTCATATCAAAACTTTTGGAGTTAACTATTCCTTTAAATCTGATGTCAAGAATGAGGTCTTGGCTTTTTGTAGCAAATGAATAAAAAGCACAAGAACATTATACAAGTCCCTCCTGTGCAGTTGCACAACGTATTGTGTCATTTATACGAGGCCTTGCAGTTTGTATATCATTCAAACAATTTGTCATTGCAGAGTTTTGGTAAGAATGCTGAGGAAAGACAAACAAACCAGTGAATGGTGTCAATGGCTGTGTAAAAGCCACAAGTGTTTGTAGTGGTTACAACGTGTCACACTAAGAATAAAAAAGGAGAACAATGACAGTATGAACCTCTTACCATGGGGGCATGACAGTTAAAGGGATCTAAACTAGTTTTGTTTTTTAATTGCCCATTACTAGAAACTATAAATCTCCTAACTATCGCTCAATTTTTTTAAATATCCAATCTGAACCTATAAATTTTACTGTCAAGTCAGTATTATTATAAACTCTATGTGTGTACGTTTTGCTGTAATGATTAATGACAGTTGTTAGAGTCAGGTTGACACACAATGTAGGAGGCAAAAGACCTTGAGATAAAATATTATCTTCAACATGAGAACCTCTTGTACAATTCCAGAAAAAACAATGTCTGAATAATACGGACACAAAATGGCGTCAAGAGACAAAATGGCTGCTATTAGGCTAAGTATTATAGAGATATATAAAACCTAACCGTTGGTGTGTATTGCGTGGTTGAAAATTCCCTCTTCCAGTCTTATAGTGATTACCGAGCATGCTTGACTTTACAATAGTCGGATTAGTCAGGGGGGGGGAATTTTAGCCAAAGCAAAACAAGTACTCGATTGAAGACATGCAGTAATGCACACCAAGAGATACGCTACTTACATGTTTCAATTATAGATCAAAGGCATGTCCACCCTAAAAATAAACTGGTCAATTGTCAGTTACCTGTCCCCAACCCCAACTGATATATTTGGTGCACTTTACTACCGACATTACTAACCCAGATATTTAACAAATAATATTTGTCTCCATTCTGGGGTAAACAGGCCCCTCCTTCATGCAGTCAATCAAGGCTGTGGCATCTGACATTACAGACAATGATTGACTGCTATTTCACCTGCTGCCTCCACTTTACATGCTCAAGCTCATTAAACAGAGGAAAGAGGCAGATACCTTTGACAGAAAGGAATAGACTTATCAATACATTTCTGGCTGCAAATACATTTATAAACTGTAAAAAATAGCAGTTGGGTGCGGGTAGATAATCTTTAAGATGAGACATTTTTTCAATTTGCATACCTTTAAGGACTTTTCCATACTCGCAAGGACTTTTTCATTGGATGTGATAGAATCTTTATCTTCTGAACACACTGTAATAAAACAAGGAATTTAACCATCACCTGTAACAAGTCGAAATCCATTCTGATTAAGAAACTGATAAGGATTACTTCCAATATTATGCTCAGTTATTTAATTTATCCCTACGGCATCCAGTCCATTCTTATTGTGCTGCATTCACTACTCACACTCTTAGATTTAATGTGCTTTATTATATTTGCCTTTAGCCGAAGCCCCATTTCGTGCATATAAAGCCTTTTTTCACCCTGGCTACACAAGACCGCTTTTCAATACCATTTGAAAGGGATGCAGTGTTTATTTTATGATATCTGACAAGTGAATTGCATTACTATGATCCAGAACTGAGAGGATCTCATTGATGGAGCTTGGTTTGGACACATTTTACAAACGAGTCTACTGTGTAGTTCTCCTTTCTCCTCCCTTTGACACGCTGCATGGAAGACAATGCCATAGAAGTTTGCCAGTCCTGCTAGGGTGTTAGATTAAGACATAGTACAGACAATGGTGGTATATATTTATATATAGAATGCAGATTATAGGAGGTGTTTGCCTGAGCTCCAGGGTTTTGGTTGCTGGAGAAGATGGCTGGGCAGATACATCAAATGTTATGCTTTACCTCAAGTCAAGGGCCATAACATTTGGCATCCCAGTATCCTGTAAATGTTAAGGACTAATTCGACTAAGCCATGAATAGGATGGCATTTGTCAGTAAATTCTGACTGTGATTATTATTTAATGTGTTTAAGAAGTTGCCTCAATTTCTCTGCCCTGGCCATGCCCCGATTAACCTAGGCAGATTCATTGGCACTCTAGAGAAATATTTGACACTGAACTAGATCTCCCTCCTCCACCTGTTAAGTAGAGATGAACAAGACCGGTGGGTTTTGTTTCTGATCGTGGTTATGTGGAACCTGGTTAATCTGAATTTTTTTAAATTCAATTTACGAATGGATTTTTACAAATGGAAAGTGTCGAACTAATTTCGAAGAAATGTTCAGCGTTTCACAAAAATGTAGAAAAATCTGTTGGATCTGCGGATTCGAAACCAGCAATTCCGAAACGAAACCAAGGGTTCATCACTACGTTAAGCATGTGGGAGGTTGTTGGAAATGATCAAACTTGTCAGATCAAATGACTATAGTTGCCAGCTTGCTAGATTCGCAGTGGCAGGGCTTGGCCAGTAATTTTGTGTTTTTTTTACAACCACAAATTGAAATTGCAGCAATAATACCACCCTGAGGTGGTACTTACAATGTCCAATTTACATTTGAACTGATTGGTTGTTGCAGATGCACCATCACAGAACACCATATCAAATACATGATACCAATCTTGAAAATGAAATGAAAATGAGTGGATTCCTGTTGTATTACTCTATGTAACAAACACAAAGAATTTTATGTGTCTTGTTTAATACAGAGTGGCATGTTAATGTAATAAAGATGAGTGTTACAGGACAGGGAGATATCCAGTTCCTGTTTTATAAAGTGTCTTTTTCAGCTTTATTTTTACATTCCAGGGTAAGGTGCTAGTTGCGAATTTCAAATATTTACCACCTTGTGGCCAAAAATCACCTATTAGTCTGACTTGCTGTATTGTTTCCAGACGGTCCTGCACAATCTTACTTAGGGACATATAAGTAGCGCTATTCTTTGAAGGGTCACTTTTCTAATTTTCTGCCATATTTTAAAGCGTATTTAATAAAGTTGCAAATAATAATAAATAAAGCTAGACCACGAGCATCATCACTCAGTCGTTTTTCAAAACCATCACAGAGCAAGTGCAAAAATGGTTACTTCCTCCTCCTACTATAGGGTTAATATGGCTGAGCTATCTTTATATACCCTTGCCTTTATATTTAAACTGTACTGCAACCCACAGCTCTATCTCTGTTCTTAACTGTACCCCTTCACCCAAGATTTCTGTCATTACTCCCTAAACTGCACTATACAAACAACCAACTAAACGCTCTGTCACTGCACCTCCTAACTGTCCTTTCCTTTTAATTATCCAAAGACCTAAAGTGAAACTAAATGACCACTAAATAGACAGAGCACATTCACAAAGATCAACAAGCCATGTAATCATTCATTATCTTATGCTATGGCTGTTGGTGATTTATGAAATTAACTTGGCGGCTCCATAAGCCACCTATTTGTATTTTGTTCTAGGTAGAAGCGACAGCCAATCATATTACAGCACAGAAACCTGCCTCTGTTAGGCACGATAGTGTTACACCAGATCCGGTATCCTAAAACATAAAAGAGAGAATTAACAGTGTACAATTGTTTTAAAAAACATCTATTCCCACATACTCTTTGCATTCCTGCAAAAAGTAAGCAGTTTATTTTCTATCAGCATTAAGGAAGAAAAACAAAAAAGTAAGTCTAGGGATTTGAAACCTGTAACCTCATGGGGCTTACAACAAAGAAACTGTATACTTAAAATTTCTTCTACTATGAAGAGGAAAAAAATGTCATTAAGATCAGCTGACTGTCGATTCATGCTGTCTGGGGAAAAATCTGCAGGGTAACAATCATCTTTCAAAGTTTATCAGTGACTTCCATGTTGGTTGAAGACATCTGTATAGAAAATCTCTGTGCATAGAAGACAGTGAATTGGCATTAAAGTGTGTGCCAATAGGTTTGTGAGCTCCCAAGGCTCTTTGAAGACTTCTTAACCCTCGTACACACGTCAGATATTTTGGAGCTTTAACGATCTTCTAAGACCAACGATCCACGACTATTCTCTTCTTTTTCCGACCGTGGTGGATTCCTTCTGCCGATTGTCATTTGTTTGTGCATAGTCGGCAGTATTTCGGTAAATTGTATGTAACATTAAATGAAATACACACTGGCAACATTTCAGATCACGCGATATTCCGAATGTCACGTAATACGTATGTCAGTAACACCTTTACCAACGAACATTATCTATCCACTATTGTTGATGTATGTATAGGCATCGTTGCAGAACTAGTGTATAACCAGACGGTTGCTGAACATTCGTCGGCAGATTGAGTGAAAATCTGACGTGTGTCGAACCTTTACTGCTGTGACTTGTACTCGCAACAACATGGAGACCTTCCAGGTTACAGAATCTACTTCTTACATGTACGTAAATGCAACTTACTACATGTACACCTCAAGGCAGGTTATATAAATTATGAACCCATTATTTTCATAAACAGCCACTTTTTGTTAGCGAAAGTCCCGAAAATAATAATATTACTATAAAGAATAATAATAATAATAATGAACACCTTGTGCATAAAGCCATAAACCTCTGTGGCTGCACTGAATTTTGCCACATTACTATAATGCTCTATCTTTTGTGATGATAGAGCCACACACTAATGCATTAGACCAAATATGTGGTATGTTTAACAGTATACAGAATAAACATTGACGTGTAATGTGGCTGTTTTATTATGGTCCTGCAGTGCACACACTGTGACTAACTCACTGTTCTCCCTGCAGGAATGTTTGATTACTGAAATGCAGATTAGTTTGTGATTGATGATTGCAATTGGACCTAATTCTCAATATAAAATCCAATCAAACTCTATTTCTGTGTTTCCATGTTTATCCCTCCCTAAATTCCCCTTTAAATATCTGTTCTTATTAAAGGAATTCATGCATGTAAAACGTTGTAAAACTGACCACATTTAAAAATGTATCGCATTAATATCTACACAACTAAGTTCATGCGTGTTTTTCACATTTAAAGGGATCTTTAAACAAATCTATTCTGTATGTTCACGGACATCCCATTCTTTATCAATAAAGTACTACTACTATAACATTGTCAGTTCAGTTGATGATGAATGTTAGCCCTGGAATTAGACAGATCTCCCATTTGTGTGGTTTTTCTTTCCAATTACCGACACTCATTAAAACATTTGAGGGTTGGGAGTTGTCCCTTGGGGTTTCTTGGGCAGTCAGTGGGGGACGTCTGGATTGGAGAGGCAGTGTGAGTGATGTTAGTCTAAGACAGGTTTCTCTGTAAAGAGCTGGTCTTTGTTACTAGCAGATAATAAAAGGCCTAATTAAGTAGGAATGCATAGCTAGTATTGGGTCTGCTCCAGCTGCTGGATACATACACTGTCACATTAACCTAGAGGGGAACATCATTCACTGCCCTGTAATACCTGGAGGAAGTGTTTGTCCAAACAGAAGTGACATCACAAACCTGAAGGCACCTGCAGAGTTATTATGCAAAATCATTCTCCAATCATTTACTTTCCTTTATAATGAGCTAGCCTCATTACTTATTTCCTGGCTATGCAAAGCTCTGGGCGCATAAGAAATTATTCCCCTCACAGCATAGCAGTGATTTAGCTTTTTTTGTTCACAACCTGCTGTTCGAGGATACTAGCAAACCCTCCTGTGTGACGTGCGAGCACACACCAGCGTCACATGTCCAGCGTGAGCAGATGGGTCCATCGTGACAAAATCAGGCTTAATATATAAGATATTATGGTACCAGATTGGAGCTCTATACTTGTTTACAGACATAGGGGAGGACTGTGGATATGTTAATTCACTCATGACTGACAGGTTCCCCTCTTTTAAATCTAAAAATTGGGTGGATAGTTTAAGAAGGACAGGCATGTAGAAAGGATATAGAAAATCCAGGAGAGAAGGTAAGAAACTTACCCGTCTCGCTCCCCCCGGCGCTTAGTCGACAGGTCCCGAAGGACCTTGTCTTCTATGCGCATAGATGCGCACATGCCATAGAAGACAAGGTAAGTTTCTTACCTTCTCTCCTGGCTCCTGTTTGTTCTATTGAAAACGGACGGTAAGGCACAGCTCCTTTACCTCCCGTTCTTCAATAGAACTGGATTCCCAAATCTTGAAAATACGAGTGGAGATACTCTTAAGTTTGAATTGGGGGTCTTCCGGGGCAGGTGTTGCTCCTGCTGAGAAGATGGATAAAGAGGAGGAGCATTATTTAGGCTTATTATATGGTTAATGTTGTTTTCTGTACATATTTGTACACACAGTGACTCAGTAAGCAATTAACAGTAACTATATGGTGTATAAGTTAGAGGAAATTCATGGGGGTGGAAATTCCGCAATAAACATGTTCAGATTAATTAAATTTAACTTTGTACAAATTCCATAGGGACCTGGGCAATAATTTAACATCAGAATTTTTTCCCTCACAATTCCTACAGAACACAGCCATTATAGAATAGACAGTAATAGCCAACCTAGGATTTTTCCTCATATGTGTTATAGGTCATTCGGTTGCATTTCATCATCGATTTTGTCATGTGACATTATTAACCCGTGTTAGGGATGTTTACTGATCCCAAAGAGTGTAATTCCCAGTAGCAATCCTGTGGCAAAAATATCTGTCAGGCAATGACTAAAAGAAAATATAATTGATGATTTGGGCTAAGCCACAGTGAAAACGCGGCATTTCAACAAAACTCTGCAAAGATCCGCCGCCAAATTTCTGAAAGTTCTGCATTGGTCGTGGACAAGGTAAAGCAGGAATCCCTGAATTGAGCTAAAGCAGGACATACACGGGACAATTGTCCTAATTGAAATTAAATCGGAACAACTGATCGAATTTGGCCTTGTGCCATCAATCTTTAGTAGGTTTAATATGACTGAAGATTGGGTAAATATTATCCGCTCAACCCCATCACCATTTTTCATTCGACGCTTGATATTGGCAAGCAGTCAATCAAAAATTCTAAACCGGTCATTGATTTTTTGGCCAATTCAACTGAATTGGTTGAATCGGTCGAAAAATCAATCTGTGTATGGCATGCTTAAAAATTTATATTTTAAAGGACATGTTCATCCTCATACCTTTTGCCATCTTACCTTACCAAAAATGCCTCGGCTCTCTCCTCAGCAGCTTCAGGGTCTTGCAGTCAGTAAAGCCTGCACAGCCAAAAGCTGACAGCCATTCACAGAGCTGCAGATGAGAAGCTTCCTGTGCTGCTGTGTGCCTGTGAATGACAGGCAGAGGAGGCTTAAAAAGTTACTGATCTTTGTTTCCAATCCCTCTGGTAGAGCTGGTTTAGGGCTCATTCACACTAGGGGACGTTTTGGTTCGATGCCAAGCAAGATATCTCACCAAAAACATTGTGCTCTAGGAGATAAACAAGTACCATGTGCTGTGATACCTGTGTGTAGCGTGCAGCAAACTGTCTGCGGCAGTTTGCTGCGTTATCGCATTGCGGTCCGTTGAAACCATGGACAACACTATGCGAAAATGCAGGGAACGTAGCCTAAGAGATGTCAACAGAATCCCCTCCCCAGTCAAAGGGCCAGACGCATGGGGAAGTCTGGACTCTGCAGTTCCAGTCTCTCCTTGCAGGTTTTGATTTCAAGCATGCTATGGCATTCTATGCCTACCAGGGGCACCTGTCTAGGGTCTGATGCGGTGTCTCTTTTTTCTAGGATTGCCTTGTCTGGAAAAAAAATAAATGTTGCACTAAAAGCAGAAAGCAAGATTATGAACTTAGAGAGAAAACATGTATCTCTTTACTAGACAGACAGACAAGGTAAAGCACGAGGTAAAAATGTAGCTATAGGTTAACCAGTGAGAATATAATTTATATTATATTCATATATTTTTAAAGGCACATTACGTAATGAATGCACCTTCCCTTGGCTAGTCTAGGAACAGTTCCATGCTTGCTGAAGGCAAGACGAGTCAGACTTTGACAGCTCAATATGGGAATTATAGAGAACCCAGGGTCTTTTAGTTCCAGTTAAGGGTGGTGCTTTGTGGTGGTTTACAGTATCATTGTCCTTTAATTGATAGTCTAGATATCCATTAAGCATTTCAAACAAGAGCTTTAAACATATATTTTGTTCTAAGAATACATTGCTTACTGAGGACATTTATAAAGCAGCAGCTGTATTTTTGGTGCTATTTTCAAATAGCATACATTAACGCAATTAACAAAAATACCAAAGTTCATCAACATTGCCAAACTATCGCAGTGTTTTAAAGTGGTGAAAATAGATTTTTCCTAAATTTGACCACAAAATATCTCCCAGTCTGAAACAATAAGAATTTCTAGGGGTCATAGCACATCTTATACTCTGGCACCTGAATCTAACTAAAACCCTACATCAGGGATTCTTAACGGTGTGCCTCCAGATGTTGAAAACTACAACTTTCACAGCATTCCCTGTCTTTCCTCTGCACGTTGAGGAATGCTGGGAGTTTGTAGTTTTTAAATATCTGGAGGCACATCGTTTGAGAATCCCTGACCTACAAACAGTGCCGTAACTAGGAATCCATGGGCCCCCCAGCAAAACTTGATGGGGCCCCTATCCATGCTTCATCCACAGTGGTTTCCTGGGAGGAGTACAACATCTGTCATAGGAAAAATAAGAAGACAAGGCCCCCCTAGCTCCCGGGGGCTCCCTCGATTGCTCCCCCTGCGCCCCTGCCTACAAAACCCAACAAAGGAGCAAAAGAAGATACTGCACCTAGTAAGGAACAAATAAGAATGCCATTTATTATTCATAGTGACTTATATATAGAGTCGCCAAAAGACGTATGTGTCTATAGTAAAGATTAAAGGGAAACTGTGGTATTTTACATTAATACAATGATTCCTCCCTTGCTGCAATCCATGAACGGAGGTTAAAGCAATGCCAATAGGCACCCTGTCACATTTTTCCATTTAAGGGGAACGTTTCCCCCAGGACATCCCCATGATGCCACCGTACAATAAAGGAATCACAGTATGGACACACTATCATTTTGGTTCATATATGGCAATGTTGCTTAAGGAAAATGTTAATAAAGCTGTAAAAATTTAAATTTTCTTGAGGTCTAAGATGACAGAGCTAGGGCTAGGGGATGAGAGAGCTAGGGGGCATTTTTCTGATAAAATTTGCCACCACAATTCCCCTTTAATGACTTTTGTCTATCCCTGTCTGGGACGCCTGGAACGCCATATAAGACCATATATGAATTAAGGGCATCATCATCAGGACACAGGGAGGAATTTAATCACGTCACTTCCTAATCCCCACTAGGTTTTCTGGAATGAGCAGAGAATAGCAGTGTCATCCTATTTCCTTATGTTAAGTGATGTGTTGATCCAATCCAGGTCCCTTATTGCTCTTATCTGATTGGTGCTGAGGACAAAACATTACCCACAAGCCCTTTATTGGTTTATAGGTTTACAAAACATGTTTTATAGTTTCCTACTTGCCCTAAGTGTTTTGGCAACCATCACAACAATAGACAACTTTAAGTCTATTATCAGTGATGTTGAACCTTGGCACTCCAGATGTTTGAAACTACAACTCCTAGCATGGTTCTACATCACTGGTCTATATGATTTTTTTTTATGTTCCAAGAGAAAAGTCACAGCAGTTGTATACCTTAAAGGGACACTATATTGAAAAAATGACTTTTAAACATCGTAATCTATAAATAAATATTAGTACCGTATACTCAAATATAAGTCAAGATTTTCAGACTTTAAAATTAGCCTGAAAACCTAACCTCGGCTTATACTCGGGTCAAGTCCTATTTAATCCAAATGCTGCAATTGCGGATAGTAAGCAGTAGGTGTTAAAAAAAAACTTTATCTGCATAGAAAGTTACAGGAGCTGATCTGCCTGTACACTCCTTCCTGCTTCCTGTAGTCTGGCTGCTGGACTCACTCAGCACTGTCACTGCTCATCTGGATGCGTAAATCTAATGGGTCTCCTCAGTTTGGGGCAAAAAATGGCTGCTAGTTCAATGCAAGTGACAGCTTGAAACTACTCTGCTCTCGAGTGACACTTATTGGGTCGAGTGCCCTTTACTATATGGGGGTCAGGAGAATTGTAAATGATGGTAAGCTTAATTAAAAGTTTATTGAACCTTGCCACTCCATGTTTAGAAACTACAATTCCCAGCAACCAAAGCATGCTGGGATTGTAGTTTCCAACATCTGGAGTTGCCAAGGAATTGGGGGTTACTGGTACTGGATTTGCTATTACTGTATGGGATCAATGTATGGGAAGTCTACTGTTCATTTAAGGCAACTTAAGCCACAAAAACATACAGAATCAGAAGGCAGTAGTGGTCATAATTATACCCTCGGCTTATACTCGAGTCAATCAGTTTTTACTAATTTTTCAGGTAAAATAGATGCTTCGGGTAAGTAGCACTTACTCTGAGGATGGTGTGTTGCTGCAGCCTTTAATACAGCACATGTTTTATCCCGCTCCCTTTTTTTAACCACTCCTACTTCCATATGACCCCACAAAACTCTTATCACCATTCCAGCTACAGTAAAAACTGCTCACATAAAAGTTTATGAGAGCAAGCTGTTGATTTGAGACAACTGAAATGTAATGCGTTTAAGATTGGATATCTAAAGAAATAGGGGGCAGGTTGGAAAGAAATAAGGGTTTTCAGTAATGGCAACTTTAATAACTTTTTTTTCCAGTATAGATCCCTTTAGGTAAGGCATATGGTGGAATTTATTCAATGCGGCTTCTCTTCATGTTGCCAGACCTTGAGACTGAATTTTAAAATGTTTTCCACCCACTGGGTGGCGCTTTAAAGATGAGTGACGTTGAGTTTACTCATAATAACTTGATTAATTGACATTATGGAAACCAAACTAGTCAACCACATCCACATGCTGGCCCCTTCTGTAACATACAGTACTTGTGTTATAGCACAAACAACAGATGCATTTTTAAAGTGGCCCTTGTGTCATTGTTGAGCAGATTACTAATCATGTTGTCCGCTGTAGACCGCACTCTCGGGCGTGGCAAACTGTTACTACTAGTTTTTTGCCCTTGCCGACCGATCAGAAGTGTCGAGAGTTACAATTTTTGTACCAGCTAAAGTATTAAGCCAGCTAAAATATAATAAAACCTTAAGAAGAACTAAACCAACATTATATACACCATAAGCTGAAAGCACCCCACACACACATCACCCCCATGAACACCATTAAACTATAAATTACCACTTCCAGTACATGGCATTAAATATAGTCTCTTGAAGATGGATAAGATTACTGTGTGCTGTGTATTGTCAGGCACACCTTCTGACCTAGTCACAGTCAATGTTCCTCCCCCTAATATGGACCGCAATTGGATTGGCTAGAAACTACCAGTAGCTAGTGCTGAAAGAAGTTCCACCAGTAGCTTACGACTGGGAACGTGCACAGAGCACAATGCTCAGTGACCCACTGTGTGATACTGGCATTATACACAAACCCCATGTTAGTAAGGTAAATGTCTTAGCGCCCACGTCAAAATGAGTATGAAGTATGAGAATAAGTATGAGACTTGAGGTTGGACTTGATAGAGCATGTCTTTATTCAACCTCAATGGTATAACTAGGAATCACTAGTCTTTAATTACTCATGAATTAGATGTATGCCGTTGATTGATTAGAAGCTCAGGTTTTTTTTGTATTGCAGTGAGTAAGGGAAACAGTACAAGAAAGTATTACAGAGCTGTGCCTGAATTGTGGGAAACCCCCAGCTATCCAGCGTCGGGATAACAGGGTACTAAAAGCACCGTGCTCTAAAGATATCATGCAGTTGTTAAAGGGGCTCATTAAGTTTATTTCCTTGATGGTTTTATTCTAAAACCAAACTCCCCAGACTTCATAAATCTACTGTGTAAACTCGTTTGGTCACTAGTGAGTTGGTGAAACATCTACAGTAGATTATTTAAGGCTTCCAGCAAGTCTTGACTCATTGTGGTAATGACTCAATACTACACCGAATATTTACAAGTGAAGCGTGAGAGGCACTGGGTAAGTCCTGAATACGAAGAGAGGCCGACAGTGATAGCTGAGATTCCTCCAGCTTCATCTGTTCCTCTGGATTCCTGCCTACTGCACTAATCACACCATTGCAGTGCTACTCTATACTTTACAGAGTCGGTGTAGTCACATAGTATTTGGGGTATATGGGTGCTTTGTGACTTATGCGGAAATTAACCACGCAGCTGCCACAAGCGGCATTATATGCCGATAGCGGCAAACTACTGCAACACTTTTTAATGCCAATTAATGGTTAGTGTTAAAGTGGCGCAATAGTTAATGGCTCCTCGATAATGTTATATGCTGACAGCGGCTCTCAGTACCACACCACAAGGCCTCAATATAGACTAAAGGTGACCATACATTAGGCCGATTTTATGTACAATCCAACATACAATCCGACATTTCCATCAATTGGCCGAAAAATTGTACGTTTTCCCATTCTTATCACACGACATTAGATCGTAATCATCGTAATTACGATCGGGAAAGTCGTTTTTTAAGTCGATTGGTAAATGATTGTAGTGTTTTCTAAAGTTCCGATTAAATGTGAATGTAAGTAACCTCACAATGGACGACATTCGACATTAATCACAAAACAAATTGAATGTCGAACAATATTTATTGTACATCTTGGTACAATTAACATTGTCAATCTGTCTATCAAAGTATCGGTCGTTTAAGATCGTAATTACGATCGTAATAGTGTATGGCCACCTTTACTAATAGAACTGGTATAATATGATTATGTCATTGTGGTATATTGGTACCTTGGATTCACTCGTTTTGCTTCCCTCCCCCTTGCAGTCTGGGGATCATAAAGTGTTTGGACAGAAAATTCTCGTTACTTCTTAATGTTCCCAATATGGAGAGTGTGATCCAATGGATGGAGAGTGTAATCTAAACCATAATAAGTGCAAGGGGAGAGATTAGAGCAGGGATGGGGGGGCAGAGCTGCAGAGGAATGTGCAGATGCAGCATTTTGAAGCACAATGTCATAATGCATTAAACATAACCATGGGAACTGTCTGCCAGCTATAAGCATTCCCCAACATACAGGTCACAGGACCAGCATCCAACATCAATGATGCAACTGTCCGTCCCTCGGTCATGGTGACTGCAGCCCGGCAAGCAGCTCTTACCTGACGGTTTGCCCTCAGTATCTGAATTTAAAGGGAAGGTGCTTGTTATTGAAATTTAATAAAAATAAATCACCTGTTCAATGGTATTAAATAGGAGATGAAGCAAAGAAAATAACTTCAGCTTCTCAGAATTATCCTTTTTCCAAACATGCTTGTCCAGGTCATGAAATATCTGTTGCATTTAGTTAGATCACTGGACTTGAAGTTTAGTTCTTGAAGACGTTTCGCTAGTCATCCGACTGGCTTCTCAATTCAGAATGACTTGTACAAGAATCTGAATAGTTTCTTCTGCTGGAACTTCTGCCTCCTGTAGATGGGAGAGCAACACACAGGGAGACAGATGAACGAGACTTCCTCAGCCATGAGAATATAAGTATCTTAGGCTAATATTTTTAGGCTTTTGTTGCCCTTTATGGTAATTAATAAAATCCTAAATTATGTGAGGTGAGATTGTTGATCACACAGGGTTGGATTTTTATTATCTTGTATTTACAAATGTCCCAACGGAGACATTTTTCCGTCTACATTTTTTAAAGGGAAATTTAGATTACTAAGTTTGCATTGGTTTTATTATTTTTGACTTTACTGTGACCAGAAATTAAAATTCTGTGTGGTTCCTGGAGCCAATGGCCGTAACCAACCAAAAGCTGCAGAATCAGTAAACAAGATCAGTGGAAATTCCCATTGGTTGCTGCTAGGGGTCATATTTATAATATATTTTATGGCCACAGTGTAAAATAACACTACTGGTCTCTATTTTATGGTCACAGAGTAAAATAACACTACTGGTCTTTATTTTATGGTCACAATGTAAAATAACACTACTGGTCTTTATTTTATGGTCACAGAGTAAAATAACACTACTGGTCTTTATTTTATGGTCACAATGTAAAATAACACTACTGGTCTCTATTTTATGGTCACAGTGTAAAATAACACTACTGGTCTCTTTTTTTTTGGTCAAAGTATAAAATAACACTACTGGTCTTTATTTTATGGTCACAGAGTAAAAAACACTACTGTTCTTATTTTATGGTCACAGAGTAAAAAAACACTACTGGTCTCTATTTTATGGTCACAGAGTAAAATAACACTACTGGTCTCTATTTTATGGTCACAGAGTAAAATAACACTACTGGTCTTTATTTTATGGTCACAGTGTAAAATAACACTACTGGTCTTTATTTATGGTCACAATGTAAAATAACACTACTGGTCTCTATTTATGGTCACAGTGTAATAACACTACTGGTCTCTTTTTTTGGTCAAAGTATAAAATAACACTACTGGTCTCTATTTTAGGTCACTGTGTATATTATATGGTGTAAAACAACACTCATGGTCCCTATTTTATGATCATGGTCAGGGCCACCTCATCCATGAAGCAGGGTGAAAATCCTGCTCACTGCGCAGTTGTCCAACACAATCACCAGCAACAAGTTCCTGATTCTAACACTTATGGTTATGGTGCAAAACAGCATTACTGGTCTTTATTTAATTGTTATGATTTATAGTATGTAGGCCACACTAACGCGTTTTAGCATGTTTGCGCACGCAATTGCGCATGGGAATATTGTTTAAAATGGAAATCACAGGAACGTAAAAATTCCCATGATTTCTGATCGCATGCGTCACATCACATGCAATAATGCTCTCGATTGCATGCGCAATTTGTGTGCCTCAGCCTAACTGTCATTATTTCATGATTGAGGTGTAAATAGCACTACTAGTTGTTTTTTTGGCTATGTTGTAGAATTTCATTAAAGGTCATTATTTTATGGTTATGGGTAAATAGCACTATTGGTCTTTCTTTTTGGTTATGGTGCAAAATAGCTCTGCGCGACGTTAATTTATGGTTATGGTGTAAATAGCTCTAACGGTCTTATTTTATGGTTATGGTGTAAAACAGCACTACCGGACGTTAATTTATGGTTATGGTGTAAATAGCACTATCAGTCGTTATTTTATGGTTTGTGAAAACTAGCCACACCAGTGGTTATTTTTGTTTATGGTGAAACCTAGCACCACCGGTGGTTATTTCTGGTTATGGTATAAACAGCACACCGGACGTTAATTATGGTTATGGTGTAAAATAGCACTATCAGTCGTTATTTTATGGTTATGGTGAAAACTAGCACTACATGGTTTTTTTTTGGTTATGGTGAAAACTAGCACCACGGTGGTTATTTTTGGTTATGTATAAACAGCACTACCACTGTTATTGTATGGTTATGGTGTAAATAGCACTACCGGTCGTTAATTTAACTAGGAATCACTGGGGCCCCCAGCAAAACTATGATGGGGCCCCTGTCCGGGCTTCATCCACAGTGGTTTTCTGGGAGAATGCTATACTGTCATGGGAGAAAAGAGAATGGGGCCTCCTTGGCCAACTATGAATAGGTTCAATTTATAGAGTTAGTACCATGTCATAGGGTTCCAGTGTGGGGGAGGGAAATATACTGCAGTGATGATATCACTGGTCCATTGCACTTCACTGGCAGACTCACCCCTGTTTGATGTCTCATTCTTACAGTATGTCTAATGTGCAGGGGGCTTAAAGCCTTGGGAACAAAAGAATCCTAAAAATCCCTGTCAGAAGAGCGCACCATCCGTATGACTGCAACTCCTCAGCTCATTAAAATGCTTGACCCTGTTCCCCTCACATCTACACATCTGTTTCTTGTTACAGGGTCCCAGGAAAGATGGGCTGTTCCAAAAGGTGACACAAACAGCAATAGGGAACTGGAAAATAATTATCTATCTATCTATCTTTCTATCTATCTATCTATCTATCTTCATCTGTCTATCATCTATCTATCATATCTTTCTGTCTATCTATCTAGCTAGATTTCTATCTAGCTTTCTGTCTATCTATCTATCTATCTATCTATCTATCTATCTATCTATCTGCCTGTCTGTCTGTCTGTCTGTCTGTCTGTCTGTCTATCTATCTATCTATATCTCTCTGTCTTTCTATCTTTCTATTGGGCTGTTCCCAAAAGGTGAACACAAACAGGCAATAGGGAACTGGAAAATAATCTATCTATCTATCTGTCTGTCTGTCTGTCTCTCTGTCTGTCTGTCTGTCTATCTAGCTTTCTATCTATCTATCTATCTATCTATCTATCTATCTATCTGTCTGTCTGTCTATCTGTTTTGTAATTTAATTATCATTATATCTATATATTTATCTGTCTATCTCTCTGTATATCTCTGTATTTCTATCTAGAATCTATCTATCTATCTTTACTCTATCTTTCCATCCATCCATCCATCCTCCACATCTATCTATCTATCTATCTATCTATCTATTTATATTTCTGTCTGTCTGTCTGTCTGTCTTATTTTCTGTATGTCTATCTATATATCTATCTATTTATCTATCTATCATATCTATCTATCCGTCTACCTACTGTCTATCTATCTATTTGTCTGTCCGTCTGACTGTCTATCTGTCTTATAATTTAACTATCATTATATCTATATATCTATTTGTCTATGTCACGAACGCCAGTTCGCTGGGCACGTGATCTGACTAATAATCGGTATTCGCTGTCGCCCACCACTTTAGTTACGGCCTTAAAGACGCCCCAAAACCCACTCTTGACTCTCACTGACTATGCACACCCCTGTCCTGGCAGCTAAATGTTTACACACTACACCATTCACTCCAGCAACTACTGGTTAATTAGCATCAGTCCTTCACAAGCAGTCAGAGTTAATTAGCATTTACACTGCACACTCCATTCAAACACATATAAACTTATCAGAGGCTAACTGAGTTCTTTTAGAGCATCAAAGACAAAACTTATTAATTTTAGATTTAATATTCCAAAAGGTGACAGTGCATTAAACAAATAAATAAAATGGTGTTAAAATAAAAATGAACTACGATAAGTCAAACAGTTTATATAAAATAAAAAGGATAAAATCACAGACCCTACTCACTAGAAGAAGTCCTGTGTCCTGGGGCAGGATGAAACATTGGTCCATACACAACGTTTTTAGCATGTCCCCAGTATGAACAACATTATTTTGGACTACATGGACTTTTAACTATTTGTTGAACTACGCCCTCCCCATGAGGTGGGAGTGTCCAGGAATGTCCAGATTACGACTAGCCAAAAGCATTCATTCCCCCTCATTTAGGCAGAATCCATATAAATGTAGATATGTACTTTTTATTGGTATTGATCACATATTCCTCTCCTTTATTAATTATCAATTCTCCAATACCAAACATGACCTGTGTGTTTATCCATATTTCCCCAGATATTAATATCTCACCTTGGCAAGGGAATAAGGTCTCCATGTTGGGTATCCTATTAATGGGCATATTTTATATTTACAAATAAACATTGGTTTCTGTCTTACACTTCCAATACCGAAATACAATTACTTTACATGTATGATTGTCCTAAAATGACCTCTTAGTACCCCCACCAGACCCCTAGCTGAAGAGAATTCCGATGCACGGTTCGGCCCCACATTGTCTGAGAAAGGAGACCTGGTTCCATGCTTGACTAATCGTAATATAACAATAGGACTGTTCCAGGGTGGAATGGATGTTTATTGGTCCTAAGAACTAATAGGAATAGTTAACCCATTCTTACAAGTCACTCTACACATTTTCCTGACACCTCCCTCTTTAAAATTGGCGCACGGATGTGACTCACAGGTCACTCCTACTGCGTCCATAATCAGTGGTTCCGATAGACACATAATCCACCTGCATCCCCTTTGTTCGGTGAATGTAATCATATTGCTCCATGATATGATTCCACCTGCACATTTTTACAAAACCACCATCCTCTTTACTGTGGTTATGAGAACTGGGTTTTGTTCACAGTCATTCACCAAGTAGACTGGTTAACCTCTTGATGCCCAGTCTGTATACACTCTGATATAGAGGCAACCACCCATACTACCATCTGTGTGACCACTCTGTGTGTCGTGACAGGTACAGTTCTGTATTTACCACCTGGAATACAGTGATATGTAGGGGACGTAACCCGGCCACTCCTAACCTCAGGCATCTGTCCTCCCTCTGACACACTCTCCTGCTGGACAGATCCTCCTTTATCCTCACTGCTACCTGTTCCTGTGAGTCTAAAGTTCCCCATTCCCTGGGTCTAAACCCAGACAGATACTGGTCACTCTTAACCCTTAACTTGCCTTCCTGCTCACCATATCCCTGCTCCCTCTTAGACTGGGACAAACCAGTGACTGTTACTGGTATGGTTTGGTCCTCAGGATAGCTACCTTCTTTCCATCTACCTGGGACACTCCGGGTCTGTTACTGTCCCTCTTTAACCCTTCCTTTCCTTCTCCACCCACCACTGAGGTTGGTACTCTGGCGCTACCGCATGCCCACAGCTACCCTCTTCTCCCTCAGTCTGAGTGGAAATCCCTTAGGACCCTGCTTTGATTCCTTACCACCTGCCCCACACACTCCTGCACTATTCCTGACTGCTATCCAGGACCTCAGGCAAATTGGGCACAGGATCAGGGATCCTACTCTGGAATCCCTCTCTACTACGGGTACTTTCCCAGAACATCACCCTGGGGATACCTTCCCTCCCCCTCTACATTCACACATGTAGACAATACTGGTTCTGGCACTGACTGACACCCTCTCTGGTCTCTCAGCCCTCCCTCCCAGTTACTGTGACAATCCTACCTACATACTATACCTGACTCTACCAGAGAGTGAACTGGGGGATCCCCCTCTCTCTCTCCATTCACACAGTTAGGCAATACTGGTTCGGGCACTGACGGACATCTGCTCTGGTCTCTCAGCCCTCCCTCCCAGTTACCTTGCCCCTTGTTACCTGTTTCCCTTTACTGATTGCAGTGGGTGGTCACACTCCAGCGCGGCTGACCTAGTGAGACCGGATCATTTGGCACAAAAGCAGAGACCATCTCCCCAAATCATTCCCCAATAACACATTGACAGGAATTTCATTAGATATCCCCACTTCCCTCAGACCTCTCCCCACACCCCATCCAAGTAAACATTAGCCACAGGCACCCGTGATGACTCCCACCCACTCCCTTTACCATAAAGTCTTCCCAGGAATAATGTCCCCAAAGTTAATCATCTCTGGACGCACCAGAGACAAGTTAGCTCCTGGATCCCGTAACCCCTGGGTAACTTTATCTCCCACAGTCACAGTCTGCATATGATGACATAAATTCTCTGTCTTCCCAGATACGAGCATTACCACTGGATTGACAGGTGACACTGGTCCCTTTCTTTCTGGACAGGAACTCTTACATGTCCCGTCTGGTTACATATAAAACATCTGCGTGGATCTCCATGGTTTACGCTCACACTGGGCCTTTCAGACAAATTCTCACCGCCTTGACATTCTGCGGTGCGGCTTCCCTGTGGTGACGATCCTTCCAGCTTGGTGATCTTTGTAACGTTGGACCTTTTGGATATGTTGGCACCCTGTTGGCTGCGTAGGTGTCTGCCACTCTTGCTGCTTTTTTGCGCTGTTTTTGGCTCCCGATCCAATACAAACTGTCGCACATCTCCAGGACAGATTTAAGGAACTGATCCATTACCATAAGATCCTCCAGCTCCTCAAATTTGGTAACCGACAGTCCTTTAATCCACTGGCGAAAACTGGTTCTCAGATTACTCACACAACATCTGAGTAGCTGTCAGTTGGACCTCTCTGCAACGCTCAAAACTTTTTGCGATAACCTCTGGCGTGAGGTTAACCTTCTTAATCAGAGCCTGTTTCAAGCCTCATAGTCCCCATCAAGCTCTGGTGGTAGTTCAACAAAGGCATCTAAGGCTTTGCCTTTTAATCCAGGTGTCAAGTATCTTGCCCACTGCTCCTGTGGCAACTGATACTGTCTGCAGCACTTTTCAAAACTTAACAAAAAAGGTTCCAAATTGCTATCATTGTCCATGACAGGAAACTTGGGTGAACCATGCAAAGCAAACGGACCCTCTCTGGACTCACTGGACTGTGGAGACTGGGTCTGGTGCTGGAGCTTTGCTAACTCTCAGCTGAATGCACGTCTGCGGCTGCAGCTTCGAATTCTCTCTGCGCCTCCCGTTCAGCTGCTGCGGCTTCCATTTCACGCTGGGCTTGCCGTTCAGCTCTCTCAGCTGCTGCTGCTGCTGCCTCCCTCTGTGCCTCCCTCTCCTGATGCTGCAAGATCAATTGAGAACGTAGCTGGGGGTCATCTGAACCCAACAATTGTAAATCCTTTTGCAGGGAAGAATTACCGTCTTCCTGCACTGTGGTATTCTCATGCTGAGAAAATCCAAGGTTACCAGTCCTTTCTGGGATAGCTAATCCACATCGCTTCCCGCCTCAGTTGTGAAGTTCTGCTGCTCCTGGTCACTTTCCAAATGCCCTTATCAGCAGCTCCTGGGACTTATCCAGGACATCAATACCTCTTTCCTCACAGAGATTGATCAGGACCTCCTTGGTTTGTCTCTGTAAAAGGTTGCCATCCTCAGCTAACCTTGCCAATAAAAGTAGGAAAAAAAAAAGAGAAGGGGAGGGAACAACTGTTTGTACGTATTGTCTTTTAAAAATAAATGCACTGAGTTTGTCTTTGAAGACTGATACCCTCGCAAGGATACAGTTCTTTAGTACAAGGTTTAAATAACTTAATCCAGCACTAATGCTCTAATAAAAAAAAATTTATCCCACACGCTGCCAGCCAATTTGTCACGAACGCCAGTTCGCTGGGCACGTGATCTGACTAAATATCGGTATTCGCTGCCACCCCTTTAAGTTACGGCCTTAAAGACGCCCCAAAAACCCACTCTTGACTCTCACTGACTATGCACACCCCTGTCCTGGCAGCTAAATGGTTAACACTACACCATTCACTCCAGCAACTAACTGTTAATTAGCATCAGTCCTTCACAAGCAGTCAGAGTTAATAGCATTTACACTGCACACTCCATTCAAACACTATAAACTTATCATAGGCTAACTGAGTTCTTTTAGAGCATCAAAGACAAACTTATTAAATTTTAGATTTAATATTCCAAAAGGGGGACGTGCATATAATACAAAAATAAATAAAATGGTGTTATAATAAAATGACATACGATAAGTACAACAGTTATATAAAATAAAAGATATAATATTCACAGACCCTACTCACTAGAAGAGTCCTGTGTCCTGGGGCAGGATGAAACATTGGGTCCATACACACGTTTTTAGCATGTCCCCAAGTATGAACAACATTATTTTGGACTACATGGACTTTTAAACTATTGTTGTAACTACGCCCTCCACATGAGGTGGGAGTGTCCAGGAATGTCCAGATTTACGACTAGCCAAAAGCATTCATTCCCCCTCATTTAGGCAGAATCCATATAAATGTAGATATGTACTTTGTATTGGGATATTGATCACATATTCCTCTCCTTTATTAATTATCAATTCCTCCAATACCAAACATGACCTGTGTGTTATCCATATTTCCCCAGATATTAATATCTCACCTTGGCAAGGGAATAAGGTCTCCATGTTGGGTATCCTATTAATGGGCATATTATTATATTTACAAATATAACATTGGTTTCTGTCTTACACATTCCAATACCGAATTACAATTACTTTACATGTATGACTTGTCCTTAAAATGACCTCTTATTACCACCAGACCCCTAGCTGAAGAGAATTCCAGATGCACGGTTCGGCCCCACATTGTCTGAGAAAGGAGACCTGGTTCCATGCTTGACTAATCGTATATAAACAATAGGACTGTTCCAGGGTGGAATGGAATTTTTTATTGGTCCTAAGAACTAATAGGAATGTTAACCCATTCTTACCAAGTCACTCTACACATTTTCCTGACAGTCTATCTCTCTGTATATCTTTCTGTTTATCTATCTATCTAACTATCTATCTAGATATCTAGATATCTATCTATCTATCTATCTATCTATCTATCTGTCGTCTGCTGTCTGTCTGTCTAGCTTCTGTCTCCCTGTCTGTCTATCTGTCTGTCTGTCTGTCTGTCTGTCTATCTGTTATCTATATATTGCTCTATATATATCAGTCTTTCTATCTATCAAACCAAATCAATCAAAATAGCTTTATTGGCAGAATCAGTGTGTGAGATGTGTGTATACTGGTCAATGTGTGTTCTTCTTTTAACCGGGAATGATGTAAAAAAGTGGGCAAAGCCAAATTTGTGTCTGAGGGCCCCATCCAATATTTTGCTATGGGGCCCATAGACTTCTAGCTATGCCCCTGTGTTGCTCTGCTTCTATCAGTCTTTCTGTCTATCTCTCTACACCTCTATCTCTATCAGTCTGTCTGTCTATTGCATTGGTGTTTTAACATAGTAATGATTTGTGCAGTGCGATGAGACAATTGCACAGTCTCGGTGGTCCTATCTATCATCTGTCTATCATCTATCATCTCTCTGTCTGTCTATCTTTCTATCTATCTAGCTAGATTTCTATCTAGCTTTCTGTCTATCTATCTATCATGGGCCCTATTTATAAAGATCGGTATCGTTATCGTAAATACCGATCGTTATCGTAAAATAACGACCGGGTTTTTACCGACAACGACCTTTATATACCGATACCGGTCGTTATTTTCCGATAACGACCGGTATTTACGTTATCGGAAAATAACGACCGGTATCGTATATACGGTCGTTATCGGTAAAAACCCGGTCGTTATTTTACGATAAAGATCGGTATTTTACGATAACGATACCGATCTTTTATAAATAGGGCCCAATCTATCTATCTTCTATCTATCTATCTGTCTGTCTGTCTGTCTGTCTGTCTATCTATCTATCTATATCTCTCTGTCTTTCTATCTTTCTATTGGGCTGTCTCAACTCTTCTGGGAACGCCCCAATAGAAAGATAGAAAGACGAGAGATTGATAGATAGAGATAGACAGACAGAAAGACAGACAGATAGATAGATAGATAGATAGATAGATAGATAGATTGGGCCCTATTTATAAAAGATCGGTATCGTTATCGTAAAATACCGATCTTTATCGTAAAATAACGACGGGTTTTTACCGATAACGACGTTATATACCGATACCGGTCGTTATTTTCCGATACGGTAAATACCGGTCGTTATCGGAAAATAACGACCGGTATCGGTATATAACGGTCGTTGTCGGTAAAAACCCGGTCGTTATTTTACGATAACGATCGGTATTTACGATAACGATACCGATCTTTTATAAATAGGGCCCATAGATAGATAGATAGACAGAAGCTAGATAGAAATCTAGCTAGATAGATAGAAAATAGACAGACAGAAAGATATGATAGATGATAGACAGATGATAGATAGAGACCACCGAGACTGTGCAATTGTCTCATCGCACTGCACAATCATTACTATGTTAAAACACCAATGCCAATAGACAGACAGACTGATAGAGATAGAGTGTATGAGAGATAGACAGAAAGACTGATAGAAGCAGAGCAACACAGGGGCATAGCTAG
The DNA here is from genome assembly GCA_019447015.1 of Hymenochirus boettgeri. NCBI lineage: Eukaryota > Metazoa > Chordata > Amphibia > Anura > Pipidae > Hymenochirus > Hymenochirus boettgeri. Next base: position 37,505,622 of record CM033472.1, on the reverse strand, counting down.
AAGTCTATGGGCCCCATAGCAAAATATTGGATGGGGCCCTCAGACCACAAATTTGGCTTTGCCCACTTTCTTACATCATTCCCGGTTAAAAGAAGACACACACTTGACCAGTAACACACTCTCACACCACTGATTTGCCAATAGCTATTTTGTTGATTTGGTTTGATAGATAGAAGACTGATATATCTAGAGTCAATATCTACGACAACCGATAGCCCCCAGACAGACACGACAGTACAGACGAACCGACGAGCGAGAGGCAGACAGATAGCTAGGCTCCCCGACGGCGCCGCAGGCCCGACCGCTTAGCATGCGCTCCACTGCTAGGACTAGACTCGATAGCACACCCGCTTATCTCGCTAGATAGTAACTCGGGTCAGTGGATGAGCCCTAGAACGATGTGTCACCAACGGTTATACAGCGGGATCGACGACGTGTCAGGAAAAATGTTTGTAGGAGTGATTGGGTAAAGAATGGGTTAAAAATATTACTATTAGGTATTAGGACAATACATAAGCGGTATTCCTGCCACCACTAGTTACGCCTTAAAGACGCCCCAAAAACCCACCTTGACTCTCACTGACATGCACACCCCTGTCCTGGCAGCTAAAGGGTAACACTACACCATTCACTCCAGCAACTAACTGGTTAATTAGCATCAGTCCTTCACAAGCAGTCAGAGTTAATTGCATTTACACTGCACACTCCATTCAAACACATAAAACTACAGGGCTAACTGAGTTCTTTAGAGCATCAAAGACAAAACTTATTAATTTTAGATTTAATATTCCAAAGGTGGACAGTGCATATAATACAAAAATAAAATAAAATGGTGTTATATAAAATGACATACGATAAGTACAACAGTTATATAAAATAAAAATAAATATTCACAGACCCTACTCACTAGAAGAAGTCCTGTTTCCTGGGGCAGGATGAAACATTGGGTCCATACACACGTTTTTAGCATGTCCCCAAGTATGAACAACATTATTTTGGACTACATGGACTTTTAAACTATTTGTTGAACTACGCCCTCCACATGAGGTGGGAGTGTCCAGGAATGTCCAGATTTACGACTAGCCAAAAGCATTCATTCCCCCTCATTTAGGCAGAATCCATATAAATGTAGATATGTACTTTGTATTGGGATATTGATCACATATTCCTCTCCTTTATTAATTTCAATTCCTCCAATACCAAACATGACCTGTGTGTATCCATATTTCCCCAGATATTAATATCTCACCTTGGCAAGGGAATAAGGTCTCCATGTTGGGTATCCTATTAATGGGCATATTATTATATTTACAAATATAACATTGGTTTCTGTCTTACACATTCCAATACCGAAATACAATTACTTTACATATGACTTGTCCTTAAAATGACCTCTTAGTACCCACCAGACCCCTAGCTAAGAGAATTCAGATGCACGGTTCGCCCCACATTGTCTGAGAAAGGAGACCTGGTTCCATGCTTGACTATCGTAATAAAACAATAGGACTGTTCCAGGGTGGAATGGAATGTTTATGGTCCTAAGACTAATAGGAATAGTTAACCATTCTTACCAGTCACTCTACACATTTTCCTGCCAGTCTATCTCTCTGTATATCTTTCTGTTTATCTATCTATAACTATCTATCTAGATATCTAGATATCACTATCTATCTATCTATCTATCTATCTGTCTGTCTGTCTGTCTGTCTGTCTAGCTATCTGTCTGCCTCTGTCTGTCTATCTGTCTGTCTGTCTGTCTGTTGTCTATCTGTTATCTATATATTGCTCTATAATATCAGTCTTTCTATCTATCAAACCAATCAAATCAAAATAGCTTTATGGGCAAGATCAGTGTGTGAGAGTGTGTATACTGGTCAATGTGTGTTCTTCTTTTAACCGGGAATGATGTAAGAAAAGTGGGCAAGCCAAATTTGTGGTCTGAGGGCCCCATCCAATATTTTGCTATGGGGCCCATAGACTTCTAGCTATGCCCCTGTGTTGCTCTGCTTCTATCAGTCTTTCTGTCTATCTCTCTATCACTCTATCTCTACAGTCTGTCTGTCTATTGGCATTGGTGTTTTAACATAGTAATGATTTGTGCAGTGCGATGAGACAATTGCACAGTCTCGGTGGTCTCTATCTATCATCTGTCTATCATCTATCATATCTTTCTGTCTGTCTATCTTTCTTCTTCTAGCTAGATTTCTATCTAGCTTTCTGTCTATCTATCTATCTATGGCCCCTATTTATAAAAAATCGGTATCGTTATCGTAAAATCCCGATCGTTATCGAAATAACGACCGGGTTTTTACCGACACGACCGTTATATACCGATACCGGTCGTTATTTTCCGATAACGACCGGTATTACCGTTATCGGAAAAATACGACCGGTATCGGTATATACGGTCGTTATCGGTAAAAACCCGGTCGTTATTTTACGATAAAGATCGGTATTTTACGATAACGATACCGATCTTTTATAAATAGGGCCCAATCTATCTTATTCTATCTATCTATCTATCATCTATCTGTCTGTCTGTCTGTCTGTCTATCTATCTATCTATATCTCTCTCTTTCTATCTTTCTATTGGGCTGTTCCCAAAAGGTAAACACAAACAGGCAATAGGGAACTGGAAATAATCTATCTATCTGTCTGTCTGGCTGTCTCTCTGTTCTATCTATCTAGCTTTCTGTCCATCTATCTATCTATCTATCTATCTATCTATCTATCTATCTATCTATCTACTATCTGTCTGTCTGTCTATCTGTCTTGTAATTTAACTATCATTATATCTATATATTTATCTGTCTATCTCTCTTGTTATCTTTCTGTATTTCTTCTAGAATCTATCTATCTATCTATCTATCTATCTATCTATCTATCTATCTATCTATCTTCTATCTATCTATCTTTCCATCCATCCATCCATCCACATCCATCTATCTATCTATCTATCTATCTATCTATCTATCTATCTATTTATCTGTCTGTCTGTCTAATTTCTGTCTGTCTATCTATATATCTATCTATTTATCTATCTATCATATCTATCTATCCGTCTACCTACTGTCTATCTATCTATTTGTCTGTCCGTCTGACTGTCTATCTGTCTTATAATTTAACTATCTTATATCTATATATCTTATTGTCTATCTCTCTGTATATCTTTCTGTCTATCTATCTATCTATCTATCTTCTACCTATCTATCTATCTATCTATCTATCTATCTATCTATCTATCTATCTATCATATTATCTATCTATCTACCTGTCTGTCTGTCTGTCTTGTCTTCTGTCTGTCTGTCTGCCTCCTGCTGTCTGTCGGTCTAGCATCTGTCTGCCTCTGTCTGTCTATCTGTCTGTCTGTCTGTCTGTCTATCTGTTATCTATATATTGCTCTATATTTATCAGTCTTCTGCCTATCACCAATCAAATCAAAATAGCTTTATTGGCAAGATCAGTGTGTGAGAGTGTGTATACTGGTCAATGTGTGTTCTTCTTTTAACCGGGAATGATGTAAGAAAAGTCAAAATTTGTGGTCTGGGGGGCCCCATCCAATATTTTGCTATGGGGCCCATAGACTTCTAGCTATCCCCTGTGTTGCTCTGCTTCTATCAGTCTTTCTGTCTATCTCTCTATCACTCTATCTCTATCAGTCTGTCTGTCTATTGGCATTGGTGTTTTAACATAGTATGATTTGTGCAGTGCGATGAGATAATTGCTCAGTCTCGGTGGTCTCGTAACCTGACCTTGTCATTGTCATCCTGCTGGGATCACTCCATTTTATTATCACGCAATGTGACCTTCTGCAGGTGGTCCTGTAATGTGACCCCCAACCTGTAGTTTTTTCTTTATTAGTAAGGGGGACCTAGATTTTTTTTTGGTTTCTTTCTATCCCCAGTCAGGGTCTCGTGACTCAAGCGATGTATTAGCTTCTAATCACGTAAAGCGGGCTTTAGGTGGCTGATGTGAGACAATGCGAGAATTTCTGTGGTACATCCACTGCCACATTCCTGGAAGCCTTTACATAAAAGCAAAGGAAAGTCCAACCAGGGGAAGAGACATACAGCTCCCTATGCCCCTCATATGGTGCTTCTACATGATTCTCTATGATCCTGGTATGGCAGATTGAAAAGCAAAGAAACAAAACCTAATAAAGATAACTGGAGCAATGTTCCCTCTATGGCTGGTGGGAACACACGGAATGGGATGATATTTTGTTCTATGACCATTTCATAGCTTGCGGCCAGACAGATGTTCTGTCACCTGTATAAAGTACTCAATATCCTTATATCCACAGTAAAAGGCTGAGGCCACTCTATGCCTGGTGGCAACCTGAAAGCACGCAATCGGGCTAGGCCACACTATCGCGCTTTTTTTGCATTTGTGCATCATTTTTCCCTGATCATTGAAATTGTGGCAATGCACCAAAAACGCACGTTTTCAGGTGCAATGCAATTGCACATGCGATTTGAGTTCCGCATTTTTTATCGCAATCGCATGCGTTATATATCTAATGAAAAAATGTATGCGCAAACACAACAAAATCGCACATGTCGCATGTGATCGCATTCCGGCGCAGTGTGGCCGTGCCCTCTCATCATCCATTTGTGGTGCGATCCATGAGAAAATCCAAGGTTAACAGTCCTCTCTGGGATAGCGAAATCCACATCGCTTCCCGACTCAGTTGTGTAGTTCTGCTGCTCCTGGTCACTCTCCAACAATGCCCTTATCAGCAGCTCCTTGGACTTGTCCAGGACATCAATACCTCGATTGATCAGGACCTCCTTGGTTTGTCTCTTGTAAAAGGTTGCCATCCTCAGCTAACCTTGCCAAATAAAATATAGGAAAGAAAAAAAGAGAAGGGGAGGGAACAACTGTTTGTACGTATGTCTTTTAAAAATAAATGCACTGAGTTTGTCTTTGAAGACTGATACCCTCGCAAGGATACAGTTCTTTAGTACAAGGTTTAAATAACTTAATCCAGGCACTAATGCTCTAATAAAAAATAATTTATCCCACACGCTGCCAGCCAATTTGTCACGAACGCCAGTTCGCTGGGCACGTGATCGGACTAATTAATCGGTATTCGCTGCCACCACTTTAAGTTACGGCCTTAGACGCCCCAAAAACCCACTCTTGACTCTCACTGACTATGCACACCACTGTCCTGGCAGCTAAATGGTTAACACTACACCATTCACTCCAGCAACTAACTGGTTAATTAGCATCAGTCCTTCACAAGCAATAAAATGACATACCATAAGTACAACAGTTATATAAAATAAAAAGGATAAAAATATTCAGACCCTACTCACTAGAAGAAGTCCTGTATCCTGGGGCAGGAAGAAACATTGGGTCCATACACACGTTTTTAGCATGTCCCCAAAGTATGAACAACATTATTTTGGACTACATGGACTTTTAAACTATTTGTTGAACTACGCCCTCCACATGAGGTGGGAGTGTCCAGGAATGTCCAGATTTACGACTAGCCAAAAGCACTCATTCCCCCTCATTTAGGCAGACTCCATATAAATGTAGATATGTACATTGTATTGGAATATTGACAACATATTCCTCTCCTTTATTAATTATCAATTCCTCCAATACCAAACATGACCTGTGTGTTATCCATATTTCCCCAGATATTAATATCTCACCTTGGCAAGGGAATAAGGGCTCCATGTTGGGTATCATATTAATGGGCATATTATTATATTTACAAATATAACATTGGTTTCTGTCTTACACATTCCAATACCGAAATACAATTATTTTACATGTATGACTTGTCCTTAAAATGACCTCTTAGTACCCACCAGACCCCTAGCTGAAGAGAATTCCAGATGCACGGTTCGGCTCCACATTGTCTGAGAAAGGAGATCTGGTTCCATGCTTGACTAATCATAATATAAACAATAGGACTGTTCCAGGTTGGAATGGAATGTTTATTGGTCCTTTTCAAGAACCAATACTACTAGTTAACCCATTTATCTGTCTGCCTCTGTCTGTCTATCTGTCTGTCTGTCTGTCTGTCTATCTGTTATCTATATATTGCTCTATATTTATCAGTCTTTCTGTCTATCAAACCAAATCAAATCAAAATAGCTTTATTGGCAAGATCAGTGTGTGAGAGTGTGTATACTGGTCAATGTGTGTTCTTCTTTTAACCGGGAATGATGTAAGAAAAGTCAAAATTTGTGGTCTGGGGGGCCCCATCCAATATTTTGCTATGGGGCCCATAGACTTCTAGCTATGCCCCTGTGTTGCTCTGCTTCTATCAGTCTTTCTGTCTATCTCTCTATCACTCTATCTCTATCAGTCTGTCTGTCTATTGGCATTGGTGTTTTAACATAGTAATGATTTGTGCAGTGCGATGAGATAATTGCTCAGTCTCGGTGGTCTCGTAACCTGACCTTGTCATTGTCATCCTGCTGGGATCACTCCATTTTATTATCACGCAATGTGACCTTCTGCAGGTGGTCCTGTAATGTGACCCCCAACCTGTAGTTTTTCTTTATTAGTAAGGGGGACCTAGATTTGTTTTTGGTTTCTTTCTAATCCCCAGTCAGGGTCTCGTGACATCAAGCGATGTATTAGCTTCTAATCACGTAAAGCTGGCTTTAGGTGGCTGATGTGAGACAATGCGAGAATTTCTGTGGTACATCCAGCTGCCACATTCCTTGGAAGCCTTTACAATAAAAGCCAAGGAAAAGTCCAACCAGAGGGAAGAGACATACAGCTCCCTATGCCCCTCATATGGTGCTTCTACATGATTCTTCTATGATCCTGGTATGGCAGATTGAAAAGCAAAGAAACAAAACCTAATAAAGATAACTGGAGCAATGTTCCCTCTATGGCTGGTGGGAACACACGGAATGGGATGATATTTTGTTCTATGACCATTTCATAGCTTGCGGCCAGACAGATGTTCTGTAACCTGTATAAAGTACTCAAATATCCTTATATTACACAGTAAAAGGCTGAGGCCACTCTATGCCTGGTGGCAACCTGAAAAGCACGCAATCGGGCTAGGCCACACTATCGCGCTTTTTTTGCATTTGTGCATGCATTTTTCCCTGATCATTGAAATTGTGGCAATGCACCAAAAACGCACGTTTTCAGGTGCAATGCAATTGCACATGCGATTTGAGTTCCGCATTTTTTATCGCAATCGCATGCGTTATATATCTAATGAAAAAATGTATGCGCAAACACAACAAAATCGCACATGAATCGCATGTGATCGCATTTCCGGCGCAGTGTGGCCGTGCCCTCTCATCATCCATTTGTGGTGCGATCCACAAAAAAATGGTGATTGCGTGTGCTCCACAAACGAATCACAGATCATGCAACTATGGACGCCCACGTCTATACGCACTGCTCTTCTCACTATTACACATGAGAAAACACATCAGTGGGGCCTAGCCCTATAGGGGAATATTATAATATACAAGTTGCTGTTTAATTGACTCTTGTTGTTCTGTTTGTTTTTGCTGTTTGCAGGGGTGTCTCTAGGGTTATTGCCACTTGAGTCAAACTTTGATTGCCACCTGTATGTGGAGTGCTTGTGGGCAGGAGTGGTTTGCGGGTGGGAGAGCAGCTAGCCATTTTGGCATTTTGGGCCCTATTTATAAAAGATCGTTATCGTAAAATACCGATCGTTATCGTAAAATAACGACCGGGTTTTTACCGATAACGACCGTTATTTACCGATAACGGTAAAATAATAATAATGGCCTGGCTGCCGCCTCTCTTAATGTGCTGCCTGAGGCTTTTGCCTCACATTGCCTCATTAGAGAGACGGCCCTAGCTGTTTGGTACCGGCAGTGGCTCTGCATTAATTGGATGATTCATTTAATTTAATTGTTTTGTTTGTTTTGTTATTTTCTTCCACATGTTTTATTAAAGCAGGAATGATCCTTATTGGAAAATAGAAGGATAATCATTAATGAAAGTCATTAGGGTTTCCAATGTCCCTCTATGCCCAGACCTGTCAAAATGAATAAAATGGAAACCACCGTACAATCTCGATATCAATCAGGGACATTCAATAAAAGTTCTTATCATCAAAATGGTGCTAATTTTGCCCCCAATCAGATGTTAGCTTTCAAATGTTAAATAAGATCTAATTGGCTGGGGCAAAATTAGCACCATTTTAAATGATAAGAACTTTTATTGAATCTCCCTATTTTCAACCCGAAAACATTTTCCAGCAAAATCAAACACGGTACCATGATATCCCCATATTGTGAGTTATCTGTGCAAGTTATATGGACATGTTATGTGTGCATGTTATGTGTGCATGTTATGTGTGCATGTTATCTGTACATGTTATGTGTGCATGTTATCTGTACATGTTATCTTATTTGGGCATGTTATCTTATCCCCACATGTTATCTGTGCATGCTATCTGTGCAGATTATCTGCGCACGGTATCTGTACATGCCATCTGTGCAGGTTATCTGTGTATGGTATCTGTGCATGGTATCTGTGGATGCTATATGTGCATGGTATCTGTGCATGTTTGCCCACCATCAGCCTTCATCTTCTTGTGCAAAGATGTTTCATTTTTCAGGGGGCTGATTTTAAAGTTTACCCTTAAGCCCATGTGGAACCTGATTTCTAGTTAGACCTCTGGGACTCTTTAATTTGTGGTGAAGCTTTACTGGGAATAAGGTGGTGTCAGGGAGGTTTTTTACCTTAGGGGAAAACAGAGCTAATAGCCAGGGTGTGGTGTTTGGGGGTGTGCCTGTGATGTTTGGGGGCATGGGCAGGATGTGTATGTGGGTGTATGTGGGTATGATTCGGGAACAGACCTGGGATGTTTTGGGGTGTGGCCGTGATGTATCGGGCGGACCATAATGTTTTTTGGGGGGGTTTGGGGGGTGACCACAATATCTGGTAGCATGGTCACAACATTTGGGGTCATGGTTGCAATGCATGGCAGTTATCTTTGGGGGCATGGCCTTGATGGTTGGGGTATGAGCATAACCGTGATGTTTGGGGGTGTGGCAGTGACAGCAATATCTGGGGGCATGGTCACATTCCAGGAGGATCTGCTTTAAATTTCTTAGCATGACAATACCCGTAAATGTGATTTATATCACCAATAGTAACATAGTCTTTCCAGTGTTTATATTTGTATATAAATGTCATTCATATCACCAATAGTAACATAGTCTTTCCTGGGTTTATATTTGTATATAAATGTGATTCATATCACCAATAGCAACATAGTCTTTCCAGGGTTTATATTTGTATATAAATGTCATTCATATCACCAATAGTAACGTAGTATTTCCAGGGTTTATATTTGTATATAAATGTCATTCATATCACTAATAGTAACATACAGGGAGATGTAATAAAAGTTCTTACTGTTAAAAATGGCGCTAATTTTGCCCCAACCAATCAGATGTTAGCTTTCAAATGTTAAATAAGATCTGATTGGTTGGGGCAAAATTAGCACCATTTTTAACGATAAGAACTTTTATTAAATAACCCTGATAGTCTTTCCAGGGTTTATATTTGTATATAAATGTCATTCATATCACCAATAGTAACATAGTCTTTCCAGGGTTTATATTTGTATATAAATGTCATTCATATCACTAATAGTAACAGTCTTTCTACTGTTTATATTTGTATATAAATGTCATTCATATCACCAATAGTAACATAGTCTTTCTGTGGTTTATATTTGTATATAAATGTGATTCATATCACCAATAGTAACATAGTCTTTCCAGGGTTTATATTCGTATATAATTGTGATTCATATCACCAATAGTAACGTAGTCTTTCTAGGGTTTATATTTGTATATAAATGTGATTCATATCACCAATAGTAACGTAGTCTTTCCAGGGTTTATATTTGTATATAAATGTAATTACTTTCACCAATAGTAACATAGTATTTCCAGGGTTTATATTTGTATATAAATGTCACTCATATCACCAATAGTAACATAGTCTTTCCAGGGTTTATATTCGTATATAAATGTGATTCATATCACCAATAGTAACATAGTCTTTCCAGGGTTTATATTTGTATATAAATGTCATTTATATCACTAATAGTAACATAGTCTTTCTAGGGTTTATATTTGTATATAAATGTTATTCATATCACCAATAGTAACATAGTCTTTCCAGGGTTTATATTTGTATATAAATGTGGTTCATATCACCAATAGTAACGTAGTCTTTCTAGGGTTTATATTTGTATATAAATGGGATTCATATCACCAATAGTAACATAGTCTTTCCAGGGTTTATATTTGTATATAAATGGGATTCATATCACTAATAGTAACGTAGTCTTTCTAGGGTTTATATTTGTATATAAATGGGATTCATATCACCAATAGTAACATAGTCTTTCCAGGGTTTATATTTGTATATAAATGTCATTCATATCACTAATAGTAACGTAGTCTTTCCAGGGTTTATATTTGTATATAAATGTGATTCATATCACCAATAGTAACATAGTCTTTCCAGGGTTTATATTTGTATATAAATGTCATTCATATCACTAATAGTAACATAGTCTTTCCAGGGTTTATATTTGTATATAAATGTCATTCATATCACCAATAGTAACATAGTCTTTCCAGGGTTTATATTTGTATATAAATGTTATTCATATCACCAATAGTAACATAGTCTTTCCAGGGTTTATATTTGTATATAAATGTCATTCATATCACCAATAGTAACGTAGTCTTTCCAGGGTTTATATTTGTATATAAATGTCATTCATATCACTAATAGTAACATAGTCTTTCCAGGGTTTATATTTGTATATAAAGTAGTATATACCAATAGTAACATAGTCTTTCCAGGGTTTATATTTGTATATAAATGTCATTCATATCACCAATAGTAACATAGTCTTTCCAGGGTTTATATTTGTATATAAATGTCATTCATATCACCAATAGTAACATAGTCTTTCCAGGGTTTATATTTGTATATAAATGTCATTCATATCACCAATAGTAACGTAGTCTTTCCAGGGTTTATATTTGTATATAAATGGGATTCATATCACCAATAATAATGTAGTCTTTCCAGGGTTTATATTTGTATATAAATGTCATTCATATCACCAATAGTAACATAGTCTTTCTAGGGTTTATATTTTAAAACCTTCCAGGAACAAATTGTAATGTGTTACAGACCTTAAGGGAAATGTCTGGTTCCCTCTGTTATAGAAGCTGTTGTTTTGTGTGTGTGCCTCTCTGAGTTGTGTAGCTGTACATTACACTGTTGTTGTGTCACTGAAGTGGAATTTGTGTCTGTGTTGTTGAAGTAGGGCAGCACACAGAGCTCTTATTGTTTAAAATGGTGCTAATTTTGCCCCAACCAATCAGATATCATTTAACATTTGAAAGATAACATCCAATTGGTTGGGTCAAAATTAGCACCATTTTTAACGATAAGAACTTTTATTGAATAACCCTGTATATTAAAAGAACTAATGTCACCAGCTGTACAGGACCAAAGCAAACAGGTAGAGAGATTGTCAATGATTGGATTGATTTTAAATTCTACGTTATCCCTAAGTAGCCCTTACACTTTAGATAGCTGCACGATAAATGAAGATGGGGTCAGTGTAACATTTTTTCCTGGCCCGATCTTCGTTTTTCCAATAAACCGCTCAACATTGTCGTTTTCGATATTTGAGCGATCCAATCAAATTTATTAGATTGCTCAGAATTACAATCTCGTGTATAGCAAGGACTTTCCTCTCTCCATTCTACCAGTGGTTCTGGACATGCTCAGTAGAATAGAGGATAGAGAGAATTTTCCTACATGCTACCAGTACTACTCTGTGCTAAGGGAAGGCAGAAGTAACTGCAGTAGTGAAAGATGTTACCGGTTTCATACATGACAGTGGGACAAGGACACAAAAATATGTCTGCCCTACCTAAATTTTTGATAAGGTTAATATTCTGGTTATTTCTTGTGTTCTAACTGACTTAATTTACCCTTGAATAGACGGCATAGCTACCCATGCCTGTACAGACAGGCTGTTTAACAATAGCTGAGCAGCCTGTTATGTTTTAATGCAGAGGAGCCTGTGCACATGCTAGATTATTACATCATTAAAGGTGGCCATACACGTTAGGTCCACAACTGGACTTACCTAATATCGCTAATGTGTAGGGGCTGAATCCAAATGACTGTAATGACAACAAACGTCAGTGTTTGCCATTACGGTCGGTCGGGTAAGATGGAAAATTTCTGTCTGTCGACATCAGCTCCCTTTACTTTAAGTAGAGAGTCAATACCGTTGCTCTGTGTATAGCGCATGTCCGACCAACCCCCATACTGCACATGGGTGATCGGTTGGTTCCATGTGTGCGGTTCCCTTCTCAGTGTGCAGGCAGATACTAATGTGATCTGTTGGCACATTGCAATGGAAATCACATGTGTGTGGACAATTTATGTGTGTATGGCCTTTAGGTAAAATGCATCTAAAAATATGAACAATTTGTTCTGAGATGTCTCCATGTGGCCTGAGAGTGATTATTACGAGGCCAATTTGTTTTTTTTCTTAATGCTTTACCAGGTGTTAAGGATTTGAAGGTTAGTGGTTGTTATATAAACCTAATCACAATCAGGATTTCCCTGACAAATGTGCGTAAAGAGTCCTTGGTAAACTCTGTTACCTGCAAAACGATCTTGTGGTTTTGGTTTAATGTTCTCTGTTCTGTTTTTGACTATGACTGGACATCATGAAGAAGTTATCCAGTCCTGTAGCCTCGTTATCTCACCTTGTGTGGGTGAGGCTGGGTGGGCACTTTTCTTGTGTCCTTATAGGGTTGCTGCCGCCAGATCTTTGGCAGTCGAGCGGTATCCTAAACTGGCACACGCCCTACAGAGCTTCATACATCCCACACACAGGAGGCAACTAAAACAGAGTACATTCTATCAACAACAGAGAGAGAGAAATAGATAGGAACAGCATGGGAGGGAGGTAAAAGGGGAAAACAAATTTAGGGGCCTATCTACTAAGCTATGTTCCCTCCTTTAAAAATAAATAAAGGAGCTATCATTTTAGAAGGGTACAAAGCAGACAAAGCAGATGCAGGGTGCTGGATGTTTTAAAGGACAGAATAGTTCATATATGAACAACGTATAATTAAAAACAATTCAATTTTTAAACCCAGCAGATAATAGGAATCACAACTGTGAATCTTCTTAGTGCCCACAAACATATTTCAGCTGAGGTCCTGAGTTCAAATCCACCCTTGGACACATCTGCATGGAGTTTGTATGTTCTCCCCATGCGTGCGTGGGTTTCCTCCGGGCACTCTGGTTTCCCCCACAATTATAAAGACATACTGATAGGTTGTATGTGTCAAATAAATGTGCTTAGATTGTAAGCTCTTTGGGGCAGGGCCTGATGTGAATGTATACATGTAATTGTAAAGTGCTACGGAAGATGTTGGCGCTATATAAATCCTCAATAATAATTGCAGTGTGAGATGCTCAGTGAGCCTCCCGTAATGTCACACTTGGCATGGACAAGAGGCTCAAACCACTCGGATGTGCTGCAAGGTATCATGGTACTCTCTAGAATATGGCCCAGTCTCAGCCCCTCAGTTAACTATATGGAGGCAATCTAAGGCAGTTCCTGTAGAATATATAACAAGGGGTTTATAGTACAATCATTTAGTCTATTTTAATGCTTATTAATGAAAAACTTCTCCAACCAAACTGTGCAAAGGTTCTAGTGAAGGGAGATTTGATAGTCAATAAAGAAAACCAATGTTGCTGTAGAAACTTCATTAGCACTTGTCATGGAAGTCATGAGAGGATCTAAGTTAATTGCTGTCGGTTTGCTTTTTGCAATTAGTTGGATAGTTTTGTTCCTAACAACTCCTTTTGCTTCATCTCACTTTGTTTTCATGTTTCAGGCCATGATATCAATGGAGCACTGGAGCCTTCAAACATCGACACGAGTATCCTAGAAGACTACATCAGTAAAGAGGACTCATCAGAAATGTGAGTAATGCAGCATCATGTGATCCTCATCCCCTTTAAATCAGTATACCTGTATAGGATGGCATTAAAGGGATTTATCTTTCTATTATGACTGGATGTAATAAATAAGAGGAAAATGATGGTCCCTGACTAAGGATCATGCTCTTAAACCATCTCCTATAACATCTTTTGGGAGATTTAACATCGCTGTTAAGTCTAAAACCCACGCAGCCCAATGTCATATCAGGTTAACGTAGATGTATTTTAGGGCACTGTGCCATTTCCAAATCTTTTTAGAAACAAAAAAACTGGTCAATTGTCATTCAGGGATTTGAAATGTTTCCCCTTGTACCATGTTTTTAATGCCAGAAATAAAAGTAACTTTTTTTTAAACCCAGTGCTGGATGGAGTCATGGTCAGCTCTTTATCAAATGTCAGTTACCTGCCCCTAAATCCAACTGATATATTTGCACTTTATTTATTTGCATTACTAACCAGATATTTAAGGATTATTATTGTCCCCATTCTGGCAGAGTAAGCTGGCCCCTCCCTCCATGCAGTCAATCAAGGCTAAGACTGCTGACATCACAACCAATAATTGACTGCTGTTTCACCTGCTGCCTCCTCTGCACATCATATAAAAAGCTCTTTGAACAGAAGGGGAAGGAAAAACCTTTGCCAGAAAGAAACAAAACTTGTTAAATATCTGGTTACAAATACATGTAATAAACTGGTAATAATAGCAGTTGTGTTTGCTGGCAAATAACTGACAAGTCACCAGTTTTTGTTTTAAGTGTGGACATGCTCTTTAAGGCAGCACAAAGCTGTGCGCCTTACCTGTCCATGATGCAATACCGGGCGTAATAGCCTATTGCTTTGTGGGATTGCATAAAGGTAAGGGGCGTGCTTGTTCGAAATTGGATCTCCATACTTGTTCTGTATTTCATCTTGTAGCATTTAAAGTTAAATTAACATATCGTGCTGGTGCAGTAAAAGGTGCACAATTTTGCCTGTGCTATTAATCTGCTTCAACCAATCAGATGTTATTTAACAACAATAACCCATTAAAAGCTAAAATCTTATTGGTTGCTACATATTTACACAAACGTTTGCACCTTTTATTGCATCAGACCCTAGTTCTTAGCAGAAAATAGAGCTGGGTTATTACATTTCTCTTCATAATTGCACAAAGTGCTAAGGGAGCTGAATTAAACAGACCAATCACAGGGCTGTGGCTTCATACTGACTAGAAACCTGCTTAGCACAGACTCCCCATGGGCAATTATGAAGGGCTATCAAAGAGAAACTGTATTGACCTTATGCAACAATGTAACTGGGTCTGTGACCTGCTAGAACATGCAGAATTTATCAGATGATTTCTGCTCAGAGCTGCTGGTTTCATTTATACAATCCACATAGGGTCAGTTATAACAGAACAGCCCTCCAGTTTTCAAACTACAACTCCCAGCACAGTGGCTCAGTGGTTAGGACTGATGTCTTGCAGCGCCTTGCAGTCCTTAGTTTGATACCACCCTTGGACACATCTGCAAGGATTGTATGTTGTTTGTATGTCCTCCCCGTGCTTGCGTGGGGTGATACATTGTATGTGTTAAATAAATGTGCTTAGATTGTAAGCTCTTTGGGGCAGGGCCTGATGTGAATGTATCCATGTAATTGTAAAGCGCTACGGAACATAAATAAATTCACAATAATAATAATTCCCTGGTAGCTACTGCATGGTACTCATCAGGACTGACTGCACCATAGAACCTTGCATCAGTAAATGTTGCAGCTTTTGCATTAAGATTCTGCTTTATAGTGTATTCTGCAGTGTTATTATATATTCAGCTATTAAATACAATTCACATGATGATATATTTAGATGTTTTAAGATACAAACACAAATTACAGAAATTATGTGGGGTTGTTTGGGTAACTAGGAGGCCCCCTTGTGGTTCTATATAAGTATTGCACATGCTGTCATTTGTTACACAGCATTGTCATACAGTTGGCATGAAAACTGAAAATACACATTTAAAATATTGCTAATTAACAGTTTGAAACACCTGATTTTTATAATCCCTAAAGCTAATGTGATTCATATGATTCAGTATAGCCAGCCATGCACAGTTACTGGAATGCACAATAAGGGCTAGGGTACACTGCCACGATTATGATCCGTGAGCGCGTGAAATCCGTGACCACATTGCATGTGCTGTGCTGCAATCCGATTTCATTGCACATTCGATCACTATGTGCTCCGATTGCGGACTATTGTGCAGATCGCAAAAGTCCCGTTTAGCAGGAAAGATAAAGCCAACATATATTTTACTGTTTTTCAAAACTGTATCACTTATGGGATTTAATACAATTAAAGGCACATTGGGGCATATTTATAAAGCAGGAGTATTCTTAAATAAGGAAAGTTAAATACCATTACTTATTCCTAAATACTGATCTTTAAATAAAAATAAAAAAAGTGATATCCCTCCTCAAATAAGAAAAACCATACCTAGAAAAGAATATCTCTCCTTAAATAACACTACAGATCCCTAATTAATAATCCCTAAATAATTATCCTTAAATAGTCCTTAAAGAGAACTGCGGTGCATATAAAGTTTTTTTCAAAAAACAGTTAAAGGGCATGTCCACCCCCAAAACTATAATGTAACCCACTACTGGTCCCACTCTGTAGTGTAATAAAATCCTTACCTCACATCCCAGCTCCAAATGGTTCTCCTGGATTCCCTCCCCAAAGTCTGAAAAACTGGCCACCAGGAGGATAGCAGAGTCCATATAGGACTCTGCCTCCTGTCTCCCCTCTCCCTCCCTCTCCCTCCAGTTTTGGTCTCCCTCCCCCTAGCATGAAACCCCTTGGCAGTATGTTATTGCTTCCCCCCTAGCCCCAACCGCTATAATAAAATTATCAGAGACTCCCCCGAACTCCACTTGCCTTACCTCTTTCGCCCAGCGTTCTAAGCAGCCCGCATCCGCGTCCGTGATTGGCTGCCTATCAGCCAATCACAGACGCGCCTGCCGGTCCAACCCCCTGCTTGCAGTTCCATGCAAGCAGAGGGCTAGGGCAATGCGGTGGAGGAAAGAGGTAAGGTAAGTAAAGATCGGGGGAGTTTCTAATGATTTTATTATAGCGGTTGGGGCTGGGGGGGGAAGCCCTACTATCTGTAAAACGTTTTTTGAAAGGGTGGACATGCCCTTTAAAATGAAAAGTACCAGGGGCAGGGAGGTAGGATTGGTATTTTCTACCTCCCAATATAATTTCTATGAGGAGCGAGAGCACAAAGAAAACTGCTTCTGCCAGGCTTCCTGAGTGCTTCAGCACTATCTTCAATACAGGAAGGCCAAAGGCACTAACCTGGCAGAAAACTGTATGTGCTGTAGCTCCTTAACGAAACAATATTGTGAGGTGGGAATTCCTACCTCCCTGTCCCAGGTACTTTTCCTTTCTAAAAAAGTAATTTTTTACAGTATAGTTTTCCTTTAAATTAAACAGATCTATAAATAGGGATAAGGAGGGTTATTACAGGAGACCCCTGCTTTATAAATATGCCCCATTTTTTACACAGATACCTTTATTTTAATGTAGTGGTTCAGTTTCAGGCCAGATCATTTGTCCTCTGGTCCTGTGTTTTTTCTCGTCTACTTCTCCTTTGTGCATCTTGTGTTCACATTTCTGCAGCATTTCTGCAAATTACACTCATACTGTTCCTCTTTTCCGTCTGTGACATAGTTGCTTCTCAGAAATCCCTTCATCGTCCAGTTATGTCAACCCTCAGCCGTGTGGATCTACCGGAGTTCACATGCCTGGCATCATTCCCAATGTTGGCCACCCAGGCAGCATTAACACTGGTGGGGTCCATCACCTAGCACAGCAAATGGCAGTACGGCCTGGTCCAGGACCTATGTGTGTGGGTCCTCCATACCCATCTCATCTAAACTGCAATAATAACAACGCCATGCTCAATCCTAAAGGATATCTAGGTCCCGTATGTATGAGCGGACAAGGTCTCCCCATTAAGGCAGAACCTAAAACCAGCTATGCAGCCGGGTAAGTGTGTGCACATGATTGAACTGTTATTAGTGGTACACAAGGGACCATTTCAACCCAGATATCCTGACTGGCTGTTTAGTTTGATATTCCGATGCTTGTGTGTTGGTGACAATAAAAGTGCCAGTGACAATGTTTTGGACCAACTGATCGGGGGCCCTATTGTGTATGTAAGATCTGTCATGATTCACCAACATGTCTGATAACGGTTAGCGATTATCTTGTTAAATAACAATTGTTTCCCGTATATAGTTTCTCTGGGCACCCATCCTAAAGGTGCCCATTCACATGCACAGCCCTGGCCAATTCTCATATGTGGTGAGGGGACCGGTGGGCTGCACACCACATCACGTGTGCATATTGGCTCCCTCTATTATAGTATTGAATTTTCCGACCAGAATGACTGGCAGCAATGATAATGGCCATAGTTCGTCAGCACCATTGCTGTTTAATTTCGTCAATGTGAATGGCCACCTTTAATCTGGGTACACACATAGCAATAAAGGGCCAATCCCGTCGGTACTGTTTTGCTAATGTGCATACGGCCATAACTGGTGTTTCCCATGCATTCCTGTAGTTCAAAGGCAATTCCACTGAACTTAATGGGAGATTGTCATTACACAGTCTGATCTCTCTCTTCCACCCTCCTGTAGATGGTAAGAGGCCGTTAGACTCAGACCATGACCTGGCTGTTAACTAGACTTGACCTGCTCAGCAATAACTGTGGTTAAGGTGAATACAGCTGTGTTACTATAGCTGATTATTTTTCTATTTCTTCTTAGCACTTTACCCGACTCCCCCCCAGACTCTGGATCTGAGGCCTATTCCCCCCAGCAGCTCAGTGGTAAGTCCTTGAACATTTTGGTTGTATTATTTATAGGGGGGGTATGGGGAGGAAAAGGAAGAGGAACGGAGGCGGAGGGGGGTTCATTTTGAGTTAAAAATTCCAGCAATAATAGTGATGAGTAGAAGGTAAAGGGAGAAAAAAATAGAAAGTAAATAGAAATGATAATGAAAGGGGAGAAGTGTTGTACGAGGGTGGGAAGGTTGTGTTGGTGGGTGAGGCTACAGTCTATGATAGGACGGAATGTTTCAGTAGAGATAGGGGAGGGATTGCAATAGGTAATGCATTGTGAGACAGGATATGGTGGATCAGAACTCTTCCACGAAACAACAGGAATATCCACACAGGGTCCATAAGAACGTGGGATGGGGCAGTGGACAGATGGCAGCAGGTGAGACACACTGTGTGATGGGAAGTTCTGTGGATGGAGATGGGAACCTTTCTGGATATGTCTGTACAATACATCAGATAGGACAGGGGAGGGTGTGGCAGGTGGGAGTGTCTCTGGTGTCCCAGGTGAGTAACACCATGATGTTACCTTGATGTTGGGATGCCGTGTGACAAGTGGAAGGCAATACTCTGTTCCTATGTGTTCTGAGCTGGGATCTTTGTTTATCAGGGCACAGAAATGTTTGGAATTCTTTTGTCCGCCCCTCCCTGCAGCTCCCAGTCTCATACCATCAACCTTTCTATAGACTTTTTTCCCTCTTGGTATCTCAGCAGGTTAATATTTAAATCTGCAACGGGTTATTTTTAATACCTGGCCCTTTAACAAATAAAAGTATGACATATGCCTTTAAGTAATGTTATAATGGGAGGAGCAAATAAAAAATACATTTATTGTGAATGAATGTTGGTTTTTGTAGTTTAACATTAGTTGATAGCATCTTTTATCTGATATTTTAACTAAAGAAAGTGTCTTTCTTCTGTTGCTTCCTCAGATCCTCACATGCTTCGCACTATGACCCCAGAAAACATGTGTCACATTACCCAATCTTCCCGCCTAGATCACCCTCAGCAGCCCCACCTACAGGGGGCATTGCCTCCCCACCCTGCACATCAGCAGCACTATCCCAGCATGCAACGGGATCTATACCTAAAAGTGGAATCCATGATGCCGCAGTACCAAGCGCTTGGACCTGGGATGCCTCCCGCAGAACTTCATCATACTCAGCAGTCCCAGATGCTTCATCAGCTTCTGCAGCAGCAGCAACATGGAGCAGAGTATGTACCTGTAGGGAGTGGGAAGATACACATTGTGTGAAATCCCCCAGAGAGTTAAACTATTTTCCATAATATCTTAGGACGCTCTGTTCTCAGAAATGTCTCCACCTGCACAATCTGATTGGCTGTAGATTTCTTGGGAATCTGATTGTGTTCAAAACATGTCAAACATATTCCAGGTTTCCATTTACAGGGAACTGATGTTTTCCAGGCTGATTTGTGAAAGGAATATATTACTAGCGCTACTGTTTCTTTTACCTTTTGTTTGTCAAGGTTAATTTTGCATTCATTTTCCAACATGAAGTTGGACTTAAACTTCAAAAAATTTGAAAAATGTCGGTTACCATCCCCCAATCCAAATTGATATATTTAACACATTATTTAATGTATTATTGACCAGATATTAAGGTATTGTCTCCATTCTGGTAGAGTAAGCTGCACCCTCTCCCCATGAAGTCAATCATGGCTTTACAACCAATGATTGACTGCTGTTTCCCCTGCTGCCTCCTCTGCACATGTTCAAGCTTATAAAAGATCATTGAGCAGAGGGAGGATTAAGAGACATTTGGAAGGAATAAAACATATCATTAAATGTCTGGTTATAAGTGCATGTAATAAACTGGTAAAATAGTTGTTGGGGCTGTTGGCACATAAGTGACAAGTCACCAGTATTTTGTTTTAAAGTTGGACATGCCTTTTAATACAATAGTTATATTAATTTCATGGTTGATTTACAAGCAATGTTACACAGTTGGTGAAAGGTCAATCCAGTTCATTGACATTAGATTGAAAGTTTGTTTGGTTTGGTCATTTCATTCCCTGTCCTGTTGCAGGATTCCGGGGCATCCCACAAAGAAGAGGAAACACTCAGATTCTCCAACCAACACACTGAGGGAGCAGATCCCCAATGGAGGCATGGTGAAACAGGAGCCGGGTACTGACACACAGACACATAATAGCGCCAGTGTCATTGTAGTAACAAACACGCGCTAATAGGAAATTCACACACATTCATGTCTAGATATTGTAATTCCCATACTTTGCCATGACAACATGCTGAATATCCTCACATTTATTTGTTATATCTGTCAGTGTTGACACTTGGGGCCACATTTCTAATGACACAATATTTATCCAAATTCATCACAGTGCAATACAGCAGTGTATCGGTAATAGAATACAGTGGCCACCATACTAATACTGTGTCCTTATAAATATCCCCCTTATGGATAGTGAAAGGATGGAACAGTCTTTATTAATGCATCTGGTACACATGAAGGCTTAATTTACTAAAAGGAGGGGAAAGTTTTCTGTACTGTTCATCTGCAGTAACCAATCGGATGTTAGTTTTTTACTTGTCAACTGCAGATTAATAACATAACCAAAATGTTGCACCAGGCATACCTCACAACTTTTGAGTGGCCCATAATGGAGTGTGGGTGGAACTTATTCATGGACCATCCAAGCCTCTCCAGGAGGGACAATTGCTGGTGATCTAAGATGTCCCCCCAACAGGATTGTTATGGGTATTAGTTCATAACCCTTATAACCTTTTAATATGAGCATATTAGCCAAATGTCATCATATGCACAGTGCAGTGCAGGGAAGAGTGCTCTGATTTGTATGTGGAAGGGAAACTAACCAGAAGCTGCAACAACATATGGCCCAGCACATAAAAGACAGTTTCTCGGGTTAGGACTGAGACATGTACATACATCTTAAAGAAAAAGGACATACATTTAAAGATTGTAATGTCACCATGAAGACTGGTATAAAAGAGGTGTCAAAGAGGCGTTTTAAGTCAAAATATTAAAATCATGACTGAATAGAAATGGAGTGAGTTGGTCAACACCAATTATCTGCCATGTGCAATGCTCTGTTGACACCTTAACATGAACAGCTTTGAATTCAACTACAATGCAATCAACACCTTGCATTCAGGAGATCCCCAACACTTTGCAGGACACAGTCCAGGGTATTAATTGCCAGCAGTTGATCAAATTGAATACCAAAGATATGCCATGACCTGGATGAAGAGAACCTTCACAAGCATGTTTGCCAAATGCTCTGATAAAGTCAGTCCCATGACCATAGAAACACATTAACACTCACAACACAAATGTACATTAGAGAATACGTTCCATGAAAGTGCACATTGTAAGTCACACAAAACATTCAACAGTGGGGAATGGGGAGAAATTAAGCCATGATTATATGGGGTGGGATTCTTTTCTATGAAAAACGAGTTTTAAAAATGTCTCCCTTTATTGCTCTGACCTAACAGAGCCTTCAACGCCTTCTACTCTAGGCCTCATGCAGGACAACGACAGTCTCAATGGCTCCTATCTGGATCCCAATTACCAGTCCATAAAATGGCAGCCTCACCTGCAGAATAAGTGGGTCACTCTATTCGATGCCAACTATAAGGAACTGTAAGTGAAAGTGACTTCTGTACCTTTCTGAACTAATGGGACTGCAGGGAAAACCCAGTGAAAACCCTGCAACTAATCAACAATAGAATAAGGGGCAACCAATCAGATGATAACATGAACTCTTGTTCTGCAGTTAGAAAACATTTGCTAACTTCTGATTGGTTGCACGGGCACAATTATGCCCATTTTAAGCCCCTCTGAGAGCAAATGTTCTTCCAATGTTCATAAGGAATGGTGGTGGGGTATGTTATCTATGTTGTTAAAGGAGAACTATAGTGCATATAGACTAAATCGGTTAAAATGAAAAGTAGCTGGGGCAGAGAGTTAGGATGGGTATTTTCTTTTTTTCAAAATAATTTCTATGAGGAGCGGCAGAACAAAGAAAACTGTTTCTGCCAGGCTTCCTGGGCACTTTAGCACTATCTTTAATACAGGAAGGCTCAGGGCCATAACCTGATGAAAACAGGACGTGCTGTAGCTCCTCAATGAAACATTATTGGAAGGTGGGAATAATCGATAATACCTCCCAGTCCTCGGTACTTTTCATTTCTAAAAAGTTAATTTTTACAGTAAAGTTGTCCTTTAATTAGAAAGACTTTGCTTTGGTTTTCAAAATGTCATCTACCCTGTATTAGCACCTATTCCCTGTTCGTATTTAGTGAAGAGTTAATTCAACATATATTAATATTATATCAATATAATTAAAGTAAAGCTGGTAATAGTTGAAGGTACCACCCCCTGCAATCATTGGTCATCAGAAATGTGCAATCAGAATGTGTATCAGAATGAGTGCATTGAATAAACCAGACATTTATTCCTAGCCCCTTTACTCTCCCTGCAGCCCAATGCCCACTTACAAGGTGGATGCGGATAAGGGGTTTAACTTCTCAATTGGAGATGATGCATTTGTGTGTCAGAAGAAAAATCATTTTCAGGTCACTGTGTACATTGGAATGATTGGAGAGCCAAAGTATGTCAAGACTCCAGAAGGTATCCTGCCCCTAGAGTGTTTCTACCTTAAACTGAATGGGGTCAAGGTGAGTGATAAGGAGAGGAAAGTAAGAGTCGTTGGCTATTTCTTTGCTATTTTTTACACTTTTCGAATACTGCACCATATAAAGCAATGTGTTATTTAGTGTTTAATATGTTTTACTGATTATTTTTCGTTTTCATGTATAACAAATCAAATAAGGTTACATATTTACAGAAATACAGCATTAGAAAGTTTCTATATTCCCAGTAGACAAAGTCTCTTGTGTCCGCCCCTTTCCTGGTTTTGTGGTCTGAGCGTGCTTGATGTGCTTTATAAAGAAAGCAGCTCTCCAATCAAATGCTTTGTATTCCCCTGTACTAAAGGGAGAGGGAATTACAGGATGTTTGGACTGTTTAATGAATAATTTAAATATAAAGACAATACATTTTTTTAATCAGTAGTTTCTAGATTATAAGTCAGGAAAAACATGATTTATCCTAAAGGTTTCCTTTAATATAAACCATTGCCATTTTGCTCATCAAAATAAGGTAAAGGTTCGTACACCCGCTAAATTTTTGAGCGAGTAACGTCCCCGAAGGCCGAGCACTACATGCGCCAAACGGCCGTTTCGCCCGAAAATCGCCCGTGTGTATGCGGTTGGTCAGGGTTCGTTCGGCAATCCAGCAGGCGGATCAACGAACGACCCCCGACCGAACGCATACACACTGACAATTCTCCGGCGAAACAGCCGGTTGCCGCATGTAGCGCTCGGCCGTCGGGGGTTGTTGCATGTGTATGAACCTTAACAGTGCTGGTAGGTGGGAGGGAAATTTGCATGTGTAACTTTGAGGGCTTATGTTCCATATTAAGCTAAATTCTCTATGTTGTCCCTGCAGCTGGAAGCCATCAATCAGTCCATCAACATTGAGCAGTCCCAGTCGGACCGCAGTAAACGTCCCTTTCATCCTGTAACGTAAGTCAGTGTGAGAGGTGAATGAACATTATTACAGAAGGGAAATGTGTGTTACTGAACATTTTTTAGGGTGAAAACTCTTAGAGGACAACTGTAATGTCTAAGCTCCTCATCACCTCAGTCTGGAATATATCCAATGGGAAGAAGCTCTTCTTGCAGAACCTGTCTTCCCATTGGATAGGCCCTGAGCCAAAAGGGGGTGGAGCAACAACCATACAGTTGTCCTAGTGGCTACAACCTCGAATGGTGGGAGGGTAAAAAAGCAACAAGGTGGGAGGGTAAAAAGCAACAAGGGCTGCTTCCAAAATAGTTACTTCACTTCAGAGGGGAGTATTGCTGATCTCTGGTTCAGTGTTGGTCTGTGGCTTTAGTTGTCCTTTAATTAAAACCCTATATCAGTATATTGAATGAATCAGTGTTACAGTTTGGTTTTTATTCCAATCTGATTCCGAAGAAACAGTCTAATTAGAAAAATCATCTGACATTACTGCAGCTCCTTTTTGACTAATGGTAGCCATCCACATAGCAATTTATCAGTGGCCATGGTTTTGTTGCCAGACATAATGTTTTGGACCCAAGCCCTTTGTCAGGTGCATCCGAAACAGCATCAAGCACCCTTTCAAACCTGTAGAGATAAGTGTGTGAGCACTCTGAGATCTGAAACTTCCAGCTGTTGCATGGACAATGATAAAAGGTATCTCAGAACCAGGGGGTAGGAAGATGAAGATCATTGCATATTAGTGAGTTCAGAAATTGTTCAGCAGAAATTTACTTTAGTGGAGGCTATTGTGGCTATTGCTAAAAATAAGGTTAAACTTTGATTTCATCCATTATTGTCTATAGCAGGGATGTCAAACATGCAGCCCTCCAGATATTCATTCTCTACTGGGCTTGCAAATATCTGGAGGGTGGCAGGTTTGATATTCCAGGTCTATAGGAAGTGTACTACATAATGTATTGAATAACACTGTCTGTGTTACAGGTTGTCCCTCCCACCTGAGCAGGTCACTAAAGTGACAGTGGGTCGTTTGCATTTCAGTGAGACAACAGCAAATAACATGAGGAAGAAAGGGAAACCCAACCCAGACCAAAGGTTTGTGACATCCACTGGGACACAGATATCACCTAATTACAATATATAATCAAACCATTACAAATCCTGACACAACTAAATGTGTACACACTGCAACAATTACATAGAAAAGTTATGCTATTCTTCATCCCAACACACATACAAACAACGGTGTAACGTTAGCCATACGGGGGTCGACTTGTGTTCAATCTCTTTACATTTCAATTGACATGTTAGATAAAAAATCGACCTTTAATTGAGAATTAATCTGGTGACTTATCAGTTATCTGCCCATAATCCTAACTGCTATTTTTACCAGTTTATAACATGCATTTGCAAATATTTAATGATAAGTTTTCTTTATTTTCTGGTAAAGGTATCCGCCTACTCCCTCTGCTCAATGAGCTTTTTATAAGCTTGAGCATGTGCAGAGTAGGCAGCAACAGCAGTCAATCATTGCCTATGATATCATCAGTCACAGTCATGAATAACTGCACGAAGGCAAGAACAACAGGTCCCGTTCCCTCATCTAATGAACAAATCTAATTGCTGATGAATGCATTATAGACAAATACAGGATTTATAATACCATTGCCTAATTATAAAGAGTGACACATACTTTTTGCAATCTCAACGATGCCCCCTACCTTTTTCTGTACAGGTATTTCCTTCTGGTTGTGGCTCTCCAGGTCCAGGCACAGAATCAGACATATCTTGTGGCAGCTCAGGCCTCTGAACGCATCATAGTCAGGGTAAACAATATACAAAATGGACGACAATTTGTAAAATGACTCAGGTTAAATATATTACATCTTTCTGTCAATGGTCAATCTTGCTGTGCAGTCTATGCCAGTGACATGCTCTAGAGTTACCATTTGATATTGATGTCATTAATTTGGAGGTAGGCCTCTCTCATTGGTAAGATCCCATAAAATTTCTCCTAATGAAATATCTCTTAGAACTATGTTTACATGGTACAGCCTTTCAGATACCAATCAATAGTAGTTTACTGTATAATATTTAAACTATGTTCTGTTTTCTTGTAGAGTGCTCAACTGATGTTGTGCCTTATTGAATTTACAGGCTTCTAACCCAGGACAATTTGAGAATGACAGCGAGGTCCTCTGGCAACGTGGACAGCTCCCAGACACTGTATTTCATCATGGGAGAATTGGCATTAACACAGAGCGACCAGACGAAGCCCTTGTGGTACATGGTAATGTCAAGGTCATGGGCTCATTAATGCATCCATCTGACATCCGAGCCAAGGAAGCCATCGAGGAGGTAAAAACATTCATTCCTTGCTAGTTGTCTATTTACTTGGGTAGGGATCACCCTGTGAGTCCTGGATGGCTTGGGCCATGTAAAAATGAAAGTCTTAGAAAGGGATTTACCATTTCCACTTCCTTTGTTGGTCAGGTGGATACAACAGAACAGCTGAAACGGATCTCTCAGATGCGCCTGGTTCATTATCACTATAAGCCTGAGTTTGCCAGCACAGTGGGGCTTGATGATACATCGGAAACAGGTATGCTATGGTCTCCTCTGTTTCCTGTTTGCAAAGCAAATGGGTCATGAATTTGTTATCCCATAAATGTGGTTGTGATACATTCACTGAATGAGCTATGTTTTCTTTAGGGGTGATTGCTCAAGAGGTGCAGGAGATACTACCTGATGCTGTTAAAGAAACCGGAGATGTGCTTTGCGCCAATGGCGAGACTATTGAGAGCTTCCTGGTAGTTAACAAGGTAAAGCCTTTAACGTTCAGTGTGCATGAATGTGAATAAACCCAACAGTCCACCCCCAAAACTAAAATTTAACCCAGTACTTGCCCCACAGTACAGTTTAAAAAAATACTTACCTTACATTCCTGCTCCTTATGGTTCCCCTGTAGTCCATGTCCAAAGTTCAGGAAACTGAAGAGTAGTGGCTGTCATCCTGCCCAAACATCTCTGCCTCTTGTGTTGCCTCCGGGAGGGATGGTGACATGCGCAGAGGAGCCCTTTCTCCCCCCTCCCGATCCCTCTCTTGCCTCTCTTCAGCTAGCGTAAAAACCTGTATCTATATTGTAAGGCATACCCTCCCACGCCCAACCACTAAGGTAAAAGTTTAAAAATCTATTCCAAACTGTGCTTACAGCTCCTGGTTCCAGCGTCTTCTCCATTGCTGGCAGCCACAGCTGTGATTGGCTGCCTCTCAGCCAATCACAGTCGCAGCTGCCAGTCCGGCCCCCTACTTTTTATTTCTGACAGGCAGGGGAACCAGACCAGAGCAACACTGGAACCAGGAGCTGTAAGTAGAGTTTGGGATTGATTTTTTAGCTCCTATCATAGCAGTTGGGGGTGGCAGGGTATGCCTTACAATATGGATAAAAGTTAAAATGGAGGGTAGAGATGCCCTTTAACTTATACTTTTTACAAAAGTCATGTGACATTTATGACATAGCAAAGAACCAATTATAAATGATGACACAGATAAGCATAATTTATAAGGATGTACCTCACAGAATATTCATAGCACTATTTCTGTATTGCTGTGTGTGTAGAAGGTATTACTACCTGTATTAGATGTGTGTGTAGAAGGCATTACTACCTGTAGTAGATGTGTGTGTAGAAGGCATTACTACCTGTATTACATGTGTGTGTAGAAGGCATTACTACCTGTAGTAGATGTGTGTGTAGAAGGCATTACTACCTGTATTACATGTGTGTGTAGAAGGGCATATATCTGTGTAGATGTGTGTGTTGTAGAAGGCATTACTACGTATTACATGTGTGTGTAGAAGGCATTACTACCTGTATTAGATGTGTGTGTAGAATGTATTACTACCTGTATTAGAAGTGTGTGTTAGAAGGCATTACTACCTGATTAGATATGTGTGTAGAAGGTATTACTACCTGTATTAGATGGTGGTTAGAAGGATTACTGCCTGTATAGATAGTGTGTGTAGAAGGCTACTGCCTGTATAGAAGTGTGTGTAGAAGGCATTACTACCGTATTACATGTGTGTGTAGAAGGTATTACTGCCTGATTAGATATGTGTGTGAGGGTATTACTACTGTATTAGATGTGGTTGTAGAAGGTATTACTGCCTGTATTAGATGTGTGTGAGAAGGTATTACTGCCTGTATTGATGTGTGTGAGAAGGTTACTACCTGTATTAGATGTGTGTAGAAGGTATACTACCTGTATTAGAAGTGTGTTGTAGAAGGCTACTACCTGTATTAGATGTGTATGTAGAAGGTATTACTACCTGTATTAGATGTGTGTGTAGAAGGTATTACTGCGCTATTAGAAGTGTGTGTAGAAGGCATTACTACCTGGATTAGATATGTGTGTGAGTGTAGAAGGCATTACTACCTGTATTAGAGTGTGTGAGAAGGTATACTACCTGTATTAGAGTGGTGTAGAAGGTATTACGCTACTGTATTAAATGTGGGTAGAAGGTATTACTACCTGTATTAGAGTGTGTGTAGAAGGCATTACACCTGTATTAGATATGTGTGTAGAAGGTATTATACCTGTATTAGATGTGTGTGTAGAAGGATTTACTACCTGTATTAGATGTGGTGTAGAAGGTATTACTGCATGATAGATATTGTGTGTAGAAGGCATTACTACCTGTATAGATGTGTGTGTAGAAGGCATTACTACCTGTAATAGATATGTGTGTGTAGAAGGCATTACTACCTGTATTAGATATGTGTGTAGAAGGTATTACTACCTGTATGATTAGTGTGTGTGTAGTAGAAGGTTTACTGCCTGTATTAGTGTGTGTGTAGAAGGTATTACTACCTGTATTAGATGTGGGTGTAGAAGGCATTACTGCCTTATTAGAAGTGTGTGTAGAAGGCATTACTACCTGATTAGTATGGTGTGTAGAAGGTATTACTACCTGTATTAGAAGTGTGGTGTAGAAGGTATTACTACCTGTAGTTGATGTGTGTGTAGAAGGTATTACTGCCTGTATTAGATATGTGTGTAGAAGGCATTACTACCTGTATTAGATGTGTGTGTAGAAGGTATTACTACCTGTATTACATGTGTGTGTAGAAGGCATTACTATCTGTAGTAGATGTGTGTGTAGAAGGCATTACTACCTGTATTACATGTGTGTGTAGAAGGCATTACTACCTGTATTAGATGTGTGTGTAGAATGTATTACTACCTGTATTAGAAGTGTGTGTAGAAGGCATTACTACCTGTATTAGATATGTGTGTAGAAGGTATTACTACCTGTATTAGATGTGTGTGTAGAAGGTATTACTGCCTGTATTAGATGTGTGTGTAGAAGGCATTACTACCTGTATTACATGTGTGTTTAAAAGGTATTACTACCTGTATTAGATGTGTGTGTAAAAGGTATTACTACCTGTAGTAGATGTGTGTGTAGAAGGCATTACTACTTGTATTAGATGTGCGTGTAGAAGGTATTACTGCTTGTATTAGATGTGTGTGTAGAAGGCATTACTACCTGTATTAGATGTGCGTGTAGAAGGTATTACTACCTGTATTAGATGTGTGTGTAGAAGGTATTGCTACCTGCATTAGATGTGTCTGATGAATACATACTATGGGTTATGAGATGCTAGAAATGTTTGATTGTGATAAAATGGTATTGCTATTCTATGTGAGTAAATTAGCACACGGAGACATGGGTGACAGATAAAGGGAATAATAAATGTTCTATGAGGGTGTATGTATATTGGAGTTTTTTTTAAGATAAACATCTGCTGGCTTGTATGTCCAAAGGAACGTATATTTATGGAGAATGTTGGAGCTGTTAAGGAACTCTGCAAACTCACTGACAACCTGGAAACTCGGATTGACGAGCTGGAGAGATGGAGCCGGAAACTGGCCAAACTCCGGAGGCTGGACAGCATGAAGAGCTCAAACAGGTACTTAACTTGTCAGTAGCTGTCACTTCAGTACCTTATCAGGACAAATGATCCTCAGACAATATTATTGTTATACATTGCACATTTTTATTTTAGTCACACGGGAAGTCAATTCAGTCGTGCAGGAAGTGTTCCCTATAAACAGCGTCCCCCAAAAGTCATCGGCAAGGTTAGTATCCGAGATTCCATCCGTCTGTTTCTGTTTGTTACTGTGCAATATCCACATCCCTACATATCAGTTTCTGTATTTCCCACACTGGCTACATGTACATACATATGTCTAATACTGTCTGATTGTTCACCGTTATACTGTCTTTCAGCGGTAGTGGGCAATCTGTATTTTTAACATATATGTATATCCTTGTATCTTCAGTCAGTCTCTGGACCGGCAGACCAAAGCTGCATCAGTCATAAATTCCTTCAAGCAACCATAATAGCTCTAGTCATTATCATGGCTTTCAGGTGAGTTCCTCATTATCTGTATACAACAGATTATAATTATAGGATTTTGATCTTTTAATAGGATGCACTTTAACAGGTCAAGCAGGCAGTGTTAACCCTTTAGGCCAACCAGCTCAAACTGTACCACATTTTACTGTAAGAAAAAGTCAGTCAACTGACTTGAATATTATGAAATTAATTTAAAATAATGAAATTGATAAAACAAAGTTATGGGGTTTTTTAAATTCCTACCTTGATATTTATTATTTAGTATAAAGGGATGTTAATATATCATTGTAAATATATTATCAACAGAATCCTGCAAACCTCTAAGTGTAGGAATATTCCTACTAAACAAACCTCTTGGTGTCTACAGACGTGATTATAGGGCTTGTACTGCTCTAACCACTAGATGGCAGTATATCACTTACTCATTTAAAACACCGTAATGGAAATTTAATTTAAAAGAATTTGCTTGAACAATATTAGGATATCCCAATATCACGTGACAATTGGCTTATATGTGGTTAATCGCATTATGCTATTAGTGTAATGCTATTTCTACACTAATTAAAAGTATAGATATAGAGAGAATAACGCACGCCTATAATAAAATAAAGATATTAGAAATGGATATTCATGGATCTTGTGTATTATATAATGTTCTGAATTAAATCTTTCCACAGTCCATGCAGATAGCCCTTATATAACTGATACACAGCTCTGATTTATATTTTTAAAGGGCATCTATAGTGCCCAAAGATTTAGCAGGGAGGTAGAAAACCAAAACCGTACTCCTACTTCCCATTTTGATCTCTAAGCCCCATATCAAATATCCACTTGTGCAGCAACTAATAGCTCATCGCTCCTCCACCTGCCAATTTGTTTGATCCTCTTATCTTGCATGTGCACTTCATCTGAAAATGCTGCATGAAGCTGGCAGGGGGACGGGTGGTGTGCTCTCATCCACTGCATGAGTGGCTTTTTGACTAATCACTAAGGTCTCCTACCTCTCTGCTAAATGCAATTTTACCTGCAACAATGAGAAATGTGCTGTTTGGGTACCGTAGTTGTTTACTACAACTACTTACAGTCCATCTCTATGTATATCAAAGACACTTCCCTGTAACAAGTAACATGTATGTGTCATTTTATTCCATAGTGTCATTTCCATGACAACACTGTACGTGCTAAATTTACGTAGTGAGGACGACCTGCTAGGCATCGATGGGTAAGTGACAATGAGTTATAATAATTGGCTTTATGTTTTCTAATCAGAAACCCTGTTCAATTCTATCCAGACTGAACCTGCAGGATCAGTGTTGGGCTACAATTGGCGTATTGGCTTACTATGTCTATTTATGTCTATGTCTATGTCTAGTGTAACCTAGAGAACAACATGACAGTCTCTGTTATAGGCCAGTTATAAGGAGACCGTCCTCCTATTAATAATGATCTTTATATATTATTTCCATTCTGTCTTTTCCTTTTTCTTCTACCTTGATGCTCCTATTTGTGATTTGCTGCTGGCAGCTCTCTAACTGTACCAGGTACCTGTACTCTGACTTTATTCCGGCAGATCCGCCTTACTGTCCCCTATGCTGTCTGCTCACGGTACGTCTATCTTGATTCTACTGCCTATTCACTTCTCTCCTCCGTGTTTGGTTCATTTTAGTCATTCGTGTGACATTCCCAATGTCCTGGCTGAAATCCATGTTTTCAATTTATATAGGTCAAGTCAAAACCTTGAGACCACGCAACTAAGAAGTTCTACCAAATCCCCACCGCAGATAACCAAAAGTCCAGGTTAGATCTGGTAACAGTAGTGTTTCATCTCTCCATTAACTACACAGGATATCACCTAGCATTGCATTATATATTGTCTCAGCTGAGCACTGGGTAAACACAGGCACTTTATAGGTGCCAGAGGATTACGCTGTCATGTCAGTGTGGTGACATCATTGTTAATGGAGAAGTACAGGCTGAAATCTTCCCCAGTTTATATTGCCCAAGTTTAGCTGAATGAAATGTTGAATAGAATGAGAAAAATATCTTCTTATAGTATTAGCTTGTTAATTGACCATTGGTGAAGAAAATGTTTATGTCATCGCTTAATGTTTGTATATAAAGATTTGATGAGGGAGATTTACTAGAAAAACAATCATTGAGATTTAATAAGACTCCTATTTTTCTTGGTCAATACATAACTAATAGCTGATGTAGAGGATGTAAAACATACACTCCGCAATCTGGTGGGAATGACTGGGAAGATGTCAGCCACCAATTCAAATTAAAATATACACAATTATTCAAAGTGTTTGCATAGTATTTTTAATACCATCCATATGTGTTACACAGGTTGGCAGGGCACTGATCCTTCTCTTACTATAAACCTCTGTGTGAATCCTCCTTGCCAAGCAGTCTGTTGCTCTCACTCGCAGAACCCAGGATCACCCACCACCATGCCAAAGACCTTTACTGCTCTGCCTAAGACAACAGGTATTGCTATTCATTACTACAGCACTGTACCCCTTCTCAACAAACTAAGGCATATGTATCTTTGTAGCCTCAACAAGGGATATCTAGGGACCTCTAGTGTCAGGATAATGTAACAACAGCCACATATGACTTCCAAACTAGACCAACTTGGGAACAAAGATTTGACACTTGGAGTGTTGGTTGAGGTTGTTGCCACTTTAATTTGCAGCACACTGGTTTGTTAAAAGCAGCAGATAACTTTAAATAGTTTATGTATTTGCAGTTCACAAATTTCAGCATAAAAAAGTCTGTTTTATTCCTTTTACGTAAAAAGGGTTGGTTTGAAGTTGTAGTTTATATTGAGGGGGGTTATGGGTGCTGGAATTTCTATTCCTATAGACTCCCAACATTTTAAATTGTCCCTGTTCAAACCAGAGAGACAGGATTTATTGAATTATATATAAATTAAAGGGCAAGTCCAGACCCAAAATGAAAACTTATATACAGATAAATCACCCCCCAAAACCCTACACGGTAATAGTTTGAAATGTGAATTATATAAGTCTAACCTGAAATCCTGCACAATGTCCTATTTCCCCTGTTTCTACTTCCTGGTTCTTCCAGTTAGCAACTGTCAGTTATGGATTTGACATCACAGCCAATGACTGAATGTTAATCCCCTGTCTGCCTCTTCTGATCATGCCCAGGCTCAGTAAAGGCTCAGTACAGGTTTCTAAATTGCTCAGTTTCCATGAGGCATCCAGAAGCATAGCAGGCATACAGTAATGAATTCATAGGACAAACTATGATATATCAACATATTTTAAAGAGGCCATTCTTTCTAAAAGATGTTCTTATGAGGGCGGAGTTGTCCTTTAAAGAGCAACTGTATTGGTTTGGCCCTGTGTCACAAGGGGGTGAAGCAACAACAACAGTTGTCCTTTTAGCGACCTGTATGGGCAGTGCAACTGTGCAGAAGATGTATCTTGCCATTTTTAATCTGGTGGACAGATGAAAGTTTATTCACTGAAATATTTGTCCCTAAGACCAAATTATTAACCCCAGCATGTACTTATATACCCCACAGACTCTGTTGCTTATACAATTATCAAGAAGGCAAAATCTCGGACCCTGGAGAAAAATCGCAACACCCTACAGAACCACCCCATGCAAATCAGCTCTGTACCACCGTACAACCAGGGCAAAAACAAACACATCCCCAACAGTCTGCCAGGACCGGATATCCGCCCAAAGAGGAGTTTTACGGAGGACACTACACAGACCCCCATTGTGAGGAACCCCCAGGGTAAGAATGACAACAGTTTGTTTCCCTGACAGTGACCGTGAGTCTCAGACTTTTTTAGACTGTGGCATGTTTCAGTAAAACAAATTAGTGGCACGTTTCGGTAAAACAGATTAGTGGCACAGAAATGTAAAAAATGTAAAACAGGTAATTGGACAAAATCTTTCCAGCATGTACTACAATAAAACTTAAATGTAATATAGGACCACATTTTTAAAAAGGTGCTTTTACCACCAGCATTGTAAACTACAATAAGGATGTGTAGTTTACAATGTGTCTTTTGAACTTGGTGCAATATACCGATACCGTGCGATATTATGCAGTATCGCCCATACAATACCACAGTGGCTAAAGGCCGCAGCAGTAATGAATGGCCTGGGTCATAAATTAATGACCACTGCAGTAAAAGAATGACTGCCTTAAAGTTCCAATACTGGTCAGTACTTTACAGCTGTTCCATTACAGGCCTGTATAAACAGATCTTGTTTAATCTAATGATATATATATATTGAAATATAAATTAAATAGAGATAATGGGCAGTATTTTAAAAAAAAAAACATGCTCTATAATACACAAGAGCCCTCGGAGTTCCGTAACCTATATGGTCATTATGTATAATATCTGTCGATCCTTCTTTCACAGACTCTCGCTACTCTATTACTACTGTGCGGCTTATGGAAATAGACTCCTTCATCACAGCCCAATCATGTGCTTACCCTGATACCTGCAGGTGAGTGTGGCTAAACCTGGACCAATAGATTTAGGGTGACATCTCAGCTCTAAACCTAACTTTCCATCCATGTATTTCTCCAGGCCAGGAAATTTCACCTACTCGCTCCCTATCAGCAAATACAGCCCTCTGACTGGCAGCCTAACGCTGGAGCTCAAGTGAGTTGAAACCCTCTAGTTTACCGTTCTATGGTCTGTACTCGGTTTCTGAATCTGACGAGTTTCTATTTCCAGTTCCTCCTCAGCAGTGTCAGTGAACTTTTGTGAATCGTCAGAAGGACAGAGCTGTCAGGAAGCTGCAGCCAACTCATCTCCCACCAACCAAAGCTGCCCCCAGGTACACAGAAATGTGCTCAGGTTCATGGTGTAGGGCAACCTACAGTACAAATAGTAGCATCTGTTACCAGCTAGAAAAGGTGCAGTTTAAAAACTAGGAAACTTGCTGGTAGGATTTTCCGTTTTAAATAATCCCCATCCATTTTGTGTAGGATTACAGATCCTAGATTTCAGATTGACTTTATATTTAGTTGCTAGAAGATCATTCAGTTTGGTTAAAGCGTGAATATTACCCAGCCAATTATACATTATAATTGAATAATGTTAACAACAGTAGATTTATTTACTTATAGGTACTTAAGAGGAAATTTGTTTTACTTACTCCTGGATAAACATTGTTTGCATGCACCTCTGACATCAGTCTTAGGAACTGAGCCAAACTGACATCAGCCATAGGAAATGAGCCAAACAACCCTTAAGCTAGCCACACACAAGCCAATGGCTTTTCAATCGGATTTTCAATCAGCTAAAACAAAATGCCAATCAAAATTTACCACCTTGATCTTCCGTAGATATCAGCTTGAAATCTGTGGAAGATTTCTGAAAAATGGGGTAGATGGAAAGTTTCCCCCCATTCCTGATGACAGGAAACTGTCATCAGTTTTGCATCTGATTGAATTGAATTTGCCAAATTGATCGGAACATCGATGCTGTGTATCTTTTAGAGTATAACCTTGTTCTAATGCTCTATTATAATATTGGAGCTTGACAAGAAATAATCCTCCACATTTCAGTCTTTGATACCATGGGCCATATTTATAAAGGTGCGGTATCGCTTTTTATCTATCACTAATTTCCACCATTACCGAACACAGACTTCTCTCCAAGGTCCGTCTCACAACCTGCCCCCTCGACCCCATTCCCTCCTTTCTGATTCCCCATCTCTCAGATTCCTTTACACCAGCCCTAACGTCTCTTTTTAACATATCCCTATCCACGGGTACTTTTCCCTCCTCATTCAAACATGCTATTGTATCCCCTATTCTCAAAAAACCTTCTCTGGATCCATCTTCCCTATTCAGTTACCGGCCTGTCTCTCTTCTCCCGTTTGCATCTAAACTGCTTGAACGACACGTCTACACTGAACCGTTAATCACTTTGCTGCCAACTCCCTCTTTGATCATCTACGGTCTGGCTTCTGTCCCAACCACTCCACAGAAACGGCTCTCACCAAAGTTGCTAACGATCTGCTTAATGCTAAATCTAAAGGCCACTATTGCCTAGTTATTCTGTTTGACTTGTGAAGCAGTAAAGGGTGATCCACTGTATCAAAGGCTGAAGACATCTTATCCTCTGAGGTAGGATGTTCAGTGTATCCCACTCTGGCTCCAACTCCACCTTTCTTCCCCTCCCTGTGGGGGTACCGCAAGGCTCAGTACATGGCCCTCTTCTCCATTTACACCTTTGGGCTAGGCCAGCTCATTAGTTCCTTTGGATTCCAAAACCACCTGTATGCTGAGGATACCCAAATTTACATCTCTGCCCCTGACCTCGTTACTCTGACATCCCGGGTCCCTGACTGCCTAAATGCAATCTCTGCTTTTATGTCCTCCCACTTTCTCAAACTCAACATGGATAAGACCGAACTTGTCATTTTCCCACCCTCTCGATTGACCCCCCTACCTAACATTACTATCCACATCAATGACACACCAATCTCCCCAACATCTCACATGCGATGCCTGGGGGTAACCTTTGACTCTGAACTTTCCTTTAAACACCACATTAATACCCTGTCCAACTCCTGTCGGTTACAGCTCAAAAACATCTCACGCATCCGTCCCTTCCTTTCACAAAATGATACCAAAATTCTAGTTCATGTCCTTATCATCTCTCGGCTGGACTACTGTAACACCCTCCTGTGCGGTCTACCAAGCAACCGACTGGCACCCCTTCAATCAATCCTTAACTCTGCTGCCAGGCTCATTCACCTCTCTTCCTGCTTCTCACACACTGCCCCTTTCTGTCAATCTCTTCACTGGCTTCCCATCACCCAAGGGATCCAATTTAAGCTGCTAACCTTATCCTACAAGGCTCTCTCCAATACAACTCTCCAATACAAAAAAAACCAAAACTATTTAACCCCCCCATACATCTCTGATGTGATAAACAGATATTACCCAAGGCATAACCTCCGCTCTGCTAGTGATCTTCTTCTCTCATCCACTCTAATCACCTCTTCCCACGCCAGTATACAGGACTTTTCTTGTGCTGCCCCTCTGCTCTGGAACACTCGTCCTCGCTTTATACGTCACTCGCCATCACTTCATATCTTCAAATGCAACCTCAAAACTCACCTCTTCAGGCAAGGTTACAATCTCGACCTGGACACTTCTACCCCTCTTACCCATCACAGACCCAGTAGTTATCATCCACTGACAACTTAGTTACAGCTACTGATCTGCTTCACCTTATGTCTCATCCCCATCTCCTCTAGACTGTAAGCTCTCGGGCAGGGCCCTCCATCCTATTGTACCACAGTAATGCTGTAACTTGTACCACACTGAATGCTGCTGGACCAGCACTTAAATTTTTTGCACTTTGTATTACTTGCACTACCCTTGTATGTAACATGTATGTTTTCCGTATGTATTTTAATGCAACTGTAAAGCGCCATGGAAGATGTTGGCGCTATATTAATCCACAATAATAATAATAATTTACGATCATTATCCTAAATTATTATATTGATTGTAAATCTACAATAATGCAATCATAGAGCGTTTGTTGTAAATGTATGACCGTAAATTTACAACCGCTGTCATCCATTACCGATAACGTGTGGTATCGCTAAATTGTGATACCACACTTTATAAATATGGCCCCATGACTGATAAATATCACAGTCCAGTTATATGTGGGTGTAACCAGGAGATGCCATTTCTCCATTGCAGGGTTCTGATAGGTGCATCACAAAGGTCTCAGCATCATCTCATTTATGGACCCTGCACCTTCTTCCATTGCAGGATTTTACCTTTCACCTACGTGTTTCTCCTCCGGTGAGTGACTTATTTAGCACATATATTGTACAATATTGTGTTACGTGCGCCCTCATGTAGTAGTGCAGAGTATTCCTACACCTCAAAATGCAATATTACAAATATATTTATAAACCCATGGTATATTGTTACTGATTCCACAGGATCAATAATTTCTAAGTGCAAAATGATGACTGTGGAGGTAAAATACCAGCGCAGTCAATAAAAAATGCAATGCCATCTATGGCCACATTGGTATTTTGGCGCAGTACAAAATAAAGATGGC
Organism: Hymenochirus boettgeri; assembly: GCA_019447015.1. Lineage (NCBI taxonomy): Eukaryota > Metazoa > Chordata > Amphibia > Anura > Pipidae > Hymenochirus > Hymenochirus boettgeri. Next base: position 37,466,581 of record CM033472.1, on the reverse strand, counting down.
ATACTGATACTGATATACTCATTTTATGTTGTTAGTATAAGTAATTTTGCAATATTGCTATATTGCTTTATAAGTATGCACCATGGGACCATAGGCAGATAAAACAAGGACTGACATTAAAATAAAGCATAGGGGTAAATCTATAATGGATTTTGTATAAAGAGTATTGGCATGGTTTTCAGGTTAACTTTGATTAAAACTATTTCCTTTGATCATTTTTAGCAGCATTAAGCTGGATAGACAAAGTAAAGTAAACATTTTTCAGGCAGTTTTAAGCGATCTCAAGGCTATTTGTTGGAACTGCTGTACACACTTTTAACGATAAAGGGGTGATTCCGTCAGATCCCACAAATCGTCCCTTTATTGTTTAAGTGTGTTTATTGTTAAAGCTTTAGACCAATCATAGACCAGTGATCGCTTATGTTGTTACTTTATGTAATTGTTTATGTTCCTTTCTAGAACCAAGTATTACAATTTGGCAGATTACCATACCCAAAAAGTTACCAGGAAAGAAATGGCTTAAAGGAGAAATTTGGTCTTAATGGACATATCATATAAGCAGTTTGTAGTCAGTTAAGGAAATATTAAGTGTATAATTCTCTTTTTATATCACTCATTGGTTTTTATGGGATATGCTTAAAAAATAGTTCCTATCCCAATTTGAAAAGTAAATCCACCTGTAGTTATCATTGTTCTTTTTGGTATACGGTAAATCCAGTATTCCCTCTAATCCTCTCTCCTGTCTCTTTTCCATTTATCCAGCAAGTGTCAGGTTGTTACGATGTCTCGGTGGATCCCTCACAAGTTACAGACTATTATTTCAGATTTTATCGACTCTGCGATTGATACTCCACTTGGGTACCAGAGAAATATTCTCATATTACCAATCTCCTTCCTTTAAACTGGAAAACAGGTGTGTTCCTCCCTGTCCCTATAGACTGCGGGCAGCCACAACCTCCCCTCACTGGATGTGCGACACTGGATCTTACTTGGCTCACTGGAAGTCAGAAGGCACACACTGGAGATAGAAGGGTGAACCCCTCAACTCGAGACAAGACATGGGGTAGCCCCCTTTACTAATATGCTGGAGATATTAAGATTGGATGCAGTCCTTCACCTTTCCAATGAATTTCTGTATGTGTAATGTTTTATTTCTGTTACAAACATTCCTAAGCCCCTATCCCTACTCGTTAATCCTAAATTACAGGAAAGGTAGCACCACTGATTTGCCACACCTCTTATTCAGGATCTGAGACCGAGCAAGACCAATAAGAAGTTACTGAAATTTTGGACTGTCTGTGCTTTTATCATATTTTGTGTGACCATTTTCATTGTTTGAATTTTTGTTTGTGTTTTGTATTTAATTGTCTAACCACTGAAGTGCACTTATTCTTAACATGACATTGTGGACCAAAATTTCCCCCTTTGGCTTAAACATGAGAAAGCACCATATCTAGGGGGAATTGCACCAAAGACTCTTAAAGAGCACTCAGAGTGCAAAGCTTTGCCAAGCAACCACTTCATCACATTACACTGGTGACCTGGAAGACTCGGAATGGACCCCCCTCCCCTTCTTCCCGCTTTTAACTTTTTGTAAATAAAATTTTCTTGCAATGATTGCAGGTACTAATCACAGCAATTGTGATGACTCTTGCTACAAGTATAAACTTTAAAGCAGCTCAGAACTCAATAGGCCTATTTATGCCTGGCCCATCACTGCAGTGAAATGGTTAAACTATAAATGATTCCTATGAAGATTTAATTTCACCCAGATTTGTATTTATATTTCCCATGTACCAGCTGCACTGTTTCATCCTATCCTGCTCCATCTGTTCCTTGGGACTGGATTAAGTCTATGTTCATATAAATACCCACACTATAAATATATACATTCTTTGTACTCTGACTTTTGTGTCTGTGGAAACATTTTCATCTCTAAAGGGAAATTCACAAAAAAAACCCTAGGCTTTATTAAATTTACTACTGTGCAACAAATATGTGTCAAATTTTTTGGATTTTTAGTGATCTAGAACCAAGCTTTATGAAATAATTTTGATGAGACTATGGATAACTGCTCTGTCTCCTCCCATAGTCAGTGTCCCTGACCCTCCGATCTTGGACTAAAGTGTGTATGTTAATGAAGGGTGGACATATTGGGAAGAGCCAGAGAGCAGTCCATTATTGCATGAGTACCGTTTCCCTTTTAACGGTGCCTGTCATAAAGTATGTTAATGGTCACCAAGAAACCATTCTAAATCAGTAGCATGTATTCTGCTGGTGATACACACGGATGAACAACTAAACACAGTCACTGAATAATATATTTAATATCCTAAATATTACATATATAAAATAGCACCTCTATAAACCAATATGTAGCTGGCCAGCCGTAACAGGTATAATATGCATTGATAAAAAAAACTACAGAAGAAAAACAAACAAAATAGAAGCGTATATAACACTTAGGTATCCCACATATAAATACTTAAAACAGGGATAAAACTATAAAATAGTCATATGTAGAGACCCCAAATATGGAGGGTAAAACAAGTGTCTGGTTCCAACAGATAATCACTCCCTGCAGCGAGTGAACAAATCAGTACTATTTGTGTGTGAAAAAAGTTTTTCGATGTTGCCATATGTAGAGAAAAACGCTTTGGCCATATGTTGGTGATTGGACTGTGGACTTCAAATAGTTAACCAGTTAGCAGCCTATAAAAGGGCAGGATCACAATGGACACGTCATGCCTGACGAAGCTAGAGATAGCGAAACGCGTAGCAAGATGCAGTGGAAGTGACATGTTATCCCGGGGTCTGGTGAGAGCTGGAAAGAATCTGGGCTTGCTTACCCGAGAGACCGGAATAGACCGGATAAGACTTAGTACGTCCTGAGTGATATATTTGGGTTTGGAAGGACACTGGTATATCAACCTACCACCCAGCCTACGCAATGGGATCCCAAGTTGCTCTGTGAGCCACGGGCCTGTCTTTGATGTAGTCCGGGGGACCAGTTTAAGAGGCCATTCATCTCTCAGTCACTACAGGAACGACGGTGTACTTTAACTATTACTATACTTACCTCCAGCCTCACCTTTTCTGGCTTTGTATGTTTTAGTGTGCACACACTTTCGGGACTCCAGTGATCTCTGCATTCTCGTACTGATTTGTTCACTCGCTGCAGGGAGTGATTATCTGTTGGAAACAGATACTTGTTTTACCCTCCATATTTGGGGTCTCTACATATGGCTATTTTATAGTTTTATCCCTGTTTTAAGTATTTATATGTGGGATACCTAAGTGTTATATACGCTTCTATTTTGTTTGTTTTTCTTCTTTGTAGTTTTTTTTATCAATGTATATTATACCTGTTACGGCTGGCCAGCTACATATTGGTTTATAGAGGTGCTATTTTATATATGTGATATTTAGGATATTAAAAATATTATTCAGTGACTGTGTTTAGTTGTTTATCCATGTGTATCACCAGCAGAGTACTACTCCCTTTCTTCTGTTTATAAGGTTTTACCCTGATTGGGGTTCTTCCTTTGTCTCTGAGTAGGGGGACTCAGAAGTACTCGCGGGATTTTGACTGCCTCGTACCTTTTCTTTTCAGTAGCATGCATCGTTAACATTCTGCAAGCATTCTCTCCTGAAGGCTTATTCACGCGTGTGTCATGGTTAAAGACTGTGAAGATTGATTTACAAAGGAGAGGAGGCCAGGTTATAATTACACACACTTCTTACAATACGGTGAGCTGTTTCAGGCTTTCATGTCAATAATGTAATGAGACATGAACCCGTAGACCCCACAAGCTTAAATCCACGGAGGTCTATCAAACTCAAAAAATACCTCACATTTTAATTTAAATGTATCAGATTAAAGGGCATGTCCACCCCCAAAACTATAACCCCCCAACTACTGGCCCCACCATGTAGTGTAGTTTAATCCTTACCTCACATCCCAACTCCATCTGGTTCTCCTGTAGTCCCCCCCCAAAGTTCCAAAAACTGCCCACCAGGAGGCTAGCAGGTCCATATAGGACACTGCCTGCTACCTGGCCTCCCGGAGATTCCTGCCATGCGTGCTGCAGCCCTTCTCCCCCCTCCCTCCCTCCCCCTCCCTCCCGTTCTACTATCCCTCCCCCTAGCATTAAACCCCCTTAATATTCTGCTCCCCCATGTCCCCCAGCCCCAACCGCATGTTTGTTTTTTGTTTTTTTTTTAAAAAGCTCCCCAAACTCTTACTTACCTCTCTGCTTTCCTCCGCTGCACTGAATGACCGGCAGCCGCGTCCGTGATTGGCTGCCGCTCAGCCAATCACAGACGCGACTGCCGGTCCCGCCCCTCTGCTTGCATTCTCGCAAGCAGAGGGCCGGCAGTGAGGTGGAGGATCGAGGGGAGGTAAGTAAGAGTTTGGGGGGCTTTTTAAAAAAACAAAACATGCGGTTGGGGCTGGGGGACATGGGGGAGCATGATATTACATTTTTATTTTAGGGGTGGACATAGCCTTTAAAAGGGACATTAAAGTTTGAAGTATATGAAATCTGTTTCTATTATTCACAGGGAAGTGAGAACGCTTATTCCCACCTCCCTGTGAATAATAGAAAGCCCAGGAACACTACAAAACTTACTGGCATGTGCCCCAATACAAAAGATAGGTGCGCGATTGGAGAGGAGCGCCGGTAAGTTATGTCTTGCAGCATTCCCGGGCATTCTACTATTCACAGGGAGGTGGGAATAAGCATTCTGATCTCCCTGTGAATAGAGATGTGCTGTACTAATCATAGCCAGTTTATAGTTCCTCTAAAGTTGTTAAATAGCTTAAAATCCACACTTCAAATGATGAAATACCATTTTGGGATTCTCTTCTTAAAACAACCATTTGCCACATACCTTAAACGGCAATTCCACCGCTAAAATGAAAAATTGCATATAGGTAAATCAACCCCTCAACCCCCAAAACTGTAATAGTTTAAAAGGTGACAGATGTAGAACTAACTTGTTATGCAGCTAAATGTTGTTCTCTCTTTTCCCTCTCAAAAAGTTTAAGCCCACTCTCCAAGCTTTTTGAGTTTTCTATGAGCTTGCACATGTCCAGATGAGGCAGGCAGGGGAACAGCCTTTAGTCATTGGCTGTGATGTCACATCCATGGACAGTTGCTAAGCAGAACCAGGAAGCATAAAAATGGACATTGAGAAGCATCTTAGGTCAGTCTTAACCATTTCCGCTTTCTAATTTTTGCAGTTTGGGGAGATAATTTACCTATATACAATTTTTTTGTTTCATTTTCTAAGCTATTATAAAAAAAAAAATGTAGGTTGGTGGGAACTTGTCATACTCCTATGGGAGTAACACCGTAAGCATACAACATAAATACTGCAGAAAAGGTGACTTCTATTGAAAAACAAGTTTGGTTTCAAATGAATCTTATGGAAAGGAGTAAAACAGAGCAATTAAGTTTTATTTCACCCCAAATAATCTGTACCTTAATACACTGGAACACAAATTCCATTGAGTGCAATTCCAACCCTGAGGGCTAAGCTACACTGCTGCGTTTTAATGTGTGATCTGATCGCACTTTAAAAAGTGCACACTAGTGTTGACACTAGCGCCTCGGAAATGCGTGCACTAGGACGCACTGCACTGTTTCATGCTTTGGCAGGCTTAACATTTGTCTTTAGCTAAATATATTACCTTTGTGTTTTTTAGAATTACATACAATGTGTTCATCGTCCCAAACAGGCATGTGTATTAAGAGTTATTTGTATACATAAATGAAACTAATAAACAAAGAGTATAAAGTGTTTTATTGCAACTGGTGAGCTTGTCACCACAATGTAGAAATCTCCTTCGTTGAAATGACAGTGCAATGACAAAGTGAATACAACTATCCACAATCAGTACTGGTCCCCAAAAACATAGCGGCAAATAATATATAGATAACTTCCACTGGATGGACTTATGTCTTTATTCAACCTCAAATACTATACTTCCAATTCGGCACCTGAAAAGAAATGTCACCGATCAGTACATGCAATAATTAGAAATTTGATCTGAAAATGTAAAGAGAGCTGTGGGTTTTCTTTTTCTGAATTCTGTTTGGATTCAACATGATTAGGCTAGATTCACACAAAAGTTCAGCATTCGAATAGCCAGCATTTTACCAGTGTTTCCAGATGTTTAGCCACAATGTTTCCCCAGCAGGGACATTAAAAAAATGTTGGTAAAGTGCGGACAAAAGATGCACAATACACATGTGTGAATCGTTCCACCCTAGAGGAAGTGCTGCATAGGTTTAAAAAATTCTGTAACAGAATTTTTCTGATGCAACTGGGCTGGCCACAGAAATTTTACCTTTCAAATCATCCTGAAAGTCTCCTCTTGGTTTATACTTGGGGCTGGGATGATCTGCATCAAGAAAATTTCAGTTTTAAGGGTAACTGTGGTCTCCATACATATGCTCTCCATTTAACATTTCTTTCAAACAAGCCTATGATGACAGTGTTCTCCCCAGGGGCCTTCAAGGTGTTAAGGAGGCCATTTATGTGAAATAAAGAAACCAAGCCTAAATAGAGGTGGGAGGTTTCGACACCAACTGTCTGCCATGTACAATGCTGTTTTGACACCTTAACCTGTGTGTTCCTATAACACCTTTTAGCCACAATTCAATCACGCCTTGCATTCAGAAGAATTTCCTGGCTGTGATATGCTAATTGGGACTTTCCAGGGTACATAATTGCCAACAGATTCTTGTACAAGTCATTCTGAATTGAGAAAGCCAGATGACTAGTGAAATATCTTCAAGAACTTAACTTTTAGGCTGGGTACACACCAGCCAATATTTTTGGCCGACCAACCGATTCATGGCACTTTTGGTCGATCGGACGAAAACATCAGCTGGTGTGGGGCGGGCGGCTGGGGCCGACATCAATCGTTTGATCATCCGGACGAACAAACGATCAGGCATGTTGGAAAATTCTGATCAATCGCGGTACCCTATCGGAAGGCACGATCGTTCGCAAATTCGCCCGCGGCCAAATTTGCTGCGACCGACGGACATTTGTCCCGGCCGAGCGATCGCTCGTAGTGAGCACTCGGCCAAAAGTCCCTCCGTGTGTACCCAGCCTAAGTCCAGTTGAACTAACTGAATACAACAGATTTGAGTCCTTACATTAGAGGGTAAAAATATAATTATATGCTTTGGGGAATAAGAAACTGAAATTGTAAATAGGTAAAATTTTATAGGAATAGCGTCTACAATAAAATAAAGCTTCGCTTATTGCACGTTATATTCTGTAACAAGCCAACAATACTCTAATTTGTGCCCTGTCAAACTAATCACCTAAAAGAAACTGATATTTTTTTCCATGAAGAATTGCTGGGCTGAGAAATAAAGTGCACAAACACCAGAACATTAGGTCAGAGATAACAGTATCCACAAATAGCATCAAATGATTTTCTAAAAAAGATATACATTATCTTACCTTTCTAGTTACACGTAGATCCCAACCCACAAAAGGAGAAAAAGAACCCCAAAACCCATAAACAGAGAGGCAACAAGTGAGATAAGCAGCTCCTTGTATACATCTCTTGTGTATTTGGTGGATGTCACCTCATAGCTGGGAAAGGCACATTAAGGAAGGTACTGGATTATGGTGAAGTTCTACTATAGAAGAAAATATGAAAGTTCAATTATACTGTCCCCCCCACCCTTTTTCTATTTGAAGTACTTCTTGCAGAATGCATCTTCCTCTGGACTGACAACAGAGACTAACAAGGGAAAGTTAAAATGCGTAGATCAACTGATACACTGTGCACAGGGTTGATTACCTAAACTGCTGGGTGCTCACCCCTTGGTACTTCAAACAGTGAGAAGGAGAGGGGTGTGGGGAAGGTATTGCAAAAGGTATGTTCCCCAGGCAGCAGGACACCCGTCCTCCAACTGATCAAAAAAAAGAAAAGTATCACACAGGAACCAGAATACAGTGATTCAGTGGTATTTGGAGATGTAGCACAACGTTTCAGACTTTCCAGGTCTTTCATCAGATGCAATAATTAGTGAGGAAGGTATGTATAATTGTCCTTCAATCCAGTAATTCTCAAACAGTGTGCCTCCAGATGTTTTTTTAAAACTACAGCTCCCAGCATTCAGCAACAGAGGAAAACCAGGGAATGAAGGTTGTTTTATTTTTATTTTTTTTAATTTAATTTATTTTGTTAGATGTACAACAGTGTTCAGTCACATCAATACCATATTGCGTACTGAAATTATAACAAAAATATCTGTCATTACATCAGTTGGACATCATTGTATTTTGAGATAATAAAGATAGGTTGTTGTATTTTTAAAACATCTTGAAAATCCCTGTTTTAAACCATAAACAAATTAAGAAATAGAAAAAGATTTTCCTACACAGCACTTAGTGTAAAACTAAATATTTAAATGCAACATTGACCCCAAAACTGTGTATTGCTATATCACAAATACACAAATAGAAAAGTGAAAGAATGCGGTTATTAATTATCTATGTGCTTTTGTTCCCAAGATATCTGCAGATATGTTTATAATGCAAGTCCCACCCTTTTACACAGCTAGCTAATCACACTTTAACACTAAATGCATATTTATTAAAGCGCATGTCCATACCTAAATCTATATTTATATTTATGTTGTGGGCCTCTCCTTAACCCCCATTTTCATTATCCTAACCTATTCCTAACCATCCCTAAAGGGACTTACAGAAAAAAAAAGGGACAGCTATTCAGTGGGCAAAAGAATTGTTAAAGGATATGTACACCATAAAAAAAACATTAGGTTAGTGGCAAGCTGTGGCTTTAAAACTAAAGTTGACAAAAAATAATTTCTTCTATCCCCCCAGAGCCTATCTTTATTGCTTCAGTCTTGCTGTCTTTCTTCTCCTGAATAATGGCATCTGGAGCTCCTCCCCGATGAGATCTCCTGGCTCGTCCTGCTTACTTGGCCCCAAATGTAAGTTCTGATCGCACCGCGCGCAAGTCATGATATCAACTGTGCCACGACCAAACATGACGCAGCCCAATTACATCACCCACTCGCACGGTCTACTGGTTCGGCCAGTAGACCGTAGGACTAGAGAGAAACACCATAGGTCTCCGTATTAATCTTTGGAGACCTTTCCAAACTTACAATAACAAACAATAGGAAAGCCAAACTGCAACACTCTACATATGTTTTTAATTGTTATATCCCTGTGTATATTATTAAAGGATTTTTACATTTTCTATAAGTAGAGTGTTGGGAGTTTGGGTTTCCTATGGTTTGTTATTGTAATTTTTTGGCCATTTACTTGCACCTCCCCTACTATAGGGTTCTTAAAGATTACCTGTGCCCTACATTTAGCTACCTTTCCAAACTTGTCCTCCCTTTCTGCTCTCAGCTGCCACCAGGAAGCATCCAAGGGAGTCTTGAATTGGATAAGCCTTAAGGTCTTAAAGAACCAGGCAATCCTGCCATAGGTGTAAACAACACTAGAAAAAAAAAGTGTTTGTGACACTAGTGCTATTGATGTCATAGTAAAATTATTGATGATAAAGTGCTACAAGGGAAACAATCCAATTAAAGCATTGTATATACCAAAGAAATCTTAGATCATGACTTAATTGGAAATTTACCATGTCAATTTTGCCAAAAAATAAAATTATAACTAGTTTTTGTTTTGCACATTCAAAGAGGATACACAAAGAACCAGGCGGTAAAGAACATTCCAATGGCTAAAAGCACAACCGTGAGATGCGGAAACACTGCAGGGTTCACCGGACTTGTATATCGGCTCATTGCTTCCAGCTCCTGTGAGATAGAGGAACAATATAGTAAAATAAAGTGTAGTATGGCAACACAATACAGGAAGATCATAAGTAAGATACATTATTATAGGATTGAATTAAAGGCAGGGATTTCTGAAACAAATCAACAAACAAATCTGCACAAATCGAAACATCTATGTTTATAAAATTGTTCTAAACATTAAAGCTGGGTACACACATTTCCGATAAGGGGCCAATGGCATTGATACAGACAGTATTGTCCCTTTATAAGTAAAGTGGGTATGGGTGAAACGACTGTTCCCGACGCCGGCGAACGTTCTGCATCAGCTGCGATCATTCCAAAAGGAAAATTTGCCTCAGACGTGTCTGCCCCCTGTGCTTAAGTATAGGTAATCGTCCACGATCGTAGGGAGTATGGCAGCCACAAAAGTTCTCCCTATATACTTTATATAGGCAGAACGATCTCAACTATTTGTACTCCCATTTGCTAAAGATGGCAGACAGAATGTTGCAGATTGTGACTGTCATCTTTGACAGATTGGTACTGTGGTACCCACCTTAAAAGGTAAATGTCTCGTCTGCATAAGCACACACAATTACTTAAGCACAGTATGATTAGAAGTTACTGTTTTTAAAATGCACCAAAATATGGTAATTTATGGCTTTGTTTGGAGAAATTAAAACAAACCCACGGGTGATGACCTAGTGGTTAATGTCTTTACCCTGAGTACTATTGAGGCAGTGCTAACCAATATCAACTCGATACAGTTGCCCCCATGTCATTATTAAAATCTGTACCTCCCTTTTTGCGATAAGTTTTTTATATATAGAAACTGAAATGGTTTTGCTTGGCTTGTGTAGTTCAAATTTGGTTTTATTATTTTATTAGTTTGGTTATTATAGGGTTGTTTCAGGTGGTAGAGTGAACAAGCCCTAAAAGACAATTGGAAATACTGTATCATAGAGTGGATATTGTAATCCCCAATATTAGCATAGTAAAGGTCACTTAGCTGATTTGTAAAATTTAAAGACACCCCAAAGGAGTTCCATAAACTTATATGTATACGTTATTTAGGTCATGGAATTCCAAGTTGACGTTGAACATCCTTTTTAATGTATTTAAAATACATTACTTTACATATTACACAAGTATCAGAGAGTCTGCTGACACCAAATGCATATCTAAGTCAAGGTTTCTCAATGGGAGTGCTGGGGTACACTGGTGTAACTGCAGAGTTCCAGTGGTGTGTCTTAAAATTTTGGAAACATTTCATATTATGATTAACATTTTATGTTTTAATCTAAAAATATTATTGGTAGAAATTTCAGTGCAGTCAGTGTAGTGTAGCTTAGCATGCATTATCGTGCCTGCGCTCTATGATTAAACTGAATGCAGAAGTGGTCGGGACTTGTCAGTGGTGCCTGCGGTGGAACGGGTGCAAGATAATTTTCCTTACCTTCATTCCAGGCTCCATCTAAATTAATTGAAGAACGGGAGGTAAGACATGGCTTCTTTACCCCCCATTCTTCAATAAATGCAGCAAAGGAATTGTTCACTTTCTGAGTGAACTATTCCTTTAAATTTGATTACAATATACGCTGTTCAGTGCATGAAATATGGGTCATTTTAAGATTAAGCCCAATATTAAAAACACAGATGTGCCGCAAAGAAAAATTGCACTGGCAATTGGAAAACCACAGATCTAAGCACCAATTATAACCGATGACTTATCTAAAAAAACATTCATAAGGATATAACTCAGGGATTCTCACAGGGTATGCCTCGAAATGTTTTGAAAACTACAACACCCTGCAACCACAGCTGAAGAATGCGCTCTGCAAAGAGCCGCATCAGCATCCCCTCCCAGCGTCAGAGGAAATTAATGATGCGACCAGGTTCAGGCTGAGTAGAGTAAAGAAGTGTGCACAGGACAGCAAGGAGTAACAATTCAATTTCTATGTTTCTTTCATGCAGGATGGAAGGTTGTAAGTGATAGAGACAGGGGGGTCATTAGAACATAAGAGCAGCAGGGGGGGGCAGATAGCGCAGAGCTATTTAAGAAGAATGCAGTGAGGCTACTCGTGCCTTAAATTGAGGAAATCATAGCAAATGTACCCTTTACTGTAAATTATATAGTGGACAATGCACCCCCTACTGTAAAATTATATAGTGGATAATAAATCGCCAACTGTAAATTATAAGGATATTAGAAGTCACAGAGGAGTTCCGTGACCATATAACAGCACAAGGCCGCAGTCCGAGTACCTTTTATACAGGGCATGGAACTCCATGGTGACTTCTAATATCTTTATAATTTACAGGTGGGGGTGCATTATTTATTATAACCTACTCCTTTGTGGCTTCTAGGGTACTTCTCCTCCTGGAACTGTAAGATTATAAGGCTATAATATTACAGTTCCTTCCATAGAAATCCACTACAGGGGTACCCTTTATAAAAGCACTCGGCCCTCCTTATAATTTACAGTACGGGGTACATTATCTCCTATATAGCGCAGTGTTGTTTTCCTTAATAAAACTGCGTTCTTGACCACTATTCTAGTCTCTGTCATTACAGTTTATCAGGAATGTTCCCTAATAGAAAAATAATTGAACACCTTCCTGTATAACCAGGGATCCCCAAACTGTGCCCTTCAGATGTAAGAAAACTACAACTCCCAGCATTCCTCAGCTACAGAGGGAAACCAGAAAATACTGGGAGTTGTAGTTTTTAAACATCAAGGGGCCACAGTTTGGGAATCCCCACTGTATCCAGGTGCAAAACCGTAATGCACACTCTATTAGTGCGGTAATAACCTACATTACATATAAGAAAAAAAAACCTTTATTGATAAAGAAACAGACTAACCATGTCTCCGGTTGATACAGCTCCTTGTTTAGCCACGTCTTCCCTGTTCAATTCCCGGGTGAAAGGTTACCACAGGCCATACTGGGAACTGACGCAACTTCCGCGCACTGGTTGCTGGGATACCACCTCAGCTTATCCAATCGCGTTACAGATCCTAACGCCCAATCAAACGCGGCTTTACGGGCGAACTAATGCTAGTTCCCCTAGGCGATGTTTGTGGGGAAGGCGGGAAACCAGTGACGTCTCCCAGAAGCCCGCGAACTTCAGGGGTAAGTGGAGGGTGAACACGGTCTGGGAGGGAAGTAAAAGTTTATTCGGTATAACCTGTCCTGTGCTACTGTAGCATGTACGACATCTCGTTATAAAGCGGCACTTTACAAAACAGTGGGTTAAAGCTGTACAGACCGTTACAGAAAGGTTGTCGTGACATGGTCCAGACATAGGTTGCTAGGTCGACAGGTATTTCTATTTGTCTCGACTGCATCGACAAAATTCCGAGTCCCATAGTCAGGGCTGGAATCCTGTCCAGACACCGGCCCTGGATTTCCCACTCCCTGCCCGTTACGCCCTTAAAGGAACATTATACTGAAAAAAATGGCTTTGCCTCATCTTAATCTATAATTGAATACATGTAAGTAGCACATACTCTGATTTATGTGTGTTGCTGCATGCCTTCAATCCAGCACATATTTTGTTTAGGAGCAGTATCCCCCCTCCCTCTTTTAACCACTCCCACTTCCACCCGACCTGACTTTTTTTCCCACAAACCAACTGTCAAGCCTGCATACAGCATTCCAGCTGTCAAAACTCTTGTCACCATTCCAGCTACAGTAAAACTACTCACAGAAGAATAGTTTTTAAAAGCAAGCCAACAATCACATCTCTGTCTTCACCCTGTGAGAAATAGCATTGGAGTGAATGTTCAAACTTCCTGCTTCAAGTAGGTTGAGTGACATCACCTGACCACTGTCCGCCCCGGGAGAGAAGCATGCTCCGTAAAGACTTAATGCTGGGGAAATCAAGAAGTACCAGGGGGAAAATTGACAGTTGAGAAGGGGAGCCTATTAATGCAGGCAGAGGTTGGTCCAAGGAATAGTTCACTCAGAAAGTACACTATTTACTGCATTAATTGAATAACGGGAGGTAGAGGAGCTATATCTTACCTCCCATTCTTCAATTAATTTAGAAGGAGCCAGGAAAGAAGGGAGAGAAATGTACCTTGCGCACAATCCACTGCTGGCTCCACTAACAAGTCCCAGCCACTTCAGTTTAACTATAGCACGCATGCACGATAATACTCGCTATAGTTGAACTGAAGGAGGAAGTGGTTGGGACCTGTCAGTGGAGCCAGCAGTGGATTGTGCAGTAAAGGAATAGTTAACGTTCTGAGTGAACTATTCCTTTAAGTCAGATAATAAAAATGGACTCTTTTACCTCCAGTTCTTCAATTAATGCAGTAAAGGAGTAGTTCACTTTCTAGGTGAACTATTCCTTTAAGTAGAACATTTTATCTATACTGTGCTAGATTATTTGATTATGTTGTTGCATCAGTGGCAATAAATGGTATGATAGAAAGGGCATTATTGCCTCTTAAAACTTCACAGGAACCCTAAACATGGAAGTATTGCTGCCCCATATATAAGATATTGGGGCAGTGGATGTTACATTACAGATTTATTGTTTACAGCCTGTCAGGGAAGCAAGAAGTTCGGACTCTTCTCTGTATATGGGTTCAGGACATACACAATACTAGCCTTTAAAAATAGTTCCAGCAAGTAAATGCATGACTTCAGAAACTGGCCTTTTAAAGTTACTCCTGTGTGAAATCCATCCTTTAGTCACTCTTTATCCCTCTTCCTCAAGTAACTTGGCTCAGTATGTTACACCTGTCAAATGCTTTGTGTATTTCTAATTTGAACAAATGGGTAGCAAGAAAGATAAGAAATGCATAATATCAATTAGCAATTCCTATTCAATAAACACCTACTGTGGGGAACACATATTTATATATATGCACACACACTGTATGATTCAATAATACAAATTGGGTCTAAAGTGGTGCATTCAATGTTCAGTGTCCAATATTTATTTAGTGCAGATAAACAGGCCTAGGGGTGCACCCATTATTGGCCTATGTTGTTCTATTGAATCATGGTGAGCTCCCGGGCAAGGTGTTTTAGCTTCAAGCATGTATGTATATTTATATTGTGTAATTTTTATGTATGTGGTTCTCATTAACTTTTATGTTGATTTTTTAGGAACATCGTTGACCCACTTTGCTTTCCTACCATTCAGCAAGTTTGTATTTGCAATGGGAATACAGGGTTTGGCCAAACTAGTAGCTGATGTGGCACCTGCTGCTATCAAGGAGCATGACATAAAGAGCTACTTTGGACGTAAAGTGGCAGTGGATGCTTCCATGTGCATTTATCAGTTTCTTATTGCAGTAAGACAAGATGGCAATGTGCTTCAGAATGAGGAAGGCGAAACAACAAGTCATCTTATGGGCATGTTCTACCGTACCATTCGCATGGTAGAGCATGGGATTAAGCCAGTTTATGTGTTTGATGGGAAACCCCCTCAGTTAAAATCTGGTGAACTAGCCAAACGCAGTGAGCGAAGAGCCGAAGCTGAAAAACTGCTTGAGGCTGCTCAGGAAGCTGGAGAGGTAGAGAATATTGAAAAGTTTAACAAAAGACTTGTAAAAGTCACAAAACAGCACAATGAGGAGTGCAAAAAGCTGCTCACGCTGATGGGCATACCTTATGTGGATGCTCCTTGCGAGGCAGAGGCAACCTGTGCTGCCTTGGTGAAAGCAGGTAAAGTTTATGCTGCAGCCACTGAAGATATGGATGCTCTTACTTTTGGTACTCCAGTGCTTCTGCGGCACCTCACTGCTAGTGAAGCCAAGAAGCTTCCCATTCAGGAATTTCATCTGAATCGTGTCTTGCAAGACATTGGAATCACACATGAAGAGTTTGTGGATCTTTGTATATTGCTTGGAAGTGATTACTGTGAAACCATCCGAGGCATTGGGCCAAAAAGAGCTATTGATTTGGTTCGTCAACACAAAAATATTGAGGAGATTATAGAAAACATTGACCTCAAGAAGTATCCAATACCAGAGAACTGGCTTCACAAGGAGGCCAAACAACTTTTCCTTCAGCCAGAGGTAGTGGACGCTGAAAATATCGAACTGAAATGGATAGAGCCTGATGAAGAGGGGTTAATTGCCTTCATGTGTGGCGAAAAGCAATTCAGTGAAGACCGCATACGCAATGGAGCAAAGAAACTAGCAAAGAACCGGCAAGGCAGCACACAGGGCAGATTGGATGACTTTTTTAAAGTGACTGGGTCCATCAGCTCCTCTAAAAGGAAAGATATAGATGTCAAAGGATCAGCAAAAAAGAAAGCCAAAACGTCTGGTACCCCAGCTGGAAAATTTAAGAGGGGTAAATGAGTTAAAGTTTCTGAATAAAAAACTGTTGCATCCAAAAGTATAATGTGTTACGTGAAAGTTAATATTTTGTTTAATTAGAATAAAAAGAAATTACACTTTCAGGGTTATTCAATAAAAGTTCTTATCTTTTAAAATGGTGCTAATTATGCCCCAACCAATCAGACATTAGCTTACAAATGTTAAATAAGATCTGATTGGTTGGGGCAAAATTAACACCATTTTAAACAATAAGAACTTTTATTGAATAACCCTGTTTGTTTTATAATTTTTAATGCCTATAACTGGTGTATCTTCTAGGGTTCAAACAGATTTGTACTAAAATGAAATCTAATATAGATCCGATCCATTGCCGTTCTGGAAAAGGTATCTGCCTCTTCCCTCTGCTCAATTACCTTTTTATAGGCTTGAGCTTGTGCATAGGAGGCAGCTGGGGAAACAGCAGTCAATCATTGGCTGTGATGTCATTCTTGATTGAATGCATGGAGGGGCTAGCTTATGCTGCCATAATGGATAAGTGATCTCTCTGTAACCTCATTACCAGTTAAAAGCATTTCTTGCTTGCAATTTCTATTGTCTGTCATTAAAATGTGCATTGAAGTTAAAGGGCATGTCCACCCTCAAAATTATTTAAACCCACTGTGTAGTGTTCTTACCTTACATACCTGCTCCAAATGGCTGCCCTGCAATTTGTTCAAAATCCCAAAAACGTAGAGCAGGAGCCTGCCTGTGTCCCAAATGGTGCCTGTTTCTCCTCCGGGAGAAAAATGACATGCGCAGCGAAGCTCTCTTCCCTCCCCCTATCTCCAAATCCATTTTATGTAGGTTCCCACCCCCAGCCGCTGTAGTAGTTTTGTCAAAAATGTAACCAGAACTCTTACTCTGCCTCTTTCCCCTAGCGTTCTGTACTGCCAGAAGCCGTGTCTGTGATTGGCTGCCTCTCAACCAATCACTGACGCGGCTGCCGGTCCGGCCCCCTGCTTGCAGTTTCATGCAAGCAGAGGGCCGTGTCTGAACGTCGCAGGAAAGAGAAAATTTAAACGGAGGTGGACATGCCCTTTAAACCAAAACATTCAGTGAGAGAGAGATTGTGGTAATAAAAATTAAGATTTGGAGTTAGGCTATATTCAATCCCTCTTAGCTAGGGTTATACAACAGCTTATTTCACCTTTAATCCTCAGTTATTATGTATCCGTAACGTGAATTAATACTTGTGTGGAAAAAATGCTAACAAATTGCAGTTTACAAAATAAATATTGAGTTTATTAGTTTTGAAATACAATCACTCGAAGATTAAGAGTTGGACTGACTGCAGGAACCCTGAGAAATTGCATTCAAAAGAAGTACCTCATCCTGATTAATTATTCCCAGAAACTATGGTTCAGAATAGAGAGCTGATAGCAGCTGCTGGCCACCTGAATGATTACACACAAAAGCTCCTTCACCTTCGAATCCTCCTGGTAACTGCAACCGTTCTGTCCCAAACATGAAATTACCATAAACATTGAAATAGGCAGTGCCAGGAAAAGAAGACTTCCAAGGATGTCTTGAATACTTGGTTTATTCACATAGCATATTTTGGACTCGGGGGGGGGGAAATGTATCAAATTTCTTTCAGGGTTTGGCCCTGGATCACTGATCATCCATTAGTAGGCCTAGTAAGGCAGTACTTATGTTTATATATGTTTGGTAGGCTGTATGCAATTCCATGTATTATGTGCAATTTATGTGTTGTCGATATTTCACTGCCACAGGAGTGGTTTTGCTGGGACACCATGGATGGACTGCAGATGTACAGTTTAATTGTAAGGTCACCAAGAGACTTCGACTCTGATTGGACTATTGTTCAGAAGCTTTTGGTGGAGGGTTGAAAGGAAGTAGGTATGTCACTTCCTGTTCACGGGGCTATATTGTGGTGTCTGCATTGTTTTTGTCACATTTGATAAAGGACCACGAGTCCGAAACATGTTATGTGAATAAAGAAAGTATTCAAGACATCCTTGGGAGTCTTCTGTTCCTGGGGATACCTGATTGATCCCTCTAAACAAAGTATAAGTTTAGAGACTGCTTTGGGAAAGGCTTCCAATGGTATCTGTCTGTCATCTGATAATCTGTAACGTGTGGTCCCAGCTTTAACAATTCTATAACATCTCTATGAAGCTTAGGCTGTATACATGGCCTGATATTTCGGCCCAATCGGCAAAATTTTGGTCATTCAGGCCTAAACATCGGATTATCGGGATGGCGGTTTTGAAATATTAGACTGTACCCAGCCTTCAGCGCAGCAGAATAGGGAGAAGAAAGATGTATGTGTACAGGTTTCCTAGCAAGCTCTAACAATCAGTGTGACCGAGATCAGATTTCTGTATACCATTAAAGGGTATGCCCACCCTAAATATAAATTTTTGCTGTAGTGTAGCTTACCCCAGCCCACCCCCAACCGCTGTTAGTTTTTTTAAAAATAAGCGCAAAAAACATACTTAAGCTCCTTCATTCCCTCTGCTGTCTGCCATCGCACCACACCCAATATAAGAGCGCTGTGCAATGACATAACAAGGGGCACACGCTCACAGCAATCTCACTGGGATACGCGCATGCATTGACGTCGCACAGCTGCAGCATTTTCTGGCCAACTGAGTGTTTGGAAATCTCAAGGGGGCAAGGCTAAAAATTAGTACACACGTGTGATCGCAGATGCCGCCCCGCAATGCATATGAAGGGCCGATAATCGTGCCATGTATGGACACTCTCAGGCATTTGGTCAGGGATCGCTGCCTGACCAGCCAGGCGGATCTTCAAACAAGCGGTTGTTTCAGCCGAGAAAGTGCCCATACATGGCATGATTATTGGCTGAAACAGCCGTTAATATGATCACACGAACCTTTAGAATGTGATTATAGTGGAGGAGGAAGACCAGCAAGATTCAAGCACAAAGGTAGGGTCTGGAAGGGTAGTAGGGGGCCTTAAATGCAGTGCAAATAAAGGGTGCGATTGTTTACAAATACATTAGTAGTTAACAATGTTGTTAAATTTGTTGTAAAGTGCCTTTATAAATATGGTCCTTGGACCCAAATTTATTAAACTGGGGTTATTTTCGTTATTGTATGATCGTGGTCTTAAAAATGCAATTGTTAAAGGCGTAATGCCCTACCTTTATAAATACGCCTTTTATTTGGTTCGAGACATTCCAGATTTCTCCTAAATTAAGCTTTCCTAAAAGCTGCTTACATTAAATGAACAGCCAACAGACATCCGTATAATATGTAAAAAAAACAATACTTTTTTTTTTGTTAAGATGTCTGCATTGTTAACATAAAAATGGGGTGGTGGAAAAACTACAAATACTGCTGTTGGCCACATGATTTCTGGACCGAATATTGTTTTTTATACTTGTCACAGAAAAGTAGGCAGATCCATTGACTAGAATTCCCAAAGCATTTCAGGCTCAACTAGCTAATGGTTTTAGCTAATCAAAAAATCGGCTTCCTAATACAAAAATCTGCACTGCATGTTAAAAAAGGTCTTATTGTCCAGTAGGGGCAGTATTTACAAAGGAGCAATATATTTCTCATAAAATACCACTAGCATCCGTACTTATGTTACCATGGGCGGTATTTATAAAGGCACAATACCGTGCCTTTAACAATTGATGAATTGCCTCATTAAAATACACCACGTGGTACACAATACCATAGCTATATTGTATGGCCATGGTTGTAAAATTGTGATCACGTGGCCAAAGTTACTGCCATCATTATCTTTCCAATTTTGCCCCTTTATAAATACTGCCCTAGAGTTGGATCAAATTTGTAATATCTTAAATGGTCTATAAAACCAAGTGGCATATTTATAATTGCAGCTTTTTTACTTTTTAAAGGCTAGGCCACACTGCTGTTTTTTTGCGTTTTTTTCATATCATTGAAAACACGGCAATGCACCGAAAACACGCGTTTTTGGGTGCGTTGCGATTTGCGTTCCACATTTTAAATTGCAGTCGCATGTGTTTTTCAATACTTAATGAAAAAACGCATGCGCAAACACATGAAATCACATGTGATTCCGTTTGCGTTGCAGTTTGCCCGTGCCCTTAGCACCACTTTTTTATTTTTAATCTCAACTAAAAAATTTTTTTTTTCCCCCAAATATCCTGAGGGTTCATTGCAGAGTCCTTAATTTGCTTCTTGCAAATATATAGAAATACTTTATATTTCATCAAATGTAATTAAATATTGGAGTTCTTGTCATCAGGGTACATTTGAGTGTTCATCTCTATGATCACATGATATAAATATTCCATCAAGATATTCTAAGGTCCCAGTATGGAACATGGTCTGAATGGAGCAACATATGCAGCCTGGTCACTCCTAGAACAACTCGGTTTTACTCCTTGAAGCTTAAGACAGATGAGACAGACGTATTACTTGTGAAGGTATGCATCCAACCAGAGCTCTCCAGATTCTCTCAAAGAACTGCAACAAAGAAGTAGACAAATTGAATTGGTATTAATAGTGGATTAATATTGTCTACACAAAACAAAAATGGGGTTTGTGGGTTACTTTGTTTTTGTAAGGGGGTGGTCTATGCTTGAGAACTGTTGACCATTTTTTTAGTCCCACTTGCACACAGAGATTAAATGCCACAACGACAAAACTACCTGTGTTGTGAGGATCTACATTTCCTGTAATAAAGTGGCCAATTTATACTGATACCATAAACATTACAACAAATAGGCATATGTTAGTCCTTTTCTCAGATTCGTATTACTATTTATGGCAAAAGGTAAACTTCACAATTGAAACCTTTATTGAAAGCTCTTTGAGGCATGGGTTTCATATATTATTGCTTTACCAGAAAAGGAGTTGTTTAGACCTTAATACATTTCCCCCTACAACTCCACCCTCCATAATGACATAATCTCACTGTGCCAACAGGAGGCAGAATTAATAGGGACTGGACTGCCTACTCTAGTCAAAGTGTTCTTAGCGTCACATCTGTATCTTTTAGGAACCAATTGGGGAAAGTTGTTTTTAGCTGTTTCTGACAATTGTGCCAGAAATATGTGCTTTAGCCTAAAATTCTTTAAACAATATCTGTGTGCTTATTATTCATTAACTTTCTGAAGGGAACTTTTTTCCAACAACTCTTATTGTATTTATTTAAAGTATCATAACAATTTGTGCTTAAAGGAATTCTTCATGTAAAAATAAATGTATAAACACAGAGAAAATAAATAAACACAGGTTATACTCACTGCACAATATCAGCAAATGCTGTAAGCAGTGGTTTGGACTGATAATCAACCCCATATTTCTTGCACAGCGAATGGACAAGGGGAGCCACCTTCCAGTAGTTATGACGTGGCATTGTGGGAAATAAACTGTAGAGAGGAAAAAAAGTTAAGAAATCGAGCTACAGTAAAAGACAAGGAGAAATGGACCTGGCTACTCACTGATGCTCAATCTGGAAATTAAGATGTCCACTGAACCAGTCATTAAACAGAGACTGATTAACATTGCAAGTGGCTTGAAGCTAAAATAGAAGGAAGAGAAGAGACACTTTTTACGATACCTGAGAATATATATGTACTATAAAGAAAGGATAGGAATATCAAGAAAAGTATAGACACCTGGGTAGACAGCCATTCATTATTCTGATCATAATCAATGTTCATTGGAATGTGATTCATCTGCGTGATCCACACAAACCAATTGCTCTCAATGAATCTAAAACAAAAGGAAATTTAAGACTTTAAATCTGTTGTCAAATGTTTTATGTTAATGACAACATTTTTACTTTTTGTTTACACACCTAAAAACACTTCACACTGAGTTTTTAAATTTAACATTTGAACTTTCTTACTAGAATTTAATAGTTGGGACATAGATGGTTCTGAATATCCATCGATATACCAATTCAACAACTCTTCCTCTTTCCAACATTTTAGGATTGTTTCATTATCATTTTTCATATCGATCTTGCTCTGAGTTGGTTACTATGTATGTTTAACCATTGATACATTGTCTCAGTATAGCAGAACCAGCTGGATATATAGTGCATATGGTTGGACTCTTTCCACCTAATATCCTGTAATTCTTACGGTTATTTTTAGTGTTCCTTACACATACTTTTAATAAATGGTTGATATTTTATTTATAAATATATGGTATATTAGTACTTGCGCGTGAGGTATATTTGTAGTATTACCATTTTTCAATGGTTCCTTTTGACTCGCCTAGGTGCTGAGCTATTTAAGGTGCTGGGGGTGCAGGTGGGGGACACTGAGCTTGGCAGTTTTGAAAATAAGTTTTTTTTTAGCTTTTACTTCTACTTTGAATGGTAACTGGTCTCCATACATAACATAAAAAACTTTGATACCTTTCAAACAAGTTATAATGAGGTTTCTAGCTTCTCTGGATCTTAAGTTATAGACTTGTTAAGTTATACTTCCTGTTCTATCTTGTGTGTCCGAGTCTCTGTGACCGTCACATGATGAGCTGTGTAAAAATTTATATTTTCTGAAGCTAGAAAAGTTAGCCATACATGTTCTTACCATTGGATTTCCAATTGAGCTCATTGAAGCATCAATCTTTCCACAGATACACCCTTGATATCTGCGGAAGATGGGGGCTGAAGATAGTGTCGGCGGAAAATTTTCCACCTGGCCCAATCTTAGTTTTTCCGATAACCTGCATGAGATTGTCGAGTTGTCGATCGGAAAAAAAGAAAAGTTTTCGACATTTTGAGCAATCCTGTCAAATTTATCAGATCTCTCAAAATGTCAATCCGTGTATGGGGTGCTTTACAGACCTGCAATCCTTTCCTATAGCTAAGGACCCCATTGGGAGATAAAAAGGTTTTCTTTTCAGGCTTGTGTCTAGCTTTTAAAATGATTTAAAGTTTAGGGGTGACTATCCCAGCAGTAGGATACAAGTGGACATGCTTGTACCTAAGGCATGGGTGTAGAGCAATGGAGCTGGTGACTTCACAGCTCACATTGCTAGCTGGAAACACCACCTTTTATACTGCTATAATTTGGATAGATTGCATGATCCTGGAGTCATTTAAAGGTAGGAAAGTATGGAGACCACAGTTCCCCTTTAATTGATTACATACCATCGATATGGATCCTTATATGTAAATGCATTTATAATAGTTACTGCTTTCCATATCTATTTTGGTCAGTAGTATCACTTACCTAGCCAACAGAAACAGTATGATAGTGCCGCTAACTCCAAGCAGAGGGATATAACACATACCAAATCTTACATAAAAAGAAATCACCCAAGCGAGATCCTGTAGGAAGGAGGTGAGAGTCAGGCATGTGCTTGTAGAAAAGTAACATTCAGTGTGAAACCAAAAACAACCTATTTAGTAATGCTTACCACCCACTTCTTGCGCTTTATGGCAAAGTAGAAAATATACCACTGGAAATATAGAGGGAGCAGTGCTGGAGGTCCAACTGCAGAAAGAAAAAATGGCCAACATCATAGTCTAATTGAGCAAACACCCCTTTTATATTTTAACTCATATAGAATATACTCACTCAGGAAAAAATACTTGTGTTGGTAGTTATATGGCATGTGTTTTATCTTCTTAATGCCAAGCTGAGGAGAAAAGAAAGGAAAATTAATTTTCAGCAAGATTCTCTTTTTAATTTTGTGCAATAAAACTGAACGGGCTGAAAGGGCTGATGCAAAAGTTTTTCTAATTTGCAGCAACCATGATAGATTTCTAGTGGGTTACTGCAGTTAGATAAAATCTGATGGGTTGCTGCATATAAATAACACAGACAAACTTTGCACGTTTATTATTATTAAAAGTTGCTGGCAAATAGAGTAAAGGATTTTAGTTTTCCTTACCTCAACAGAAAGCTTCTTTCCCAGTGCAAAGAACAAAGGGTGCATATTGATGTCAGGATCCTTACGAAAGCAGTTGGGTTTGGCATGATGCTGGAAGTGTAAGTGATTCCACCAGCTGGCAGGAGCACCCTATGTGGGCAAATGAAAAAGGGAATGTAAACACATTCAAGATTAGAAAAAGTAGAGATACCAATGACAATCATAGATGGTGAATGGAAAGTTGGGCAGATAAATTCTGGGGACACAAAGCTATTTTAGGATTTTACAGTGAAAGATCCCAAAATGAACCTTGTTTTTAGTCATGCTTTTCTGGACTATAAGTTCAAGTTATATACCTTTCTGGCAAAGGTCTTTGCCTTATCCCTCTGCTCAATGAGCTCTTTATAAGGTTGAGCATGTGCAGAGAAGACAGCAGATGGAACAGCAGGTGTGGCACTGAAAAGTGCCTTTTGGGGCTTAAGGTGATCCCGCAGTTGGGGCTTATGGGTCTCGCTGCTCGAAACCAGGACGCCCCCTCCCTGGCACTTCGAAGTGCCCTTGTGGCAATGACAAGTCCCTTTTGTGGCTTATGGGGTCCTGCAGGGAGAGAAAAACGAGAGGGAGGGGGAGGGGCTGCACTGAGCATGTCTCAACCTTGACAGCATGAGTCACACACTGCTCCTACACAGCAGTTTCCTGGACTTTGGAGGGGCACAGCAGGGGAACTATTTTGAGCAGAAATGTAAGGTAAGGATTGTTTTAAAGTACTTGATGTGGCCAGTAAGGGGATAAATTTTAGTTTTGGGTTGGACATGCCCTTTAAGCAATATTATTTTAATATTTATTAAAATATGATTGGTTAATGTGTGATCATATGATTACTAGGATTAAAATCTTAACCAATCATATTTGACTTCATGCAGGACCCCTAATAGAGACCATTATAGCCCTTGACCCAGTGCCTGGGTTGATTAAGTTGCTCAATAGAGATCTGGGCATGTTTGACCCAATCAGTAGAAATTACTGTTAGGAACATTCCAAAGAAGTGATGCATCCTGGGAGGAAGAAGGGGCATTACAGAACCTGAAATGGCAACTCACTAATTTCAATAGCAGGGTATGAAATCAACTAGATATGCATAATACAAACTAAGAATTTTAAAAATAATGATATTTTCCACAGAACTTTCCCTTTAATGAACAGTTCTTTATCTGACTAGAGGGGATTATGGTGATTTATTTAGTAATTAAACAGTACGTTTCAGGTAGAACCATTGTCAGGGGCACCTCTACCATGAAGCATGGTCCCATGTGACACCACACCAGCGGAGTGTTGACTGAGTATTGTCTTTACATACCACAGTCAGTTAATTGCAAACTACAATATTTACTGTAGGTATTTTGTAACTACAGTGATTGACAACCGCGGTAAATAATGTGGGGCTTTATTATTGACACCTTTAGAAGATGGCACAGAATTATTGTTTCAAAATTCAGGGTATGAAATCTGACAGTATGGGGGGGGCAAAAGCAAGTAAATTACACAGAATCTTACCTTTAAATGACCAATCACAAATTTATGGCCGAGGTGATTCCATACTGACTGACTGAAAACTGACAAGTGTCCAAAATCGTGTTGCAACCACCCAGCCTGAGCCTGGAACAGGAAAAGACAACAAGAGAAAATGTTTTTAAAATACAGTGGACATAGTACGTCTGTCAGGCTGACATCAGTGAGAAATGTTTCATTCATAAACAGATAACAGCTGCCAAACTCACAATCTGCTTATGATGCAGTGATAAAAGTGCCTAATCAGTCCTAGGCATACAATGCAACGCCAAAAAATCGTTTTTGTTAAATCCCATTGGTTAACTGCAATATTTTAAGAAAAATGCAGGAGGCATAAAAGGGCATGTGGCTGACTTAATCTGCGAACAGTATATAGTATTTTACACAATTTAGCTGAAAGTTCTCCAAGATCAGTCACACTAAAGAATAATAGATGGAAGAGAGACAAATATTTAGCTGTTGAGAGGAGTGTCTGTACCTGCACTGTCCCCAGCAATAAAACTGAAACCAGGTAAGGGATGAGGGAAGTTCCGCAGTAGTACAATACAGCATAGGCCACAACATCCAGCAGTAGAATGTGCAGCAGAGCCCCTAGAAAGAATAACTTGCTAGGCCGGAAAAGACCCATCTTCTCCGCTGTGGCTCGCAGGGTACGAAAATCCTCCACCATGGCAGCCTGTTGGGAGAGGGAAGAAAATAACTAACAGATCACAATTACTTAGACTAAAAGAATGATGTGCGTTGATGTTATATGTACAAGAGTTACAGGATAATGCACCTATCAGGTGACCTTGTTTTTTCTGATCCATTTTCCAAACAAGATGCTTTTCCCTCTCACAAATACCCACATTTACAATCACAAGGGAACTGTGCTAATAGCTGCAATGGACACAGCTTTAAAATAAAGTTTGCATAAATGTAAACAGATGTTTACAGATGTAAACACCTGTAAATGTGGTTAATAGTTGCAAAACAGACTGTATGCTCTTGGTACAATCCCCCTTCAATTATTTTACCAGTATGTGACATTAATGATCAGAGCAGCATTATCCACAAGGCAACCCTAGGCAACTACCTAGAGCCAGGAAACTTCTGGGGCCCCATATGATTTTAAACCATCTCTATTTATGATAATGGAAACTCATACTTTATTAACATAGAGTAAGGTGTAAGTTAATTTGTATGGGTTACTATTTACATTGGAGAGTTTCTCATGCAAAGGGAGCCTATATATTCAAACCATGGATTCCATATTTTATTAAATTTATCTAGGTTACCTTGTCCCTTATATATAACTAATATATTAAATGCAGAGCTGGATGTCACTATGGTTTTCCACTGGTTAATGGTAGCCACTGTGGGGGTCATCCAATTAAATACAAGTGCTTTCCTCGCACAAAATAAGGTTTCTCTCAGGAATATCATGTGTGATCCGGACCAATTCCCTTCCATATTTAAGCCAAGTAAACATATTGCGGGATCTAGTGGTATGGCTTGTAATAAGATTTCAGTTAGAACCTTAGTGACATGGATCCAGATTTTCTGTGTCTGGGGGCATTGCCAAATAAGGTGCCAAAAGTTGGCTGGGGAGTTTCGGCATTTAGGACATTCAGGTGAATTTCTGGGGGCATTAGGGACATACGGTAAGGTGTGAGGTATACCTGGTGCATTATGTTAAACTGGATGAGTTTGTTATTCGATAAGTTGGACGCTTGTGTATGAGTTTGCAATCTCGTCCCAGTTTTTCATAGTAATTACAGGAACAAATTTGGACCATTTGGATAGAATTGTTAGGGCTTCTAGAGCCAAGAAGAATTTGGAAATGTAGTTAAATATCAATGATACCATTCCCCATTGTTTTTTATGATTTAAATTATAGGATGTGGGGTTATGTGAATATGTGTACTGCCAAATTCGGTCTTTAGGCAGTGACGAAGTTGCCAGTATCTAGGAAACTCATACTTTTCCTGGCCATCCCTTCAGGCAACACTGAATGGGTTAATTCCCTGTCAGCAGGGACAGAAGAAAACAGACACTCCCAATTTTATAAATGATCCCCACCTGCCAGTAGTCTGGTTTCAAAGCAAAGTCATAATATTTCCAGGAAAAAGGGTGGGAGTGCTGCCTGGGGATGGCCACGAAAATAAACTCTCGGTAAGGATGATATATAAGTTTCCATTTTCCTTTATTTATTTTATTTAGCTCTAGCCACCGTTTGCAACACCTTGTGAACAAAGCCTGCTTGCGAGGCCATTCTCACATCCAACTTGTAGTGTTTTATAAAGGTGGACGGAGTTGACCAATTTTCTGCTCGGCACAGCTCATCTGTATTGGCTCCTTCTTCTGCCGCCCAAGATACCGACAGACCTTCTCTTTTGAGATGTAGGCTTTTTGCATGGCTTTAACAACACCCATCTTCTTAGGGTAACCAGTTTCTGGCTCCCCTTTCCTTGAGCCAGACGGAATAACAAACAACCTCTGCGTTTTTCTGAAAGAGGCTGTCCTGAGTAGGTATTGCTTTAAACTATTACTACTATTTGTGAATCTGCTTGCAAATTTTCATCAGTTACGATTGGTAGGATAATTGGTTGGCTCAGATGAAATTTTGAGAGAACCTTGGGTAGAAATTCTAATACAGGATACAAGACTATAACTTGAAAGTTTAGATATGGGGCCTCCACTGAGAATGCTTGTAACTCAGATACTCTTCTCCCTGATGTTGGAGCAATCAGTAAAGTAGCTTTCAAAGAAAGCTCCTATATTGTAATTGATTCTATTGGCTCAAAGGGAGCTTGCAGGAACGCCTTTAAAATGGTAGATTCCACTGAGGTAGTAACAATTTTCGTGGTGGTCTTTATCTCATGACTCCTTGGATGAATCTTTTAATTAGTGGTTCCTGAAATAAAGGTTTTGAGAGTACAGCAGAGATCACTGAAATTTGTCGTTTAATTGTATTCAGCATAATTCCCTTCTGTAGGCCCTCCTGCAAGAAATTGAGAAACTGAGGTATAAAAAACTCTACTGGGTTAACCTCATGCTGTTGTGCCCAACCTTGAAACGTCTCCTATATTTTCGAGTATCTCGAAGAAGTCGATGGTCTTCTTAAATTAAGGAGAGTGCTAATTACCTCTTCTGAACAGCACTGATGAATTAGCCTTGCCCTATCAAGCTCCAAGCTGCTAGATTCCATGGGGCCGGGTTCAGATGGACCATCTTCCCGAGACAGCAGGTTGTATGTTACCAGAAGGTGAACTGTTTCCCTGCAGGCTAACCTCTTAAGTAAAGGATACCAAGCAATCCTATCAAATTTATCAAATCTCTCAAAATGTCAATCCGTCTATGGGGTGCTTTACAGACCTGCAATCCTTTCCTCTACCTATGGACACCTTAGGGAGAAAAAAAGGTTTTCTTTTCAGGCTTGTGTCTAGCTTTTAAAATCATTTAAAGTTTAGGGGTGGGTATTATCATGCAGAAGATGATCCTCTGTCCCAGCAGTAGGATACAAGTGGACATGCATGTGCCTAAGGCATGGGTGTAGAGCAATGGTGCTGGTGACTTTACAGCTCACAGTGCTAGCTGGAAACACCACCTTTTAAATTGCAGTAAGTTTGGATAGATTGCATTATCCTGGATTCTTGTTCCAAGTCCCCTGAGCCATAGAGTCTTGTATTAGGGCTCCCCAACCTTGACCCGAAGCATTTGTATAAATTTGTATGTACTCCAAATCCTGAAGGAGAGTAACCTCTCTTAGATTGGAGAGAATTTCCCACCACATAAAATGACTCTTGAGGGACTGGGTCAGATGGATTTTTTGCAATAGATTCTGAGTGTAATGGTTCCATCTGGATAAAAAGAACCTTTGGATTGGTCTCATCCTCCAGGCTGCCTACTTGGTTAGACCTATGTTTGATAAAATATTGCCGGAGAATTTCATTAACTGTCTTGCAGCTACAAACTTCTGTCCCATTACTTCTATCGCCTGGGTTGAAATTTTTAGAATTATCTCTGTTGGAAGGTATTCCAAGGCCAAAGTTGTATTGATCTTCGCTCCCAAGTAAACTCTCCTCTGGGATAGTTCGTGCTGGCTCTTCTGAAAAATGATTAGCCATCCAAAGGTCTGTAAAGTTTGAATCGCCTCGTCCCTGTTGTGTATTAATTCTTCTCTGTTTCTCGCAATTATTAATAGATCATCAAGATAGTGGAACAGTTCTATACCCAGACATCTTAGCTTGGCCACTATCGCTATCAGGACTTTGGAAAAAGTTCTGGGAGAAGAAGTGAGGCCAAAGGGGAGGCAATTGAATTGAAGATGAAAATGGCCTACTGTGAACCTTAAGTATTGCTGGTGCTTCTCTGCTATTGGTATGTGCATCTGTCAAATCGATTGAACATAGCTAACCCCCCTTGGATATCGAAGCCCTTACAATCTTCAAGGTTTCCATCTTAAAATGTTGAATTTTCATAAATTTGTTCAACTTCCTGAGGTCTAAAATTGGGCAGAAGTCTTCTGTTGCTTTCTTTACTAGGAACAATGGGGAATAAAACCCTGCTCCTGAGGAGGGACCTGGACCACTGCCTTTTTGGATAAAAGCTTCTCTATATATTCCAGAAGGGCTTGTTTTTTCTCTAGACTGTTGGGAACAGTGATAAAAATTATTTTTAGTTGGCATTGTCTTGAATTCCAGATGGTAGCCCCTGGTTACTATAGACACCACCCAGGAATCTTGAATTTCCCTTGCCCATACCTCCCGAAAGAGAAGTAGTCTCGCGCCAACCTGAGAGATATGGGCAGGCCTCATCTCATAAAGTCTTGTTTTGTCTGGGAAACCTGGATCCACTGGGACCTTTCCCCTGAAAAAGATTGACTTGGCCTGATTTCCAGTTGTTAGACCTACTAAATTTCCTGCCCGGTCTGTAATACCTTGAGTCTTCTTTTCTCTGAAAGAAGAACTGATCTTGGGCCCTCCTCGGATTTTCCCAAAATTTCCTGTTCCCCTGATGGATAAGGATGCTTTTCCCACCAGTAGACTTTGAGATTATTTCATTTAAGGATTGTCCAAATAATTTCTTGCCTTCAAATGGGAGGCGGCATAATGCGTTTTTGGATGGTGTATCCTCTCAACCATAAGGCCTGTCTGGCTGAGACTGAAAGAGCCATTTCTTGAGCTTGAACTTTAACTAGATTAACTGAAGTCTGTGGCTAAACTAAATTTGGATATTAACTGAAGTATAGTCCTTCTATCCATCCATTTGAAATATCCTCCCCCAGCCTCTCCAGCCAGACCGACAAGGCCTTCATTGTTAAAACCTGGGCTACTGCTGCTTTGCATCCAGCACCAGCTGTTATGAAGGATTTTTTCATATCTGATTCCAAACTCCTATCCATTGGGTGTCTTAGACCACTCCAATTTAATCATCTCTCCCACCTCCTCATGAATGGGGAAATATTGTTTTTTTCTTCTTCTGAAATAAGGAGGAAGTCGATGGTCGTTCTTCATCAACTATTACTAAAGTTTGACAAATAAGTTTGATTAATGTATCTACTTGTTTGAAATCAAAGTTTGTCTCCTCTTGCTGTTCCTCTTCATCTGCCGATACAGATCCTGACGCACTTTGGGAGTCCATATCTGATAACCTTGGATTAAAAGACTGCATATGAGGAACAGCATCCTTAAATCCTTGTGCTGCTGCACAAGTAATATGACTTAATATGTCAGGCTGAGGAGCAGGGTCCTCCCTAGGGATTTTACTTTGTGGTTCATTTAAATCCACCTAGGGATTTTCTTCCTGTACAATGTGCATGAGACATAGTTTGCATATATTCTTTCCCTCTAAAGCAGGATTATCACAGGCTTTATAGGATTTTTGGTGTCCTATTTACTTTTCCGTTCCCTCTGCCTCTTTCCTTGGAGCCACCCCCAGAATGAGAATTCTGGTTCACACTTCCTGATGGTCCAAATTTAAAATCTCGCAGAACTTGCGGGTTGGCGTGTGATAACATCATCGGCCAAAACCAGGAGGTAAATTCGGCGAACTTAAACAAGTTTCATTAAGTGCTGCAAAGGGGATCTTATAGTGGTATCCAGCCTGAGAGGGTGCTAAGACCATCACAATGTCACCAACTTTGACCGGAAAGCACCAGTTCTACCAGATCTGGGGGGGGGGGAGAGAATAGAGATTGAAACTCCCAGCTATGATAGAAGAAAACAGACTACTGCCAGGTAGGGGTGGGGATCATTTATAACATTGGGAGTTTCTGTTTTCTTCTGTCCCAGCTGACAGGGAGTTAACCCATTCAGTGTTGCCTGAATGGATGGCCAGGAAAAGTATGAGTTTCCTAGATACTGGCAACTTCGTCACTTCCTTAAAAAACGAATTTGGCAGTACACATATTAAGTTAACCCATTCAGTGCTGACTGAAGGATGGCCAGGAAGTGTATATCTGAGGGCAAGCACAAATATACACTTCCTGGCCATAATACATTTTCTTAAACGGACAATTATACTTACCATTCTTGTTCCTCTTCTCTTCTGTCCATTAAAAGTACCCAGGGTGAGAATCTAAACCACAAAGTCTTCACCCCTGATTGCAGTCTCTATCTCCTGATATACTTACCAAAACTTTCCCTCGCTGCTCTTGTCTAGTTCCCCATCTCACAGCTGTCCGTGATCTGTCTGTGATCTGGCCAATGGGAAGATTCTCTTATTGCTTGTCACTTACTGAGGGGTGGGGCTACACAGGAGCGGAAATGGAAAGTACAGGTAAGTATATCTGGAGATAGAGACTGTACCCAGGGCAGGGGGTGTTTCTTTTTAGGACTACTGTATAATTGTCTTTTCACCTCTAAGCTGACATTCCCCTTATTGTTTTTATCAATGTATACTTCTCATATTAATCTTTATCTATATATAAGCTCACATCTTTGCAAGGTTCCACACTCGGTTCCCCTGGAGCCAACTCTCCAATCAATAAACAGCCCAAACGTTTTTGCACCATCTCCTTGTCGATGTGAAAGGCAGTGAATGGATCCTATAAGAAAGACAAACATAATGGTCATTATGATCTATAGGTGATGGTCAGTACAAATAAAAACAAAAGACTTTAAATGCATGTATACCCTGCAATGGGAAATTAATTTTTTCCCCCTGTATTAACCCATTATATAACAGTCACAAAATAAAGTGCCGTTACTCCGTTTTTTTCTTTCATTTATAGGTCACATCTACTCTAACTCTTCCCTTGAGGTCATCATATACGTAAAATCAAAAATTGTAGACGAGTCTCAGTGCAATCAACAAAATTTTTATTCAATGTGTAACGTGTTTCGGAGTACGTGCTCCTTTATCAGCCAAACAAACTAACAGTGAAAACACCTTTTTAAGGTACAACCACTCCCTCCATTTGCATGGGTGGGATCAACAAATCAATGAATCAATTAACATCAACACGTGTGACCATCCTTCAATAGGTTAAAAAAAGTCTCTTGACATAAAGTGCTTAGACTACAAAAAGTGCTTCAATTAATAATACATACATTAATACATTAAACAGCTGGTGTATGCTTATAAGTTATAAAGTTCAACGGTAAAGTGCATATATATAAAAAGTGGAATTCTAAAACTGTATAGGAATATATCTTCTGTATTCATAAACATTCTATTTTGTGTCTTAAGGTTCGTACACAGGTACAATCTCGGGTCCTGACCCATGACGCACGATGTGTACGAACGAACGCTTTGGCCTATAATCGGCCCGTGTGGGGGCCCTTTATCGGCTGAAACAGACGTTCGGACAGGGATCGATGCCCGACCGGCCTGGCGGATCTCCAAACAAATGTCCGTTTTGGCCGATAATGGGCCCACACACGGGCCGATTATCGACCAAAACGTTTGTTCGTACACAGCATGCATCGCAGGTTGGGACACGCGATCGCGTGTGCGTACGAACCTTTAGGTATTGCACATTATCAGGGTTATTCAATAAAAGTTCTTATCGTTTAAAATTGTGCTAATTTTGCCCCAACCAATCAGATCTTATTTAACATTTGAAAGCTAACATCTGATTGGTTGGGGCAAAATTAGAACCATTTTAAACGATAAGAACTTTTATTGAATAACCCTGTTAGTGCCTACCTGTAAAAAGATAAGGTAACAATGTTCCAATTACATTCTGCTTTGACTACTATTTAGATTTGTCTTTTCGCTTTTATACGTGTTAAAGGCATCTTGATCTAGTTTCAACCTCATAATTGAAGTATTTTCTACACAATTATTTGTTTTTTACTTTTTAGTCTAGACACACTTACACCTAAGGGGGTGTATGAAAGCTGCAAAATTAAACTTTTCCAAATGTGAGTGACGACTATTCTTTTGGTTTTTCCAACAGATTTTGACTTAATGTGCAAGAAGCATCTGATAAAAGAAGAATATTGGATATCATCCAGATATCTATTTAAAGATCACAAAATTTCGTATAAAAAAAGTGAAAAAACAAATAATTGTGAACAAAATACTTTATGATGTTGAAACTAGATCACGGATGCCTTTAACACGTATAACAGCTAGTGAAAAGCAACAATTTAAAGGGCAACTTTGGTCTTAAAACAAGTTAGGGTTAAATGAAAGCCTGCAGTATTTCTTTTAAAATGAGCTGACAATCACATCTCTGGCTGGAGCCAATGAGAATTACATTGGGGTAAATGTTCAAACTTCCTGTTTCCAGTAGGTTGAGTCACATCACCTGACCTCTGCCCCACCCATCCTCCCAGAGGGAGAAGCATGCTCAGTTAAGACATAATGCTGGGGAAATCAGGAAGTACCTGGGGAAAAAATTGACAGTTGAGAAGGGGAGCCTTTTAATGCAGGCAGAGGCTGGTCACATGGCTACAAGCTAGTCACATGGCTGAAAACCGGAAGTGTTCAAGTAGGAAGTAATATTGCTGAACCTTTCCATCAATAACTTCTTACAAATTTACCTAGAGATGTGATTTAGATTTTATTTTGAAGGTACGATGGAAGGCTTTTTATATAATCCTTACTTATTTGGAAGAATTCGATACCACAGTTATCCTTTAAGAAAATCTAAATAGTAGACAAAGCAGGATGTAATTGGAACATTGTTACCTTATCTTGTTACAGGTAGGCACATAATGTGCAATACCTTAGACACAAAATAGAATGTATATGAATACAGAACATCTATTCCTATACAGTTTTTAGAATTCCACTTTTTATATGCACTTTACCTCTGCACTTTATAACTTATTGGCATACACCAGTTGTTTTATGTATTAAAAAGATACGTTTATTCTGGATTGTTTTATATCCATAATTGAAGCACTTTTTGTAATCTAAGCACTTTATGTCAAGAGACTTTTTAACCTATTGTAGGATGTTCGCACGTGTTGATGTTAATTGATTCATTGATTTGTTAATCCCACCCATGCAAATGGAGGGAGTGGTTGCACATTTAAAAGGTGTTTTCACTGTTAGTTTGTTTAGCTTGATAAAGGAGCACGTACTCCGAAACACGTTACACATTGAATAAAAGTATCTGAGGCTCGTCTACAATTTATGATTTAACCCATTATATACCATTGTCCTATATACAGTATTTTATGATGGACTATAGTATATTTCACTGCCTGTATTGCATAGTTAAAGGGCATGTCCACTCCATTTTTGGACTTTTGACCATTAGTAGCTATCCTGCCCCCAGCCCCAACTGCCATAAAAGATATTACAGGAACTCCCCCGATCTTTACTTACCTTACCTCTTTCCCGCGGTGTACTGTACCGGCCCTCTGCTTGCATGAAACTGCAAGCAGGGGATGGGACCAGCAGCTGCGTCCGTGATTGGCTGAGAGGCAGCCAATCACGGACGCGGCTGCCGGCCGCTGAGAACGCTGGGGGAGAGAGGTAAGGTAAGTAAAGTTCAGGGGAGTTCCTGTAAAATCTTTTATGGCGGTTGAGGATGGGAACAGGATAGCTATTAATGGGCAAAGGGATTTAATGGTAGGGGGAGGGATTGCAAAACGGGAGGGAGAGGGAGGCCTGCAGTGCGCAGGACCAAATTCTCCCAGAGGAGAGACAGGAGGCAGAGTCCTATATGGACTCTGCTATCCTCCTGGTGGCCAGTTTTTGGGACTTTGGGGAGGGGAATCCAGGAGATGTAAGGTAAGGATTTTATTGCACTACAGAGTGGGACCAGTAATGGGGGGACTATAGTTTTGGGAGTGGACATGCCCTTTAAACATTCTCTGATTGGCTGTTAGTTTCAGCCCTGTAAATGATAACATTTTTGACTGGTTGTGTGTATTGATTGTTGCATCGAATTGTCATCGAAGTCATTCATGCCAATAATACCCTGAGGATTCTTTAATGTTTGCAATAGAACATTTCCATTGGTGACTTTACCATAATCTCATCTGTCATTGGTCAGAAAGCAAGAACAATAGGTATTTAAAGCTCTGCAAAATGCCTGAAAATACCGCCATGCACATATTTTACATTGTATAGTAACATAATAAGATAGTAATTGAGTTTGAATAAAGACATACGTCCATCAAGTTCAACCTTTTCAACCTCCTTTTTAACCCTACTTTACAGTTGATCCAGAAAAAGGCAAAAACCTCAGCTAAAAAGGTGGGGGGATTCCTTCCTGACTCCAAATGGCAATCGGATTTATATATACATTCTGTG
This sequence comes from Hymenochirus boettgeri, assembly GCA_019447015.1. NCBI lineage: Eukaryota > Metazoa > Chordata > Amphibia > Anura > Pipidae > Hymenochirus > Hymenochirus boettgeri. The sequence goes on along the minus strand of CM033472.1, from coordinate 37,430,344 downwards.
GATAAAAGTACCAAACTGCTACAGAACGTGTATATATATGTATATATATATATGCAGATGCTAGGGGCAATCGGAGGGCCCCCCTAGCTCCCTCAATCCCCCATCAGTATTGTGTAAAACTGAAGGGGAGATCGTGATAGGCATACCTGTTTTGCCGAGACCGTAATCAGATTTTGACTTGGAAAAATGTATCATTCCCTAAGATGATCTGATGATTATTTTTGGGAAAGATTAAAAAAAACAGGTGAAACGCACCTATAAAAATTCTTAAAGTGATGCACACACTTTTTTTTTTAATGGGCATGTGCACCCTTAAAAAAACTTTTTATAGTTGTAGGGCTTGCTCCCCCAACCCCAACCACATTAATCTTATTTGCAGAAACTCCCCGACCATTACTTACCTTCCCTCTTTCCTCCGCCGCACTGCTCGGCCTTCTGCTTGCATGGAACTGAAAGCAGGGGGCCGGACTGGCAGTGCATCTGTGATTGGCTGAGAGGCAGCAATCACGGGCATGGCTGCGGCAGTTCAGAACAGAGGAGGATAGAGGGAAGGTAAGTAAAGATCGGGAGAGTTTCTGCAATAAGATAATGCGGTTGGGGCTGTGGGAGCAAGCCCTATAATATAATATAATGGTTTTACGCTAGGGGGAAGGAGACCAAAACGGGAGGGAGAGGGAGGGGGGAAGGCTGCACTGAGCATGTGCCATACCTTGTTGAGGCAGGGAAATAACAGGGACTGGATGACTCAGTGACAGGCTCCTACACTGCACTTTCCTGGACTTAGAACAGGCACAGCAAGAAAACCATTTGGAGCTGGGATGTAAGTTAAGGATTTTATTACACAGAGTGGGGCCATTAGTGGGGGAGATTATAGTTTTGGGGGTGGGCATGCCCTTCTCCAAGCTGCCCAATGTTGCAAGGTAAACGCAGATTATTATTCCACTGATTTCAAGGAAAACTAAGCCTATATTTTGGGAAATTGTGCAGAGGTACCAAAAGGAGACTGAACCAATTTTTTTGTCTTAGTAAAGTGTACAAAAACTTGTGCATCTCTTAGTACCAACCGGTTTTCACTAAAATACCACTAAAAAGGGGGGTGTTTGTGCGTAGGGTGTGGGTTTTATATTTTTTTCTTGTAATTGCACTTGGGCATGTGTACCATTTGAGCTAGTTGGTGGCAACGTCTCTGTGTGCACCTATGCATATGCCATACCGTTTGATTCAATACATGTGGGATATTGACATTTAGTGGGGGTTTTTTTACTTGTCAAGTGGGTTTAAGTAGGATTTCAACCCTTGAATTATCTTGTTTTATTTTTTCACAAAATCTACTAACAGCACTACCGTATATACTCGAGTATAAACCGAGTTTTTCAGGCTGAAAAATCAGCCTGAAAACTTGGACTCGGTTTATACTCGAGTCAGTAGCTTACCTGAGCATTCCGGCAGCCGCACAATCTTTCTGTGTACTGGCGCGCCGGCCTGACGTCACTGCCCGGCGCCAAGCCCGGTGCCGAGCAGTGACGTCAGCCGGCGCGCCAGTACTGAAATGAGCGCGCGGCTGCCGGAATGTTCAGGATACCGCACCTGCCAGGAAGCCCTTGGATTTGGATGTAGCAGAGCCCTTGGATGTAGCAGAGCCCTTGGATGTAGCAGAGCCCTTGGATGTAGCAGAGCCCTTGGATGTAGCAGAGCCCTTGGATGGAGGAGAGCCACAGGGAGAAGAGCCCACAGGAGAAGAGCCCACAGGTAAAAAACTGAACTGGGTGAGGGGGGCATTCAAGATGTTTGGAACTACAACTCCAGCATGCTTTATTAGCGCGATTGTAGTTCCCAAACATCTTGAATGCCACCCTCACTTGGCATTCAAGATGTTTGGAAACTACAACTCCCAGCATGTTTTATTAGCTGGGAGTTGTAGTTTCCAAACATCTTGAATGCCAAGTGAGGGGTGGCCATTCAGATGTTTGGAAAAACTACAACTCCCAGCTATAAAGATGCTGGGAGTTGTAGTTTCCAAACATCTTGAATGCCAAGTTTCTACCCTCGGTTTATACTCGGGTCAACAACTTTTATTAGGATTTTTAGCTGAAATTGGGTACCTCGGTTTATACTCGGGTCGGTTTATACTCGAGTATATACGGTAAGTTCTATGGAGTACTGTGTCTGGAATTCTTCATGTATGTATAAAAGCATGACACTGTTACGTAGGTGAAGGTGTGTAGATTCCAAAAATATATAGTTTGTATTTCCAAGTTTCAGGGCTGTTTCCTTTGAAAAGCGGCAGGCTGTTAAAATTACACAGCACAAATTTTTTCTTTTAATTGCACTCGTGCATGTGTCCCATTTTAGCTAGTTGGTGGCCACGTCTCTGTGTGCATCCACGCATATGGCATACTGTTTGAATCAGGATATGTGGGATAACGTCATTTAGTTGTTTTTTTTTTGTCAAGTGGATTTAGATAGGATTTCAACCTTTGAATTATCTTATTTTATTTTTTATAACATCTTCTAAAAACACAGAGTTCTTTGGATTACTGCATCTGGAATTCTTCATGTATGGATGAAAGCTTGGCACCATAACATAGCTGAAGGAGCGTAGATTCCAAAAATATTACAGAGCACTTTGATTTTTTTCTTGTAATTGCACTTGGGCATGCGTCCCATTTGAGTTAGTTGGTAGCCAGGTCTCTGTGTGCACCCAAGCATATGGCATACCATTTGATTCAGGACATATAAGAGATTGATATTTAGTGGGGTTTTTTACCTGTCAAGTGGGTTTAGGTAGCATTTCAACCCTTGAATTATCTTATTTTATTTCCTCACAAAACCTCCTAAAAGCACTGAGTTCTATGCAGTACTGTGTCTGGAATTCTGCATGTATGTATGAAAGCATGACACCATTACGTAGGTGAAGGTGTGTAGATCCCAAAAATATATAGTTTGTGTGGGGTATTTCCAAGTTTCAAGGCTGTTTCCTTTGAAAAAAGTAGGCTGTTCAAATTACAGAGAAACTTGATTTTTTCTTGTTATAATTGCACTTGTGCATGCGTCCCATTTTAGCTAGTTAGTGGCCACATCTCTGTGTGCATCCACGCATATGGCATACTGTTTAATTTAGGACATGTGGGAGACAGATATTTAGGGGGGGGTTTGCTTGTCAAGTGGGTTTAGGTAGGATTTCAACCTTTGAATCATCTTATTTTATTTTTCAAAAAATCTTCTAAAAACACAGAGTTCTTTTGATTACTGCATCTGAAATTTTTCATATATGTATGAAAGCTTGGACCCGTAACATAGCTTAAGGAATATATAGTTTGTGGGGGGTATTTTCAAGTTTTGGGGCAGCATGAAAAGGGTATACTATTAAAATTACAGAGCACTTGTAATTGCACTTGTGCATGCTTCCCATTTAAGTTAGTTGGTGGCTATGTGTCTGTGTGCATCCATGCATATGCCATACTGTTTGATTTAGGACATGTGGGAGATTGATATTTGGTAACTTTTTTTTTTCATTACTTGGGGGTTTGGCAGGATTTTTAACTTTGAAACTTGTTTTTTCTTTATTTTTTCAGAAAATCTGCTAAAAGTGCAAAATTCTACGAAGATCTGCACACATACCAATGATGGTATGAATGAAAAAATGGTACCATAGCTGAAGGTGTGTAGATTCTGAGAATATATAGTTTTGGGGGGTATTTTTGAGTTAGAGGGGTGTTTAGATTGAAAAATCTGGGAAGTTGCTGTTATTGAGCCACTGCGCATTGGTTCACTTTTCCACATACGTGTGTGTAACCATGCATATGGCATACCATTTGATTCAGGGCATTTGGGAGATTGATACTTGACAATTTTTTTTTTTTATTACATGGGAATTTGCCATGATTTTTAAATTTGAAGTGTATTTTTGTAAATATTTCCAAAGAATCTGGTAAAAGTGCGAAATTCTACACAGAACTGCGCCCACACCATTTGTGGTATGCATAAAAGAATGGCACTATTGCATAGCTGAAGGTGTGTAGATTTCAAGAAAATATAGTTTTGGGGGGTATTTTGTAATATAGAGGGGTGTTTAGTCTGACAAATCTGAAAATTTGCAGTAATTTCAAATTCAGAGTTGGCTGAATATTTTTGTTGTTTTTGAGCAATCATGCATTGTCTCACTATGTGGCATGCATATGGTATACCGTTTTATTCAGGACATTTGGGGGATTGATATTTGGCAAAAATTGTTTACATTTTATGAGGTTTTGTCATGATTTCTAACTTTTGAAGTTGTTTTTTGTTCATTTTTTCAGAAAAGTGGGAACTTCTACGAAGAACTGCGCCCACACCATTGAGGGCAAGAATGAACTAACTAGAGTGTTACATTGCTGGTGGTGTGTAGATTTTTCAGGAATATATAGTTTGTGGGGGGTATTTCTAAGGTAGGGGGTGTTTTGTGGGAAAAACTGCACACTGTTCAAATTCAGGCTGAATATTTTTGCCGTTTTTGCGCAATTATGCATTGTCTTACTTCTTGGCTTTTTGCTTCCAGGTCCACGTGTGTAACCATACATATGGCATACCGTTTGATTCAGAACATTTAGGGGATTGATATTTGGTAACTTTTTTACATTCCATGAGGTTTTGGCATGATTTCTAACTTTTTGTTTATTGTTAATTTTTTCAGAAAAGTGTGAATGTCTACGAAGAATTGCACCCACAATATTGATGGTATGAATGAGCTAACTAAAGTGTCACGTAGGTGAAGGTGTGTGGATTTCAGGAATATATACTGTATATACTTGAGTATAAGTCGAATTTTTCAGGCTTTAAAATTAGCCTGAAAACCTAACCTCGACTTATACTCGAGTCAAGTCCTAATTTAGATCCAAATTCTGCAATTACAGATAGTAACCAGTAGGTGGCGATGTGTTAACCTGTATAGAAAGTTACAGGAGCTGATCTGCCTTTACACTTCCTGCTTCCTGTATTCTGCCTGCTGGACTGTCACTGGATGCTGTAAATCTGATGGGTCTCCTCAGTTTGGGGCAAAAAACAGCTGCTAGTTCAGTGCAAATGACAGCTTGAAACTACAACTCTCAGGTGACATTTTTAACTATTGGGGTCAGAGAATCCTTTACTATATGGGGGTCAGAGTTCCCTTTACTATATGGGGTTCAGAGGGCCCTTTACTATATGGGGTTCAGGAGAATTGTAAATGATGGTAAACTTAATTAAAAGTTTACTGAACCTTGCCACTCCATATGTTTAGAAACTGAAACTCCCAGCAACAAAGCATGCTGGGAGTTGGTAGTTTCCAAACATCTGGAGTGCCAAAGAATTGGAGGTTACTGGTACTGGATTTGGCTATTAATGTATGGGATTCATGTATGGGAATTCTGCTGTCCATTTAAAGGGCAACTAAAGCCTAAAAACAACACAGAATCAGAAGGCAGTAGTGGTGATAATTTCTACCCTCGACTTATACTCGAGTCAATCAGTTTTTACAAATTTTTCAGGTAAAAATAGGTACCTCGACTTATACTCGGATCGACTTATACTCGAGTATATACGGTAGTTTGCGGAAATTATTTCTAAGTTAGGGGGATGTTTTGTGGGAAAAACTGAAGACTGTTCAAATTCAGATTTGGCTGAATATTTTTGCTGGTTTTGCGCAATTATGTATTGTCTCGCTTTGAGACTTTTTACTTCCACGTGCGTGTATGTAACCATACATATGGCATACCGTTTGATTCAGGACATTTTGGGGGATTGATATTTGTAACATTTTTTTTACATTCCATGGGGTTTTGCCATGATTTTTACCTTCAAAAGTTGATTTTTGTTAATTTTTTCAGAAAATTGGTGAAAAGTGTGAAATTCTATGAAGAACTTCTCCCACACCATTGATGGTATTAATAATCAAACTACAGCGTTCCATAGCTGAAAGTGTGTAGAATAGAGGAGTATATGGTTTGTGGGGGGTGTTTTGTGGGGGAAAACTGCAAACTGTTCAAATTCAGAGTTGGCTGAATATTTTTGCTGTTTTTGAGCAGACTTTTCGCTTCCACATGCATGTGTAACCATGCATATGGCATACCGTTTGATTCAGGACATTTGGGGGATTGATATTTGTAACTTTTTTTTACATTCCATGAGGTTTTGGCATGATTTCTACCTTTTAAAGTTGCTTTTTGTTAATTTTTTCAGGAAAGTGTGAACTTCTACGAAGAACTACGCCCACACCATTGATGGTATGAATGAACTAACTACAGTGTTATATAGCTGAAGGAGTGTAGATTTCAGGAATATATACTGTGGGGGTATTTCTAAGTTAGGGGGGTGTTTTGAGGAACAAACTGCAGACTGTTCAAATTCGGAGTTGGCTGAATATTGTCGCTGTTTCTGAGCCTTCATGCATTGTCTCACTTCCTGGCTTTTTGCTTCTACGTCCGTGTGTGTAACCATGCATATGGCATACCGTTTGATTCAGGACATTTTGGAGATTTAGATTTGGTAACTTTTTTTTACATTTCATGAGGTTTTGACATGATTTCTACCTTTTGAATTTGTCTGATGTTAATTTTTTTAGAATATCTGCAAAAAGTGCAAATTTTTAGGAAGAACTGCCACCACACCATTGATGGTATGAATGAATGAATAAACTACGTTACATAGCTGAAGGTGTGTATATTTCAGGAATATATAGTTTGTGGGGGTTATTTCTGAATTAAGGGGGAAAACTGCAGACTGACAGCTGTCGAAATTTTTTTTTGCTCTTACTGACATTTGGCATTGGTCCCGCTCTGGGTTAGTTGGTAGCCATGTCTCTGGGTATACCCATAAATGTGGTATACCGTTTTATTCGGGGGGGGGGGGGTTAGGCTTTCATATTTGAGATGCTTTTGAACTTTCCTCTACAGGTTTTTATTTTGTCTCTGATTTTACAGTTGAGGAAAAAAAGGAAAATATGAGAAAATAACTTACAATTGGACGAAGAGCTGCACACAGGTATCTGCAATTTGAATGAAACTTACTCAGAAAATCCTGCAGGTATGTAGTTTCTAAAATTATCTCACTTGTGGCGATATTTTAGTTAATTTAGTAGATATTCAATGTTAACCGTCAGAAGTGGTTACACATAATATTATTGAAGGTGCAGTTTTAGTTTGAGGGGGTCTCCTGTACAGGGAAAGTGGGGTATCTACTGTACATATATCTGGTATCGTTGTACGCAGGAGTATCAAAGCTTTCAGAAACAGTAAGATCTTTTGTGTAACCTTAAGATAACTATTATTAAAATTGGGAAAAATCCATGAAAATTTGCAAATGTTGCATTCTTTTTTACATACCGGTATTTTACCCATAAATCCAGTAGAATCTCCAGAAAAGTTCCAAAATTCTGTTACCATGATAAAGTACACTTTGTGCCGAAAAAAAACTATCTATAATATTCCTTATTTACTGCACGCTTTCCCACTGTAGATTTTTAAAGTAAAGTGGGGAATTCTGCTAGCAGTGAAAGGGTTAATATATTTGTATAAAGTGATCTTATCCTCAAGCAAACTTCTCTTCTCTAATGTAAACAGCCCTAACTTGTATAATCTGCCTGCATACTCAAGCCCCTCCATTCCCTTTACTATTTTAGTTGCCCTTTTCTGCCTTCTCTGCATTATGTAACATGTGATATATTTTCTTTGCAAATAATTGCTATGCATTTTGAAAACCCAAATAAAGATATGTATTTCCTTACAATGCACCTTACGTGTAATATTTGTTATGCAATTATTTGGCACAGCAAAGGTTAACCTATGCAGCATACAAAAGGTGTGTATGGTACTTTACAGCAGAGCTGCCAACAGGGGGAGATAAAAAATATGTGTGTGAGTTACAATCAGGTTGGAGGGGGGGCTAAAAGGGGCTGAGCATACAGTGGAGCCACATGTCTGCACCAATCGAGAGAATGAGATTGTGCAGTCAGTCATGGGTAATGTAAAGTATTTAAGTTATCTGTAAATACATAAAGTTTATTTGTCTATAAATGTATATGTAGAAATCTATCCAAAAACATCACATCATCGTTAGGTTAGACTTCATCATTACTGTGTTTGTGGGGTTGAACTCCTGTCAGTCTTCAGCAGTTTCTAAACTATTCAACTCAACCACATTTCTACAAACTAGAGACACACAGTAGAACCTTACATTCATTCACACTCTATCAGAACAGTATATAATGGATTATATATGTCCTATATATTTCAATCAAAATGATTTATATTTTAATAGAAAATCTTTTATTCTGGCCATGAATATATGAAATGTTCTGGTACATTGCAGTTTAGAATGACAATGAAGGCAATGTTTTATCTGCTTGCCTGCAGTTTTTCATGAACTTCAACTGCCATCATACCCAAGAAAAGTTATAGAATTAAAACTATCCACATCCGTTGTTAAGTTTGGCAAATCCGGAATTGCTTGGGGCTGTAATACAACAAAATATAAAATATAACAGAAACCAGAAAATTACACAAACCAGAGGTTTCCAGGCTCTAATAAGGATCATCATTTAGAAATCTCCAATGAATATGGATCACCAATGATCTTCAAAATAGATCATCACTAAGATCTCTAATATTCTAATATGGATCACCAATCAGAAATCTCCAATATGGATCACCAATCAATGATCTACACTATGGATCACCAATCAGAGATTTCCAATATAGATCAGAACTAAGACCTCTAACTTGGATCACTAATCAGAGATCTCCAATATGGATCACCAATCAGTGATCTTCAATATGGATCACCATTAATATCTCCAATATGAATCGCCAATAACAGATCTCCAATATGGATCTCCGCTCTATGATCTCTAGAATGGTTCTTCATTTTTTTATCCACAATTAGCTGATGTATAATGAACACTTAAAGAACAATGTAACTTCCATATATAAGAAACTTTACACAGTTAAACTAACACCTCTCATCTCCTTGCTGATTTGCCCAATATCAGACACTCAGATTATTAGGGTGGGTGAGAAATCTTGAGGCAGATTTTACCTGATTTTGGGTGTTGTCTATTTCCCCTTTTTAATATCACCCTTCCCCATAAACACACACACACACTTACTCAACTGGGGATGTTAAAAGTGCAAATCCACTCACCGTGGCATCCTGCCCTGCATAGTGACTGATGACTCGTGACCCGCCAGGGTGAATATGGCAGAATCGTGTTATGTCGTAAACCTTGCGATGAATGACCAGCCATCGCTCTTCACGTGTGCAGCGCTTCTTGACGTCCTCCCACGTGAAGTAAGTCGCCACCTTTGAGGAGCCCATTGCTTCGCCCCTATCCATTCTCTCTATACCCTGACTATATTTATATCCTTACACTCTCTATGCAACATGTAGGGTCTCTATGGTTCCATTAAGGCCTCTGCAAAGGACAAACTAAACTGAACTTACTAATGTTCTATATATTGCAATCCTGCTCAGCGTGTCAAATACACATGCATGTAACCCTACCAGTACACCATATGTCCCTATGTGTACATATATACACAATATATATCTTACAAATGTCTCAATGCACCCCACATCTACTATATATATATATATACCACTTTTATACTATATATAACCCCTTAGTGCATTGTGTAGATTATCCCTTGGTGCCCTGTCCACCCTATTCCCATACCCTGTACCCAGTATCCCAGTCAGTGCAGTTTGCTATTGTCTCAAAGAGTAACTGCCACTTGCCTTACAGTCCAGCCCTATTCATCCTAATGAAGCGATTTGGGCCCCTCCCCCGCCCCAGCGCACCTTCTCCCAGCTCTCTCTCTCTCTCCGGCGTCTCCTTGCACTAAACAGAGCTTCAGCACCAGGAAAGCTCAGGACTGCGTCCCCGCCCCCTCAATTCGTAATCCTCTATGCCTATTGGATGCCGCGTCCCGGCTGTTCATTCTAATTGGTCAACGGAGCCTTCGCACTAGAGATTTGACTGAGCAGACCGTGCTACCTGATTGGCTGTTGCTGCATGTCTGTAACTGAGTGGATTTTATATGAGAGTTGAGAGCTGTAAATTGAGACTGCTGCTCAATGGAGCTTAATGTTATCAGCAGGACGGGAAGACATACATTATCGAAGACACTTGGACCAATTTTAAAATATAATGGAAATCATGAGAATCAGTTCCCACTTTATAATTTGCGTTCCGAATTTATTCGGTACATATGGGAACGTAAGAGTTTCTTCGTTTTTTTCAGAAAAGTCCTGCAGCCAGGTCCGAAATACCGTCCCTGGCAGCCACGCCCCTGGAACGCCCAGTTATGTTCCTAACCCCGCCCCCAACAGAGGCCACACCCAAAACCCCTCCTCTCTGTCACCAGCTACCTCTTCACCAACGCCCCCCCCCCTGTGATGTTGTTATGAGGTCACGGCCCCACCCCCTCCCGCTTGAGGGGGAGAGAATCTGCCAACCCTGACACATGTGGACAAATACATAGAAAATGTATGTCTGTTAACCTGCAAAGAAACTGGAATGCAGACAAAATGCATTGTCCTAAACGCACTCAAAACGGACAACACAACGCAAAGCACATGTTGGGACCTAACCCTAAAGCCTCATACACACGTGCAACGCGCAACGTACGATATGTATACACGACCATTTCACCCGATAATCTTGCCGTGTATGGGCACTTTGTTGGTCAAAACTGCCCGTTCAGTAGGGGCACGTTGGTGATCTGCCTGGCACACATGTACAATCTTTAAATTTTTTATAAAGATCCTCCTACACACAGTCCCATGCATTCTCCCTATATAAGTGCTTGGGACTGCAGATTTCCCTCAGCCATGGCTGATTCCCTATAATTTAAGTACAGGGAGACGGCCATGGCCCAGAGATTTTTTTTTTTTTTTAATTTCCAAACAATCCCAAGGCCGACAGTAAACGTTCATCGGCCTCAGGAGCGTTCGGTAATGCACTACACACATAAACGAGAAAGGGACAATACTGTTGGATCATGACATTATATATTATTATGGATTTTATTAGCACCAATATCAGATGTGGCACTTTCTAATTATGTAGTCATACATGTTACAAACAAGGGAGGTGCAATTAATACAAAGCCATACATGATACATACAAGGGTAGAGCATATAATCCAAGTACATGCTGCACTTGTGTGGCCAAGTAATGGGTTAATTTACTGCAATACCATTGGAAGGACCCTGCCCAAGTAAGCATGCAGTTCAGAGGAATTTGGGTGAGACACAAGGAGACAAATCAAAATAAAATTTGATATATGTTGTTACTGAGCTTACAGCTCCTTACTTTCTTATAGAACATTGATCCTATTGAACCCTAGTCTTGTGGACAATAAGGCAGTACTAGTACCTAAAGGGCATCTCCACCACCCTGACAAACTTTCTATCCCACAACCAGGTCCCTCAAAAACCTTACTTACCTGGCTCCCCTATGTGATGGTGACATCACACCAAAGGCTTATTAGAGCTACCCAAGCCACCTCCCTTGAGCACAAGTCCAAGTCCAAAGGTGGTACAGTTCCGAAACACTCTGTCCCCCAGCTCTCTACTCCACGAGCTCAGGTAATCCAAGAACAAAGCTGCAAACGGAATAGCACACTATAATTATAGTTTTAACAATTTATTGTAAACAACATACAATGTTTCAGGACCTCAATGGTATAACCAGTGCAGAGTGCGTTACAAACATATATACCCTCAACCCCACCTGCTGGCCATGTGAGTGACAGGCCAGGGTATCAAAGTGAGGCTGTCTTGATCAAACCAAAAAAAGTGCAAATGCTTACAATCTCATGTGAATAAATATAATAAAAACTTTATCATTTAAAAATGCTTATGTAGTGAAATAAAAGTGTTAATATACCTCAGTACTTAAAAACAACAGTAAAACCATTAAAAATACTTGAACATAATATCTTCATGGTGTTTTTCTTACATGGTTCCCTGTTTTCATATCCTGTGGATGGCGATTAAGGACCTAAGTAACAATGTTTGAATATAAGTAAAATTACTCAGATAATTAATCCCGTTAACTACTGTACAATTCATTAGTATTTACTAGTTATATCTCCAGAGAAGCATTTTGGGTTACAGAAAGCTATTGAGGCCTGTATCCTCATTCATACCTTTTGGACTTAATGCATCTAGCAGATATATCCATCGTGCTTCCTTGTTTAATAGAGTCCTTCTGTAATTACCCCCTCTTATATTAGGTTTGATCACTTCTAAAACCTGCCATTTGAGACGCCTGGTGTCTATTTTGAAAGAAGTGCTTGCTAACCAAAGGTGGGCATCGTGTGGCAAGGGATCAGCAGACTTCAAGGTAAATACCTTCTTTCAGAAAAGCCGGGGAGCAGGGAAAGTATTGGGGGGGGGGGGTTCTATAGTAAAAATGTTGTCAGGTGGGTGGACATGCCCTCTAAATACTGTAAATTATACTGTATTTGGTTGAGCTATAATAGATACCTTGTTAGTGGGTTAGCACCCAGTGAGAGTATCAGAGGCTTCCCCTATAGGAGACCCCAAGCCCACAGGAAGGAAGAGGGATCCAAGTACAGGACTCCCAAATTTTGAACCATTTTTTGAGGTTATTTAGTAAATTGTAGGCAAGATGTTAATAATCATTTTGGATTAGACTAGCTGTTTCTAATTAGTTTCAGCGTATCTGATCTGCCACCCTGCACATGTTCTAAAACAGTAAGTTTTAGAACAGTAAGTAAGGGCTAGGCCACACTGCTGCGTTTTTTGTTTTTTTTTGCGCTTGCGCTTGCGTTTTTTAAAAAATCAATGAAAATGCGGCAACGCAAAAAAATGCATGTTTTTCATTGCGATTGCGTTTTGCGTTCTGCATTTTTAATTGCAATCGCATGCGTTTTCCTATACTTATTGAAGAAATTGCAAACGCAAAAAAAATCTTATGCAATTGCGTTTGCGTTGCAGTGTGGCCGTGCCCTTAGGGTGTGATACATTTACTCTTTGTAGGAATTGGGGTTTATTTACCAATCATACAAGATTTTGTGGGATTTGTCTGTAGCTACTATGTTGGAAGAGCATTTGTTGGAATGTTGATATATCCTCTAACGCTCTGTGAAATCTGTTTTGTGTGTTGAACCATAGTATAGTTATTTCCCAAAAATCCTGCCAGTGTTGGTGCGGTTTGACACCAAGCATACTGGGTTAGACAGTTGTGTGGAGTGCCTTAAGGAGCCTATAGTGATGGAGTTCAAAGACCTGAAACCACTCTGCACTACTTTGGTTATATTAACACTTGTTACCAAGTGTCCAATGTGATCAATTGTCCCATGTGTCAGCAATTTCCATTAGCCCAGACAGCCCTTAAAATACCGTGTCTCTGCCAATGAGTTTTTCATACCTGGTGGGAAGCTGGAGATATGAAAAAGTGAATGCATCCTAGATACATTGCCTATAAGTGTCCTGTCTCTGTTGTATAGGTCCCATAAGCTTAACATTGCCTTTGTCGAATGAAGGTGGAATGTGAGAATTTTCTAGAATTACCCACCCTGTGTTGGTGTCATCGTGCATTCATTGAGGTGCTTGGTATAACCCATCACCCTTATAGTACTGGAAAAGCATAGTTGATAGAGTGGCATTGCCTATTGTAATTGGTATGGGCAGTGCCCTAAATAAAATAAGTCCACGCACATCTGTACACCTAAAGGTTCGTACACATGTGCAATCGTGGGTGCCGATAATCGTGATAATATTTCCACTACCAAAATTCTGAGGCATATCTCTAGCTCTTGGAAATCAGCCCCAGCACACCCTTTGAGAAGCCCTGAATTAAGGTTCATACACATGTGATGACCCGCGACGCACGATGTGTATGAACAGCCGTTTCGGACGATAATCGTGCTGTGTATGGGCACTTTATCGCCTGAAACGGCCATTCGGTCGGGAATCTTCTAACCTGCCATAACAACGTCCACTGTTCTCACAGTGAAAAACTCTTGCTGGGGTTTCTTCCGGGCACTCCAGTTTCCCCCACAATCATAGACATACTGTGCTTAGATTGTAAGCTCTTCGGGCAGGGTCAGTATAAATGCATACATGTAATTGTAAAATGCTACAGAGATTTTGGTACTATATAAATCCACAATAATAATAATACTGTAAGGTGACCATATTTTAGATATACATTGATATATTTTATTAGTGGACATTGACAAAATTAAACATGAGAGCAGACTATGTTACTATGTAAACAGTGCTGGCATAATGGTTTCTTATCTACTATCAGTAAGTGTGTAATGATAACATGAGGCAGATAAGTCTCCATATCATATCCCGAGGCTGTTTACTGCTCACACATTACACTGTTTGTCTGATGGACTCTGGAGTCAATTTTGATAAACCTGGGACAGGATGACAAGTACATGAGGAGAGGATCAGGTGAGGTGCACTGGTTAGGTGAACAGATACAGTATTGAAAGGCATGTGCTTATCTCCCTGTGCTACTAACAGTCAATCCTCACCTACCTTGTACATAACCTGCTATACAATATTCAGTATTTAAGTAGAAGTCTATTTGTTGTATTCAGTCAGATCAACTGGACTTAAAGTTTAGTTCTTGAAGACGTTTCGCTAGTCATCCAACTGGCTTTCTCAATTCAGAATGACTTGTACAAGAATCTGTTGGCAATTATGTATCCTGGAAAGTCCCAATTAGCATATGACAGCCAGGTGTGGGGACCTTCTGAATGCAAGACGTGATTGCATTGTGGCTAAGAGGTGTTATAGGAGCGCCCAGGGTAAGGCGTCAAAACAGCATTGTACATGGCAGACAGTTAGTGTCGAACCCCCCCACCTCTATTCAGGCTTGGTTTCTTTATTTTCGCATAAATGGCCTCCTTGACACCTCTCTTGAACCAATCATGTTCCTTTGAAAGGATGTTGACATTAAAATCTTCAGAGGTATGTCCTTTTTCCTTAAGATGCAGGTACACGGCTGAATCCTGACCCGAGGTATTGGCTCTTCTGTGCTGGGCCATACGTTGATGCAGTTGCTGTTTGGTCTCCCCCACATACAAATCAGAGTACTCTTCACTGCACTGCGTATATGATGTCTCTTATCTTGTGTTTCGGTATTGGGTCTTTCAGTGTACCAATTGCTGCCTCGGTGTGTTGTTCGGTTTAAAGCAGACAGGGATACGGTGTTTTTTGAAAATTCTTCTTAATTTCTCAGAGACCCCTGCTACATATGGGATGACCATGTTCTTTCTCCTGTCTTGCTTTTCCCCTTCACTGTTGGTATTCATGTTCTTTTCTTTCCTTCTACTTCTTTTGACAAAGGCCCAGTCTGGATATCCACAAGTTTTAAGGGCTCCTCTGAGATGTTCTGATGTCATCAGAACCCTGCAACACAGAGCAGAGAACATCCCCACTATCACAGAGGCAAAGGCTAAAGAAATGAAACATTTCAGAGGAGCCCTTAAAAATTATGGATATCCAGACTGGGCCTTTGTCAAGTAGAAGGAAAGAAAAGAACACAAGTACCAACAGTGAAGGTGAAAAGCAAGACAGGAGGAAGAACATGGTCATCCCATATGAAGAAGGGGTCTCCGAGAAATTTAAGGGCATGTCCACCCTTTTTAACAACTTTCAGCCACTAATAGAAAACCCTCCCCCAGCCCCAACCACCATAAAAATAATTTAAGAAAGTGACCAGATCTTTACTTACCTTCCCTCTCTCCTCCGATGCCCAGCCCGGCCTTCTGCTTGCAAGACACTGCAAGCAGGGGGCGGGACTGGCAACCGCGTCCGTGATTGGCTGAGAGGCAGACAATCACGGACACGGCTGCCGGCTTCTCAGAATGTCGGTGGAGAGAGGGAAGGTAAGTAGAGTTCTGGTCACTTTCTTAAAATTATCAGGGAGATTCAATAAAAGTTCTTATCGTTATAAATGGTGCTAATTTTGTCCCGACGAATCAGATGTTAGCTTTCAAATGTTAAATAAGATCTGATTGGTTGGGGCAAAATTAGCACCATTTTTAATGATAAGAACGTTTATTAAATCTCCCTGTATGTTTTTGCGGTTGGGGCTGGGGGAACCTATTTTATTACATGGGCAAGGGGTTTTATGCTAGGGGGAGGGATACGCATGCCAAACTTCTCCCGGAGGCCAGGTAGAAGGCAGAGTCCTATATGGACTCTGCTATACTCCTGGTGGGCAGTTTTTGGGATTTTTGGGGGGGGGACTACAGGAGAACCTTATGGAGCTGGGATGTGAGGTAAGGATTTTACTACACTACATGGTGGGGGGTTGTAGTTTTGGGGGTGGACATGCCCTTTAAGAAGAATTTTCAAAAAACACTGTATCCCTGTCTACTTTAAACCAAACAACATACTGAGGCAGCAATTGGTACATCCAAAATACCCAATACCGAAACACAAGAAAAGCGACATCATATACACAGTGCAGTGAAGAATGCTCTGATTTGTATGTGGGGGAGACCAAACAGCAACTGCACCAACGTATGGCCCAGCACAGAAGAGCCAATTGCTCGGGTCAGGACTCAGCTGTGTAGCTGCATCTTAAGGAAAAAGAACAAGGCCATTTATGTCAAAATAAAGAAACCAAGCCTGAATAGAGGTGGGGGGGTTCGACACCAACTGTCTGCCATGTACAATGCTGTTTTGACACCTTACCCTGGGTGTTCCTATAACACCTCTTAGCCGCAATGCAATCACGCCTTGCATTCATAATGTCATTAACACCTGGCTGTGATATGTTAATTGGGATTTTCCAGGGTACATACATGACTACAGAAACGTCTTCAAGAACTAAACTTTAGGTCCAGTTGATCTAACTAAATACAACCGATATACCATGACCTGGATGAATGAGAACCTCCACAAGGATTAAGTAGAAGTCAGTATTTCGGAAACTTTTATTTATACACAGACAAAATGCTGAATGGGCAAGTTAAGGTCATTGGGATGGGAAAATATTTCTCTTTTTTCTTAAAATTTTAGAAATGTAGGAAATGCTTGGTGGGTACTTTCAACCAACATATAACCGATGAATATTGGGCATGAATCTGTCTATGTGTGCCAGGCCGTTGTTTTAATTTGATCAGTATCCAGTTAACAATATGTACGTTGGTAGTATTTAGAGAGGACGTTTGTTGTGTAAGGTTTTTGCTATTGTGTAGTTGTAATTAGTAATGAAATCTGATCCTATATTTGTATGTAGCTGTTGCTAGTTACATTTTATTCTCTGTTACCTAGAAATGTCCAACGCCTTTGCTGCCTCTAGGCTGTGATCCCACATGCTCACACACCCGCACGCACAAGTTAACAAACATCTGGTTAAATATGAGCACTGCACTGGCAACACACACCTTTCATTTTGCACCTACGCAGATGACCTATATATGTCAGCTTACTCACCCAATAGAAAACTGGAGGTAACATTATCCACAGGGTGTGAAGGCGTGTTTATTTATACAGGATTCTAAACACTACTGTTGGCTTGTCATCTTGCGCTTTCTAACAGGTTTCCTTCCAGTAAGACCAGTTTCTCAACATTTATTTCTGGTCAGAAGCAACCGATCTTGTATTATTAAAGGGTAACTAAAGGGTTAAAAAGAACAAACACACAAATATAATGATCGTACGATCAGGATATCATAGGATTATACCAAATCCATTGCCAGTTACCACACACATATGTAGTTACCACACATCTGTAGTACAATATCAGAATATCCTTATATCGTACAATCGTTATTTTCGCATATTTGGCAATCTGTCGACCAAAGCTACTTTCGCTGACACTATCTTGCATTTGGCAGTGTTGAAAGATCAGGCTAGCCGACTTCGTAACTGGCCAATAGTAAGGTTGGGTGAAGATATTAGTATTTAGATTACTAATAAACAGTCTGCAGTCTCTTTTGCTTGATTGTGTGACTATTGCTGTATTACCTGAATTTACTGACAAAAACGTGTTTAAGGGAACCTTCTATTAATGTGTGGAGTAGCCATATTTTGTTCTACAGCCAAGGTGGTCTTTACAGCTCTCTCTTTTTTTTTACAATCAATAGGTGCTTAGTTTAAAAAAAGGAAACATTCAATCCTGTGAAGTGGCACACTTGAGTGAAATCTTAACCCCTCCCCCTGTACCTAGCCAATAGCCCAGGCATGCTCAGTGAGCCGTATGTAGGGAATGAGATGAACTAGATTAATTTGATTGTGCTGTCTGCATTTTTGTTTGGCTGCCTCTGGGTTTTTTAGTGATATGGTATCCATATCTATGTTGGAAGGACAGGTTCCTCTCATTTTCTTTGGTTCTGTCATCAATTGGCCTTGCAGATCTGAAGGTCGAACAGAACTGAAGATACTGCAATAAATCGGTGTGTTTTATCATGTTCTCTTGAACTCTTACATAAGGTAATTAATTAATGGTCTGTGGCTGCCAAATCAGATAAACATTTTAGTATCAAAGATTGTTTGGTAGAAATGTAGATCTGCACTTGTTATTACAATGTTTGTAATGCGGTCCAGTTTAAGTAAGTGTAATATAAAGTCCTTCTATTCTCATTTAAAGTTTTTCCACACTATTCGAAACACAACCAATCATTTATTAAAGGACACATTTACTCAAAAATATAATAGCCCAATCATTTTTATAATTAAATTGTCGGTAAGAAGTGTAAATATTACTTTCCCATTTGGTTTAAAAGAGGGGCAAAGCACCCCCCACTATGCCCGCTGCCTTGCGCTGCGCTTAGAGGCATTTTCACATTGTTAATGATTTTTGCCATGCATTGCATGCGCTACAATAGGGCAACATCAAAGGATACGCACACGAATTGTGCGACATTGCGATCACTCTGCGCCGTGCGATTCATTAGTCTTCCATGTGTTGGGTAGTGGGGCCTAGCCCTAAATGATTATAGGCCAGTCACACCATCTTAATCACACTATGACGGATGGCATTATGCAAGCATCTGCACATTTTTAACACGAGTTACCATCCAATTGACATTAACTGCTCTGCCATTCTCGCACACAGATCACTAGGTAGTTATCTGTAGAATAAAAGAGGGGCACAGCCCAGATTTTGACACAGCATCAGATCCTTCACATTAAAATACACAGGAATAGGTGAAAATGATTCAGATGATATTGGTGGAAAATGGCCCACAAAATAACAGTCGCAGAAAAAATTCTGGTCAATATTAATCCTGATCAGCGTAAATATCAGAATGGGGTTCCCTCTCTATATAGAGTGCAAACAGATAACAGATACAGCAATCAAAGCCAGTGGTCAGTTAGATATCGCCCCTGAGTTAGGCAGGGTATACACGGGCAGATTTCCCGGCCCAATCAACTGATTCTTCCCTTGTATATTGGTGGATTGGGCCAAAACATCTGTGCTGCTTTCAGCCACCGCCGCGACCAATGTTGGTAAATCACGGCCAATCATGTGGTTTCCTATGAACACACACAAACTGTCGGCCACTATTGCAGTGACCGACAGACATTTGTTCCCTCGTATATACCCTGCCTTAGATAGCGCCAGTGAGTTGGAATAGTGCCAGTGAGGGGGGCAGCTCCACAGTGTCACTAAGTACAATTAATCACCCTATGTATTATACATATAAATATAAGTATACTCATGTACATCCACCTCAACATAACTTTATTTCTCCTTTAATTTAAGAACCAAAGGCGTTAATATCGGATTTAGTTAATGACCTGTTTATAAAACCAAAAAAACCCCAATAAACTCCTGCTTCAGTACAAGGAATTTGTGTAGAAAATTCCCTTTAATCGTTCTCACTGGCTGGGTACGTTTTCCTAATAAAAGAGAACTCATTGTCTGGGATCTAAAGGACTGGCCCTGGAACCAAGTCAACTTGGAGACCAGTTAGGAAACAGGGTCAGAATGGGAACAGCTTATTTCTCATGCAAATTGGGCTCACAGAGGCAACACTAAGATTAGTATACAACTCGCCTCTGTACTTCCCTGTACAAAGGGCAACCACTGTTCAGAACTTTCTCCATCATTGAATTAAAACTGCACTGTTTGTATATTATGTACTTTGTGTACATTGTAGATCAGTGTCCATTGCCCAGAGTGCTGGACTGGAATGTTGGGGCCCATCAGGAAATCTGTGACCAGGGGCCCACCAGGACAAGTTTAGGGGCCCGCCTAACATTTTGTTTCTCTATTATCACTCATTTACATATCTATATTTTTCCCACTGACTTCTATTGTTGAATAAAATGCATTTCTTACTGCCAATTTGTCTCTGTATTTACATTTTTGCAGTTTAATCCATTTTCCTGAGTGAATGGGCTGTGGTCCCACTGGGGGATTCGCCTGTAACCCTGTGGTCCAGTCTGACACTGACTGAACACTCTGTATAACTTTACACATACACTATACATGACCTATACAGCCGGCATGTTTACCCCACCAGTACAATCTATACTCCCCATGGTCACTAAAGCTTCTTATACTTTTTACTGCTGTTTTCCATTGCTGTCAGCTTCCTTCCTTGTTGCAGCTATCAGTCATGGCCAATAACTTACGGCTACAAACTGGTGCACCTCCTCTGAGGTTGCGTGAACTCTGTAAGAGTTTGTTGAGCTGGCAGAGGAAGCGAGAATCTATCTGCGTAGGTAAGTATAACGATTTCAGGGTTTGAGAGGGGTGGGGATAGTAAGTTTAAATTTTAATGGTCATGGTGGGCTAATGATATAATACATGCTGCTCCTTCATTTCTGTGTAAAACTTCAAAATTCTCTGTGCTTTAAATTATTCATTACATTTTTAATAAGTGGGTGAGGATTTTGAATGTATTTCCCCTTTAAGGCTTAATTAATATCCTCTAATGCTTTTTTCTAATCCACTGGGGTTTTTATCAATGTAACCCCAATAACCCCTCACTTTAATTGTATTTATAAATCCTTTTTGACACTTAAACAGCAAAAAATACCCAGGGAGCCTCTGGAATAAAATAAAGGAATATGTACACCTTCGATAAATAATTCCCCATTTCCCAGTGCAGAGTGAACTGCCCTTCTCCCACTGTAGTAATTGGCTGGGTAGAACCAAGCGTGCGGGCCCAGAGGGGCTTTAAATAGACATTATTTGGATATCTGTAGGGAGACGGCTCTGCAGGTTACAGGTTTCCAATCAGGGGAGCTGTCAGAGCAGGTGGTTGGACCTCATTATTCCCAGGTGCTCAATTCTCCTTTTTATATATTTTATTTCCAGCTTATGAGTTTTTACTGGCAGTACAGATCATCTAGGGACCCTCCATTGCGTGTTGTCTTTCTCTGCTACCTTTTTGTGACAATGTTTATCAGGATAAATGTGGGGTAGGTCTAATAGACGTATGTAATAGCTTTTTAGTTTAGAAATGTCTCCAGCCTGCTGGGGAAAATAAATATTTATTTGTCCATATAAAGTCTACACACTATGACACTTTAATTTTGCAATTTTTTTCCTCTCCTGGAAATTATAAGGTTATCTGTTAAGATCTCAGGTAGGTACAGCACAATTAATATATAATATACCAGCACATCACTTCTGTACTCAAACTGAGCTTGCAGAATTTTCACTAGAATTGGTGACCTTATTTACTCATCCAGTAATTTACTCAGTGGGCGATGGACCATATGTGACCTGTGATGATGTCAGCAGCTCTTTTTGCTGTTAGATATTTAAAAGCTCATTTTGGTCACCAGGGGGAGTAAAGAGACAAGAGATGCATTGTTTAACTCTACTGTGCCTTTGCGTTATACGACAATCAAATGTTTAATGGATTTTTCTGCAAACGATGTTTTTCAGGTACTACTACCACCATCTCTGGTTGGTGTGAACAAATTCAAGCAAACATGCAGTGTATAGCATTGTGTACATTGTCCTTTAGTGGTACAGTCCATCATTGTGTGCATAGGTACAGTATATTTTGGTACAGTCCATATTACATATTGGTACAGTACTGATACAGACTCAGTGTATATTTGTACAGCCCTTCAGTTCATATTACATATTGGTACAGTACTGTAATACATAAGAGACATCATTGTATCATACTGAATTAATCTTTAAGTAGGTGTGGTAATCCAGCCACATGTGCCACCATTCACCAATCCCTACAGCTATGTCAGTAACACCCCAATCCCTATAACACCCCAATTCCTTTATACCCCCATCCCTTTGATACCCCCATGATCCATCCATGTTATACCCCAACCAGCACTCTTTATAGTCCCTGTCCCTGAGCCTATTTCATTCTGTCACTTGCTCATTCATTTAAATGATCCATCTCCTCTTTCTCTCTCTCTCTCTCTCTCTCTCTCTCTTTCCCTTTATTCAGGTTGCTCCTTGATATATGGGCCCCCTCCAAGCAGCAGGATAATCCACCTCCAGCTTCGAAAGATCTGCCAAGGCCAATAGCAAAGAGGTGGAAACTGGTCCCTGAGCTGCCATTGGTCCATTTTCTCTGCTGATTACCCTGGAAATTCTAAACAGGAGAGGGAGGGGGAGAGTGGAGGATGCTCAGAGAGGAGGAGGAGGAGGGTGATGTTCATGTAGCCGGTTCCATGTGGAGCTGAAGTGACAGAAGAAAAGCAGGTAGCTGCAGCAGGTGGAGGCAGAGGGGACTGAGGGCTGAAGAGTCAGGGTGGAGAAGTGTCAAGCAGGAATAGGGGCAGACAGGTAGTGGAGGGGTAGGAAGATTATTAGCCAGGTGAGTATAGGTGGGTAGTGGAGGATGTAACTGTCACCCCCAACAATCACTAGGGGGGCATCTGGCAACATTCTATTAACATAATATTAACATTGTTTTATGGGGGCTACAGGGCCAAGATCCAAAGTTCTGGGTTCAGGTGGTCACTGGATTCCAGATTCCCTTTGTAGAGGTGGGGGAAGGGGGATTCCATAGTATTAAAGGGGAAGTAAAGGTCTAGGCTTGAAGGAGAGAGACAGGTAACTGAGGTTATAGGGTTATGACTGGTTTCTGTTTTACAGAGAGAACCGGAGGAGGAGCCGGAGGGAGGACCAGGGAGCCCCCCAGAAGATCTGACCATGGGCATGGGGGGGCAGACGGGCGGCGAGGGCTGCAGTTCGGGGGGCTGTGTGAAGTCTCAGTACTCCTGGGAGGAGATCCAGAAACACAACCTGAGGACCGACAAGTGGCTGGTGATAGAGCGGAAAGTCTATAACATCACCCAGTGGGTTAAACGGCACCCGGGGGGCCTGAGGGTCATCGGTCACTTCGCTGGGGAAGATGCAACAGTAAGTCCGGCACCTGTGTATTAATACAGAGGGAGCCACATGAACTGTCAATCAATGGGTTAATTAATACAGGGGGCCTATTACCTCTATACATTAACTATATCACATATATATACTATCTATCTATTATCTATATATTATCTATCTATTATCTATATATCATCTATCTATATCTATTATCTATATATCTATTATCTATATATCTATATATCATCTATATCTATTATCTATATATCATCTATCTATCTATATCTATCTATTATCTATATATCATCTATCTATTATCTATATATCATCTATATATTATCTATATCTATCTATCTATTATCTATATCTATCTATTATCTATATATCATCTATCTATCTATTATCTATCATCTATCTATATCTATCTATCTATTATCTAAATATAATCTATCTATTATCTATATATCATCTATCTATCTATCTATTATCTATATCTATCTATCTATCTATCTATCTATCTATCTATCTATTATTTATAAATAATCTATCTATATCTATCTATTATCTATATATCATCTATCTATATCTATTTATTATCTATATCTATCTATTATCTATCTATCAATCATTATCTATCTATTATCTGTCTATCTATCATCTATCTATCATATATATATATATATATATATATATATCTGTCTGTCTATCTATCTAATATCTATCTATCTATTATCTAACATCTATTATCTATCTATCATCTGTCTATCTATCATCTATTACCTATCTATCTATCATCTATCTATCTATTATGTATCTGTCTATCTATCATCTATTATCTATCTATCTATCTATCTATTATCTGTCTGTCTATCTATTATCTATCTATGGCTGGTATCGAGGTATCTATCTATTATATATACCATTACAGATCTTCTATCTATTATGTATCATCTATTATCTATCCATTATCTGTCTATATATCTATCTTCTGTCTATCATATCTATCTATCTATTATCTGTCTGTCTATCTATTATCTATCTATCTATCTATCATCTATCTATCTATCTATTATCTATCTATTATCTATCTTATCATCTATCATCTACCAATCTATCTATTATCTGTCAATCTATCTATCATCTGTCTGTCTATCCATCTATCTATCTATCTATCTATCTATCATATATCTATCTATCATCTGTCTGTCTATCTATCTATCTATCATGTTTATCTATCTTTTATCTATCTTTTATCTATCTATCATCTGTCTATCTATCTATCTACCTATCTATCGTATCTATCTATTTGTATATCTATATATATATATCTATCTATCATCTATATATAATCTATCTATTATGTATTATCTGTCTATCTATTATCTGTCTGTCTATCTATCATCTATCTATCATCTAGCAATCTCTCTCTCCCTATCAATCTAACATATATCTAACTAATCTATCATATATCTATCTAATCTATCTATCTATCTATCTATCTATCTATCTATCTATCTATCTATCATATATCTATCATCTGTCGTATATCTATCTATCTATCTAATCTATCATCTATCTATCATCTGTCTATCTATCTATCCATCAATCTACCCATCTCTCTATCTATCATCTGTCTATCTACCTATCTATCTATCGTATCTATCTATTTTTTATATATCTATATATATATCTATCTATCATCTATCTATTATCTGTCTATCTATCTATCATCTGTCTGTCTGTCTATCTATTATCTATCATCTATCTATCATCTACCAATCTATCATCTGTCTATCTATCTAATCGATCTATCATCTGTCTATCTATCTATCTATCATCTGTCTATCTATCTAGTATCTGTCTGTCTATCATCTATTATCTATCTATCATCTATCTATCCTATCTATCTATCTATCTATCTATCTATCTATCATCTACCAATCTATCTATCATCTGTCTGTCTATCTATCTATATATCTATCTATATCTATCATCTGTCTGTCTATCTATCTATCTATCTGTCTGTCTGTCTCTCTCTCTCTATATTTATCTAATCTATCTATCATCTGTCTATCTATCTATCTATCATCTGTTTATCTATATTTTATCATCTATTATCTGTCTATCTATCTACCTATCTATCGTATCTATCTATTTATATAATTATCTATTATCTATGTATTATGTATCATCTATTATCTATCTATTTATTATCTATCTATCTCTCTCTATCTATCTAACATATATCTAACTAATCTATCATATATCTATCTAATCTATCTATCATCTATCTATCATCTATCTATATCTATTATCATATACTATCATCGTCTGGATATCTATCTATCTATCTATCATCTATCTATCTTCTGTCTATCTATCTATCCATCAATCTACCCATCTCTCTATCTATCATCTGTCTATCTACCTATCTATCGTATCTATCTATTTTTTTATATCTATATATATATCTATCTATCATCTATCTATTATCTGTCTATCTATCATCTGTCTATCATATCTATCTATCTATTATCTGTCTGTCTATCTATTATCTATTTATTATTTATCATCTATCTATCATCTACCAATCTATCATCTGTCTATCTATCTATCTAATCGATCTATCATCTGTCTATCTATCTAGTATCTGTCTGTCTATCATCTATTATCTATCTATCATCTGTTCTATCTATCTATATATCTATCTATTATATATCTCTCATCTGTCTGTCTATCTATCCATCTATCTATCTATCTGCCAGTCTCTCTCTCTCTATTTATCTAATCTATCATCTATCTATCTATCTATCTATCTATCTATCTATCTATCTAGATAGATGATAGATTAGATAAATAGGAGGAAGCAGGACTGGCAGATAGATAGATAGATGGATAGATAGACAGACAGATGAGAGATATATAATAGATAGATATATAGATAGATAGAGCAGACAGATGATAGGTAGATTGGTAGATGATAGATAGATAGACAGATGATAGATAGATAAAGATGATAGAAGACAGATACTAGATAGATAGACAGATGATAGATCGATTAGATAGATAGATAGACAGATGATAGATTGGTAGATGATAGATAGATGATAAATAATAAATAGATAATAGATAGACAGACAGATAATAGATAGATAGATATGATAGACGATGATAGATAGACAGTAATGATAGATGATAGATAGATATATATATAGATATAAAAAAATAGATAGATACGATAGATAGGTAGTAGACAGATGTAGATGATAGAGGATGGGTAGATTGATGGATAGATAGATAGACAGAAGATAGATAGATGATAGATAGATAGATAGATAGATAGATAGATATAAGACAGATGATAGATATATGATAGATAGATAGATAGATAGATAGATAGATAGATATAGATAGATTAGATAGATATATGATAGATTAGTTAGATATATGTTAGATAGATAGATGAGAGATAGATAGATAATAAATAGATAGATAATAGATGATACATAATACATAGATAATAGATAATTATATAAATAGATAGATACGATAGATAGGTAGATAGATAGACAGATAATAGATAGATAGATAAATATAGATAAACAGATGATAGATAGATAGATAGATAGACAGATGATAGAAGATTAGATAAATATAGAGAGAGAGAGACAGACAGACAGATAGATAGATAGATAGACAGACAGATGATAGATATAGAAGATATATAGATAGATAGACAGACAGATGATAGATAGATTGGTAGATGATAGATAGATGATAGATAGATAGATAGATAGATAGATAGATAGATATAGAAAGATATAGATGATAGACAGACAGATACTAGATAGATAGACAGATGATAGATAGATAGATAGATAGACGATGATAGATCGATTAGATAGATAGACAGATTAGATTGGTAGATGATAGATAGATGATAGATAATAATAGACAGACAGACAGATGATAGATAGATAGACAGAATAGATAGATGATAGATAGATATATATATAGATATATAAAAAATAGATAGATACGATAGATAGATAGGTAGATAGACAGATGATAGATAGAGAGATGGGTAGATTGATGGATGATAGATAGACAGATGATAGATAGATGATAGATTAGATAGATAGATAGATGATAGATAGTATACAGACAGTGATAGATATAGATATATAGATAGAAGATAGATAGATAGATAGATAGATAAAGATAGATAGATAGATTAGATAGATATATGATAGATTAGTTAGATATATGTTAGATTGATAGGGAGAGAGAGATTGCTGATGATATGATAGATGATAGATAGACAGACAATAATAGATAGACAGATAATACATAATAGATAGATTATATATAGATGATAGATAGATATATATATATAGATATAACAAATAGATAGATACGATAGATAGGTAGAAGATAGATAGACAGATGATAGATAGATAAAAGATAGAAAAGATAGATAAACATGATAGATAGATAGATCGACAGACAGATGATAGATAGATATATGATAGATAGATAGATAGATGATAGAGGATAGACAGACAGATGATAGTAGATTGACAGATAATAGATAGATTGGTAGATGATAGATGATTAAGATAGATAATAGAGATAATAGATAGATAGATAGATGATAGATAGATAGATAGATAATAGATAGACAGACAGATAATAGATAGATAGATATGATAGACAGAAGATAGATTATAGACAGATATGGATAGAATAGATGATACATAGATTAGAAGATAGATATATGATCGATAGATAGATGATATGTAGATGGTAGATGATATATAGATAGATAAGATGACAGACAGATATAGATAGATAGATAGATAGATATAGATGATAGATAGACAGATACATAATAGAAGATAGATGATAGATAGATAGGTAATAGAGATAGATAGACAGATGATAGATAGATAATAGATGTTAGATAATAGATAGATAGATATTAGATAGATAGACAGAAGATTATATATATATATATATATATATGATAGATAGATGATAGATAGACAGATAATAGATAGATAATGATTGATAGATAGATAATAGATAGATATAGATATAATAGTATAGATAGATGATATAGATAATAGATAGATATAGATAATATTTATAATAGATAGATAGATAGATAGATAGATAGATAGATAGATATAGATAATAGATAGATAGATAGATGATATAGATATAGATAGATTATATTAGATAATAGTAGATAGATATAAGATGATAGATAATAGATAGATAGATGTATATAGATAATAGATAGATTAGATAATAGATAGATAGATATAGATAATATCTAGATGATATTATAGATAATAGATAGATGATATATAGTAATAGATGAGATAAGATGAAGATGATATATAGATATAGCTATAGATGATATATAGATTATATAGATAATAGTCTATATAGATACTAGATATAGATAGTGATTATAGATAATAGATAGAAATATATAGATATAGATGATAGTATATATATGTGATATAGTAATGTATAGAGGGTATAGGCCCCCTGTATTATAACCTTGATTGACAGTTCATGTGGCTCCCTCTGTATTAATACACAGGTGGCGGACTTACTGTTGCATCTTCCCCAGCGAAGTGACCGATGATCAGGCCCCCCGGGTGCCGTTTAACCCACTGGGTGATGTTATAGACTTTCCGCTCTATCACCAGCCACTTGTCGGTCCTCAGGTTGTGTTTCTGGATCTCCTCCCAGGAGTACTGAGACTTCACACAGCCCCCCGAACTGCAGCCCTCGCCGCCCGTCTGCCCCCCCATGCCCATGGTCAGATCTTCTGGGGGGCTCCCTGGCCTCCCTCCGGCTCCTCCTCCGGTCTCTCTGTAAAACAGAAACCAGTCATAACCCTATAACCTCAGTTACCTGTCTCTCTCCTTCAAGCCTAGCCTTTACTTCCCCTTTAATACTATGGAATCCCCCTTCCCCCACCTCTACAAAGGGAATCTGGAATCCAGTGACCACTGAACCCAGAACTTTGGATCTTGGCCCTGTAGCCCCCATAAAACAATGTTATATTATGTTAATAGAATGTTGCAGATGCCCCCCTAGGGATTGTTGGGGTGACAGTACATCCTCCACTACCCACCTATACTCACCTGGCTAATAATCTTCCTACCCCTCCACTACCTGTCTGCCCTATTCCTGCTTGACACTTCTCCACCCTGACTCTTCAGCCCTCAGTCCCCTCTGCCTCCACCTGCTGCAGCTACCTGCTTTTCTTCTGTCACTTCAGCTCCACATGGAACGGCTACATGAACATCACCCTCCTCCCCTCCTCTCTGAGCATCCTCCCACCCCCCTCCCTCTCCTGTTTAGAATTTCCAGGGAATCAGCAGAGAAAATGGACCAATGGCAGCTCAGGGACCAGTTTCCACCTCTTTGCTATTGGCCTTGGCAGATCTTTCGAAGGGAGGTGGATTATCCTGCTGCTTGGAGGGGGCCCATATATCAAGGAGCAACCTGAATAAAGGGAAAGAGAGAGAGGAGAGAGAGAGAGAGAAAGAGGAGATGGATCATTTAAATGAATGAGCAAGTGACAGAATGAAATAGGCTCAGGGACAGGGACTATAAAGAGTGCTGGTTGGGGTATACATGGATGGATCTGGGGGTATCAAAGGGATGGGGGTATAAAGGAATTGGGGTGTTATAGGGATTGGGGTGTTACTGACATAGCTGTAGGGATTGGTGAACTGGTGCACATGTGGCTGGATTACCACACCTACTTAAAGATTAATTCGATGTATACAATGAGTCTCTTATGTATTACAGTACTGTACCATATGTAATATGAACTGAAGGGCTGTACAAAATACACTGAGTCTGTATCAGTACTGTACCAATATGTAATATGGACTGTACCAAAATATACTGTACCTATGCACACAATGATGGACTGTACCACTAAAGGACAATGTACACAATGCTATACAACTGCATGTTTGCTTGAATTTGTTACACAACCAGAGATGGTGGTAGTAGTACCTGAAAAACATGTTTGCAGAAAAATCCATTAACATTTGATTGTCGTATAACGCAAAGGCACAGTAGAGTTAAACAATGCACTCTTTGTCCTTTTACTCCCCCCTGGTGACCAAAATGAGCTTTTAAATATCTAACAGCAAAAAGAGCTGCTGACATCATCACAGGTCCATATGGTCCATCGCCCACTGAGTAAATTACTGGTAGTAATAAGGTCACCAATTCCTAGTGAAAATTCTGCAAGCTCAGTTTGAGTACAGAAGTGATGTGCTGGTATATTATATATTAATTGTGCTGTACCTACCTGAGATCTTAACAGATAACCTTATAATTTCCAGGAGAGAAAAAAATTGCAAAATTAAGATGTCATAGTGTGACTTTATATGACAAATAAATATTTATTTTCCCCAGCAGGCTGGAGACATTTCTAAACTAAAAGCTATACATACGTCTATTAGACCTACCCCACATTTATCTGATAAACATTGTCACAAAAAGGTAGCAGAGAAAGACAACACACGCAATGGAGGGTCCCTAGATGATCTGTACTGCCAGTAAAAACTCATAAGCTGGAAATAAAATATATAAAAAGGAGAATTGAGCACCTGGGAATAATGAGGTCCAACCACCTGCTCTGACAGCTCCCTGATTGGAAACCTGTAACCTGCAGAGCCGTCTCCCTACAGATATCCAATAATGTCTATTTAAAGCCCCTCTGGGCCGCACGCTGGTTCTACCCAGCCAATTACTACAGTGGGAGAAGGGCAGTTCACTCTGCACTGGGAAATGGGGAATTATTTATCGAAGGTGTACATATTCTTTTTTATTCCAGAGGCTCCCTGGGTATTTTTTGCTGTTTAAGTGTCAAAAAGGATTTATAAATACAATTAAAGTGGGGTTATTGGGGTTACATTGATAAAAACCCCAGTGGATTAGAAAAAAAGCATTAGAGGATATTAATTAAGCCTTAAGGGGAAATACATTCAAATCCTCACCCACTTATTAAAAATGTAATGAATAATTTAAAGCACAGAGATTTTGAAGTTTATACACAGAATGAAAGAGCAGCATGTATTATATCATTAGCCCACCATGACCATTAAAATTTAAACTACTATCCCCACCCTCTTCAAACCCTGAATCGTTATACTTACCTAGCAGATAGATTCTCGCTTCCTTGCCCAGCTCAACAAACTCTTACAGAGTTCACGCAACATCGAGGAGGTGCACCAGTTGTAGCCGTAAGTTATTGGCCATGACTGATAGCTGCAACAAGGAAGGAAGCTGACAGCAATGGAAAACAGCAGTAAAAAGTTAAGAAGCTTTAGTGACCATGGGGAGTATAGATTGTACTGGTGGGGTAACATGCCGGCTGTATAGGTCATGTATAGTGTAATGTGTAAAGTTTACAGAGTGTTCAGTCAGGTGTCAGACTGGACCACAGGTTACAGGCGAATCCCCCAGTGGGACCACAGCCCATTCACTCAGGAAAATGGATTAAAACTGCAAAAATGTAAATACGAGACAAATTGGCAGTAAGAATGCATTTTATTCAACAATAGAAGTCAGTGGGAAAAATATAGATATGTAAATGAGTGATAATAGAGAAACAAATGTTAGGCGGGCCCCTAAACTTGTCCTGGGGGCCCGGTTCACAGATTTCCTGCTGGATCTATCTATCTATCTATCTATCTATCTATCTATCTATCTATCTATCTATCATCTGTTTATCTATATTTTATCTATCTATCTATTATCTGTCTACCTATCTATCATATCTATCTATTTATATATCTATCTATTATCTATCTATTATGTATCACCTATTATCTATCTATTTATTATCTGTCTATCTGTCTGTCTATCTATCTATCTATTATCTGACTGTCTTTCTATTATCTATCTATCTATCATCTATCTATCTCTCATCTGTCTGTCTATCTACCCATCATCTGTCTATCTATCTCTCTCTCTCTATATATATCTATCATATATCTATCTAATCTATCTATCATCTATCTATCTATCATCCATCCATCAATCTACCCATCTCTCTATCTATTTATCTATCTATCCATCCATCCATCTCCCCATCTGTCTATCTGTCTATCTTTTTATCTCAAATAGTATAACATTGAATTATGAGAATTCTGTTTTGATATATATATGATTAAACCCTAGTCAGTGAGTAAGGGCTTTTGTGGGGGGGTATTTTGAGTGAGTTTGCCTTTGTGTATTTAATTTATACCTTACCTATAAGTCACCTTTACACACGGCAGAGAGGACATGACCAGTGTACCCCACAGAATACACCGGTAATCACCATTGTACCCACCAGTGTACCCGTCTTACCCAGAATATACCAGTATACCCCAATCTACCCCAGAATACACCAGAACACACCAGTATTCCTCAGTGTACCTTGTCTACCCCAGTATAAACCAGTGTACCCATCTACCCCAGAATACACCAGTATACCCTAATCTACCCCAAAATATACCAGTATTCCCCACAATACACCAGTATTCCCCAGTGTACCTTGTCTACCCTGTATAAACCAGTGTACCCCATTCTACACCAGTGTACTCCGCCTACCCCAGAATGCACCAGTGTACCCCAATACCATTATACACCAGAACACACCAATATACCACAGTGTACCCCAACAGTGTTGGACTGGACTGTTGTGGTCCACCAGGAAATCTGAGACTGGGGGACCACCACCAGGATGAATTTAGGGGCCCACCTAACATTTTATTATCTCTATCTTGTTCCTACTGGCTCCTATTGTTTAAGAAAATGCATTTCTTACTGTCCCTACGGCTCTGTATTTATATTTAAGCAGTTTTCTCTGTTTTCTTGAGTGAATGAGCTGTTGGCCCACCAGGGGATTCCCCTGTAACCCTGTGGTCCAGTCCGACACTGTACCCCCAATATACCCCAGTATATCCCAAACCAGAGTATGGATTGGTTTTCCCTTTAATATTAATGCCATTATCTTAATTGTTGATGTTGATGTCTCATCTTTGACTCATGAATTTTTCATTGTGTGAGACGTACAAAAGTATCTCGTTCTAATCTAAAAGCTTTTGTATTGTTTGGTTTTTATACAATCTGCCCAGGAACTGGCATACTTGGCTTTACAATAGATTACATTACTTTCAACAAAACAACTTTATTAACCCGACCTTGTTAGGATTTATTCATTTATTGTGATATACTTGCACTAAATATTACAAAGTCACAGTAAACTGCAGCTAAGTAGTCATAGCAACCACTGGGACCTTGGCCTCTTACGGTGACATCATAATATCATTACCAGGGGGCACAAATACATTTCTGTTACTTTCCCAGTTCCCTGACTGTAAGTGGCTCAGAGGTTAAGCCATCGGGCTTGTTGTCAAGGAAATCTATTTCTGTGTCTTCCTCCCTCCATCTGACGCCAGACCTGCCATTTAATATCCCAGTGTCCCTGACAACTTTGCATTTCTTCTACCCTGGCAAATTTACTGTCATTTTTTAATTACCTGCTGTCAGAGACATTGGGATCTTACTGTTCGAGTGGCAGCATGTCTGTCTTTCCTTTACTAGCGTGTTGGCAATTCACTATGCAAAATTACCAGTCTCATGATGTTTTACAATCAGAATGCATCCACCTTGCCCCATTATTTGCAACCGACATTGGGGCTGATGCAATAAGAGGTGCAAAAGTTTTTATGCGCTTTTAGTATGTTGAGACCAATCAAATGTTAGCTTTTTAGTAGGCTACAACAGTTAGATAACATCTGATTGGTGGCTGGAGATTAATAGCTTTTGCACCTTTTATGGCATCACCTCCATTACACTCTAGTATTGACTGAAAATGAACGATTGTATTAGATCTGTTGATGGATTGTCTAATTCAGGGCTTCTCAAAGAGTGTGCCGGGGCTGACTAGAGATATATGCCTCATATATATATATATATAGCTAGAGATATGCCTCATATGCCTTCAAAAATAAATATTATGGTAAAATTTCAACATAGTCAATGTAATATATTATTACACTATGTTGATTTGAATGCAATATACACTTTAAAGTGCATAAAATATGGGTAGTAATAACTTTAAAGGGCAACTCCAGCCCCCAAACTTAATTTTAGTATCCTGCAGGGAATTGCTAATAACCTTGACCTCGCAAGTATTATAGTACTCCCTGCTGTCCCCAAATGTACTTACCTGCCTTCGTTCCCCTGACGCCTTCTGTTTAACTCCCATGCCTTTTCCATGCACGGAAGTCAAGAAGGAGGGGCTCGACTTGCATCCACCCCTGTCATTGGCTAAGGCGCGATTCATGGTGTGCAATCGACCAATACACTGAAATGTCAATTGGGCCAAACATTTCATGGTGTGTACACAGCCTTAGTGACCCAATAGTTGTACAATGGTGCAGTCGAAAATTTTTTGACTGATCTGATTTGTTTGCCCGACAGTCTATCGAACGGAGGATACACACAGATCAATTTTGTTTTGCTTTTTTTGGCAATTCTAGAAAATTAGTCCAAAAACAATCAACCCGTTTATTGCCTACCCTAATTAATAAACAGAAAATGTTTGCTGCGGATGAAAAGCCGATACCTGACAGTATTTTGATAACACCCAATATCAGCCCATTGACTCGGTAGAAGAACACTATAATTTTTCTTTAAAAGGA
This sequence comes from Hymenochirus boettgeri, assembly GCA_019447015.1. Classification (NCBI taxonomy): domain Eukaryota; kingdom Metazoa; phylum Chordata; class Amphibia; order Anura; family Pipidae; genus Hymenochirus; species Hymenochirus boettgeri. The sequence goes on along the minus strand of CM033472.1, from coordinate 37,395,322 downwards.
AAGTTCATTGGAAAATATCATTATTTTTTAACGTCTTAGTTTATATTACTCATACCTAGTAATTCTACATATTCTCTTTCATTTTAAAAAAGTAGTTGATTTCATACCCTTTTCTATTCCCTACTCTTGTCATTAGTGAACAGTCCTTCTTCTTCCCAGGGTGCACCACTTCCTTGGAATGTTCCTAACTGTAATTTTTACTGATTGGCAGTTGGATGGGTCAAACATGCTCAGATCTCTACTGAGCAACTGAATCAACCCAGGGAATGAGTCAAGAGCAAGACCATAACGGTCTCTATTAGGGGTCCTGAAAACAGGAAGTCAGTATTTCGGAAGCATTTATTTATACACAGACAAAATACTGAAAGGGCAGGTTAATGTCATTAGGGTTTAAAAAAAACTGCAAAAGAATATGTATTTGCACTAAACGTTCAGCTACAAGACTACTGACTGATATATCGCTTGGTAAATTCTTGTAATTCTCTGTGTTCCATGCCTAACACATGTTCTTAGAAAACAAAGAAATAATCTTCTTGACAGATAAGCAGCAGATCTTCCATTTGTGATATAATCCCCATCCCTGTGTTTGACTGTTCCCTGGATTGTCTTTGTATTGTTAGCCATATAATACGGTACTGTAAACCTGCACGCAGACAATGCTGTAACCAAGACCAAGACTCTAACCTCCTTTTGTCGGGGAGGCAGATAAACTGGGAAGTGACTGCTTTCCCACGCATACTGCAAGGCTGGCGCTTTCAGAGCACTGCAAGGGCGAGGTTACTACAGTTCATATCACAGTCAATCAGCATCTTGCTGTAGAAAGACTAATACTGCATTATTTCTACGTCGCTTAACTCCAGCTGATCACACATCTAAATAAACTACATTGTAAATGTGTCTATGTCTATGTGTAGATGGAAATCTAATTTTAGGAGAACATGTCTCTTTTTAGATTTCTTAAGGACAAAAAGTGGATTAAGATAAAACACAGCTAACGGTTTAAAAATATAATGAAATGCAATTAAAAAAAGGAGTGATGATGAGTTGAGAAGGTCTCTGTCCCAAAGAGCTTACAATCTACATAAATGTATAAAGAATGAATAAATATATTATAATTTAATGATCTTTAATGTCAAACTGCTTATAAATGTGCTGAAATAATTAGGAAATCCACACACACACACAAATGCAGAAAGAGACCTGTCCACATATATTCATTCCTTGGTTAACAATTATTCTATGGCTTAATCACCCATGGAACGCATGTGTATGGGCTAAACATTTGATAAATAACACAGATATCCCACCCTGCCAAAACTCATTTCAGGGAGGGTCCCCACACATTTCAGGGAGGATACCCACCACCTAAAGCCCCACCCCAAGATTAACGCATAATCCATGCGTACAGATACATACATGTATACAGTCAGACACTTGCATACAAACACATGCATCTCAACAGGCACACACTCATGAAAACAGACAGACACACATGCATACAACAAGTCACTATTAAGTGTTTTTGTCACTTTTTAACCGCTAAAAGACTCTGATATCATTGTGCTCCCTCACTCTAATTCAAAACAACACATTTCAGGGAGATTGTATATTATTTCAGAGAGTCAGGGATCTGCCATTAAAATCAGGGAGATTGTATATAATATCAGAGAGTCAGGGATCTGCCATTAAAATCAGGGAGATTGTATATAATATCAGAGAGTCAGGGATCTGCCATTAAAATCAGGGAGATTGTATATAATATCAGGGAGTCAGGGATCTGCCATTAAAATCAGGGAGACTGTATATAATATCAGGGAGTCAGGGATCTGCCATTAAAATCCGGAAGACTGTATATAATATCAGGGAGTCAGGGATCTGCAATTAATATCAGGGAGACTGTATATAATATAAGGAAGTCAGGGATCTGCCATTAAAATCAGGGAGTCAGGGATCTGCCATTAAAATCAGGGAAACTGTATATAATGTCAGGGATCTGCCATTAAAATCAGGGAGACTGTATATAATATCAGGGAGTCAGGGATCTGCCATTAAAATCAGGGAGACTCCCTGAACTTCAGGGAGAGGTGGGATGCCTGAATAACATCTGATTGGTTGGGTCAAAATTAGCACCATTGTTAACAATAAGAACTTTTATTAAATATAATATTTAAATGATCCTAAAAAAATCTATAATTAATAGGAAACAGTTACTTGCCTGATATGGGTCACAGACTAGATAACAAGCTCGGTGAGTTCTTGCTGAATTCTCATTTCACTCGTGGCTGACTACTCTCTGAGCCTGCTTGTGCAAGGCTGAACAGTTAAAACTAATAGTATTCGTTGGGAAGATTGAAGCTACAGAACTCGTGGAATCTTGAATATTTCAGGCCCATTTCGTTTTTTTTCTTTGTACAGTTTTGCGAAGGAAAGCAGACTATCAGGATTATTTAATAAAAGTTCTTATTGTTAAAAATGATGCTAATTTTGCAGCAACCAATCGGATGTTAAATAATATCAGATTGGTTGGGGCAAATTAGCACCATTTTAACCATAAGAACTGTTATTGAATCTTTATTGAACCTGTGTATACCTTTTTTGTGAAATCGTGTTGTGGATTTTTTTTTTCATTTTGTTACAGGATGCATTCCATGCCTTTCACCCTGATAAGCAATTTGTTAAGAAATTTCTAAAGCCTCTGTACATCGGAGACCTTGCAGAAAACGAACCCAGTCAGGACAGAGGCAAAGATGTGAGTATTATTATAGTTTTTCTAATTTCCAAACCTACACTTCATCCTGACTTGCCCCAGGACATCGTATTTGGGGAGGGGGTTGACAGGTCGTGCATGTAAACACATTTTCACTGCATGTTCCTTCTGAACCAGATCATGTAACATGTTGGAAATGGTACGGGGATGGCCCAAGTTTTATGAATATTTAGTATTAGGCTGGGTAGCAGATTTTTCAGGTCCAATCGACCGATATTTCTGTGTATCGGTTGGTTCGGCTGAAAAATCTGTGCTGATTTCTGTGACAACAGCAACCAATGTCGATCGCCTGTTCTCCCAGGAAAAGGGCTATCAGACATGTTGGAAAATCACCAGCGATTGCGCTGCCTCCTATGGACGAATGTCACCGTGAACGGTCGGTAGTGACGAATAATTCACCAGTGTGTACCCAGCCTAACAAAAAGATTTATCCTAGCTGCATACAAGTTCATAAGTCACAGACACATAATACAAACCCTCCCTGTCCTGTCTTACTGAATGATAGTTTTTGTGTGTAATCTGCTAAACAGCAAACAAAGCTTCTAAATAAATAATTACAAACAAATATTCTTGACCCACATTTGACACTGATTCTCTGGGTTGTGTAATATTATATCTTAGATTGGTACAAAGAATCGTAATACAGTACTGCATGCTTATTGTCAGGTGCACGGTTAAAAGGACACTCACAATCATTTAATACTCTTTGGCCATTTTTTGAGTCAAGGTATCATCACTAAGGTTTGCAAACCAGCAGAGCACAAGTTGCACTAAAAGAAAGCTAAGCAATTATAGGACAACTAAACATTCCTGGTATTACACACGTTTATGTCAAACACACACCTTGCTTCTTGTTGATATCAAAAGGAAACAGCTCTTGGTGTCTCTCCCTGTCAGATCACTCTGTGTTTTCTGTACTGTGTGTGTAATCAACTATATTAATCTAATCAGAACAGTGACAGAGATAAGAACGGGTCATTGTACTAAATCATAATAGTAGCAGAACTGGATATCTTATCTTACATGAAATATAACAGCCAGTTAAAGTTTTCAGGGAAAGTGAAGGCAGAATAGACATGAAAGTACAATGTCTACTGGCAGTCGTCTATGTACCCATTGAAGTTTGCCTTTACTTTAATTACTTTTCTTTCTTAGTTTGTTGACCGTTGCAATCATATTATGTGTAGAATGCTGTGGCAATGGTCCAAGCAGAGAGATATTTAAAAAATCATAACAAAGGCCATATAATTTAGTGAACCTCCCCATGAAATGTGAAGAGATGAAATTATAAACACCTCCTTATCTCAGAGATAAGAACGACAGAGATTGTTTATCAGTATACAAACTAGTATGTTCATCTGCAGGAAATAAAAACAATTATACAGTGCCTATGCAAATATGGACCATAATTCAGCTGCCAACCTGTTCTGTTTATCAGAGGACAGTAGTGTGTAGATGATGAGTAAATAAACATGATATTGAACTGAACCATATAAAAAGTATTATTAGGAAACAGGCAGAGGTGTTTTGCATAAACAGAAGTGTTTGAAGAACCATATATTGTCCATACTAATTATTGGGGACTTGGTTTGGACGAGTATTGGACCATCCCACATTATTCCTCTCCCTCCCTTTTATAGGTACAGCAAGTGGAAGACTTCCGAGAACTTCGTAGAACAGCTGAAGATATGGGACTTTTCAATGCCAGCCCTGTCTTCTTCACACTTTACCTTTCCCACATCCTGTTTCTAGAGTACCTTGCATGGTCCACGCTCTTCTACCTTGGTACTGGCTGGATACCAACATTAATCACCATTCTGCTCCTCACAACTTCACAGGTTATTTATAAAAAAAAAAGAAAAAAAGAACCATGTTTGACAGCTAATGATAGTTAAATGTAATTATTCTATAACATGAAGATTGCTTTATTTGTTGGGATCTTAAAGGTGAGGTCCTAAACCCAACGGTTTTGGTCCTCACCCTTTGTACATCAAACCGGAGGGGTCGGTCTGGAAGGTATACTTCTCCTTTAAACACTTTTCTCCTAACTGTGGCATTGCAGATGTGAAATAACAAATCCCAGCATTCCCCGGCTATACTCAAACATCTATAGGACTCCAGGATGGACATACTTGTCCTTATATCTGTTGTATTCAATTAGATCAATTGGACTTGAAGTTTAGTTCTTGAAGACGTTTCGCTAGTCATCCGACTGGCTTTCTCAATTCAGAATGACTTGTACAAGAATCTGTGGCAATTATATACCCTGGAAAATCCCAATTAGCATATCACAGCCAAGTGTTAAGGGCGGGATTTCATAGTGGCTAAGAGGTGCTATAGGAACACCCAGGGTAAGGTGTCAAAACAGCATTGTACATGGCAGACAGTTGGTGTCGAAACCCCCCCCCCCACCTCTATTTAGGTGGTTTCTTTATTTTCACATAAATGGCCTCCTTAACACCTCTCTTGAACCAGTAACGTTCCTTTGCCAATATGTTAACATTACAATCTTCAAAGGTATGTCCTTTATCCTTAAGATGCAGGTACACGGCTGAGTCCTGACCCGAGGAATTGGCTCTTCTGTGCTGGGCCATACATTGATGCAATTGCTGTTTGGTCTCCACCACATACAAATCAGAGCATTCTTCACTGCACTGCACTGTGTATATGATGTCGCTTTTCTTGTGTTTTGGTATTGGGTCTTTTGGATGTACCAATTGCTGCCTCAGTATGTTGTTCAGTTTAAACCAGACAGGGATACGGTGTTTTTTGAAAATTCTTCTTAATTTCTCAGAGACCCCTGCTACATATGGGATGACCATGTTCTTTCTCCTGTCTTGCTTTTCCCCTTCACTGTTGGTATTCGTGTTCTTTTCTTTCCTTCTACATCTTTTGACAAAGGCCCAGTCTGGATATCCACAAGTTTTAAGGGCTCCTCTGAGATGTTTCATTTCTTTAGCCTTTGCCTCTGTGCTAGGGGGGATGTTCTCAGCTCTGTTGCAGGGTTCTGATGACACCCAGCTTGTGATCTAAAGGGTGGTGGGAGTCAAACATCAAATACTGATCTGTGTGTGTTGGTTTTCTGTAAACCTCTACTTCCAGTTTACTATTTTCCTTGACTTCTACCAAGCAGTCAAAGAAAGCCAGTTTGTTGTTTTGTACCTCTTCCCTTGTACTTCCTTCTGGTGGATTTTAACCCAGGTGTCATCCACATATCTGAACCAGTGGCTAGGTGCTATGCCCTTAAAGTGCATGTTTTTCTACCTCCTCCATGTAAAGGTTGGCCACAATGGGTGAAACTGGAGATTCCATAGCACATCCGTGTTTTTGCTTATAGAACTTATCCCTGTATTTGAAATAGGTGGTATTCAGGCACAAGTCCAGTAAGGAACACACCTGTTCTGGGTTGAGATCAGTTCTGCTGGTAAGAGTGCTGTCATGGCCTAGCCGTTTTCTCACCATGTTAACAGCCTCCTTGTGGTGGGTATACAGGTGAAGAGAGATGTCACATCATAGGACAACTGTCTGCCATGTACAATGCTGTTTTGACACCTTACTCTGGGCTTTCCTATAATACCTCTTAGCCACTATCCAATCACGCCCTTAACACTTGGCTGTGATATGCTAATTGGGATTTTCCAGGGTACATAATTGCCACAGATTCTTGTGCAAGTCATTCTGAATTGATAAAGCCAGTCGGATGACTAATGAAACGTCTTCAAGAACTAAACTAAGATCAACTAAGTCCAGTTGATCTAATTGAATACATCAGATATACCATGACCTAGATGAATGAGAACCTTCACAAGCATACTTGTCCTTACTTATAGCCCCGAAAATTGCTGATTAAAATGATGTGTCCCTTGTCGTTCTTTATAATACTTAAAACTAAACGTCATGCATTATTTTAAAGTCATTTTTAGGCCTATAGGTGTTGGGGAACATTTTAGTCTGTATACACACAGCCTGATATTTCATACCAATCAAAGGGCGTGACCAAAATTTTGTCAGATCGGTCCAAAAATTTTTGGTGTGATCAACCAATGATGGATAGATTTTAGTCAACCGATTGCGTTTAAATATGAGCAACTGTGTTTTTCAGGTCACCCGCCAATATTTTGACCCTATTAATCGAACTCTAGCAGCGGCCTTAGGGGAAGTTCTTATTTAATGCCCCTCTGATATCTACCATTTTTGTTATTTGGCATCTTGAATAGAAATAGAAGTAATGAATAGAAATGTTATAAAATCTACGTTGCTCAAGGATATTAAAATGAAAACACTTTCACATATAGCTGGGTCCTGTTTGATTGTTAGCGGATGATAAGAAATAAAATGTTGGTATCGATTTTTAAAGTTCTAATAATAATGTGCATGTTTGAATTATCCTCACTCAGAGGCAGTTTATAGCAATATGCCTGACACAGCAAATTAACCCATAGGAAGTCAGCCAAGGGGAATTGATCTGTTGGGCTGACTCAAGCCAAATATAATATAATCCTGTCAATGACATTTTTGCTAATGTTTAGGATTTTTTTTATCATTTGCAGTGCGCATTTCTACAATATCTAAACTATAGACCCTCTGTTTATTGCAGGCACAAGCTGGCTGGCTCCAGCATGATTTTGGGCACCTCTCAGTCTTCAAGAAATCAAAATTTAACCACCTACTCCACAAATTCATCATCGGCCATCTCAAGGTGATAACCTTCTAGTAGCAGATGACATCATCACTTAGCTAAACCAACCCCAATCAGAACATTTAATGCTGCACCAATAACTCCAGCATTACTAAAACATTAAACATTCTAATTATATTATTGTGTACTTGTCATCGGTTAGTAACCTGTAATACAGATCTCATTATTTGTGGCTGTTGTTCTCTTCTCAGGGAGCGTCTGCCAACTGGTGGAATCATCGTCACTTTCAACACCATGCAAAGCCAAATATATTCAAGAAAGACCCAGATGTAAACATGGTCCATATATTTGTGCTTGGAGAGACCCAACCTGTTGAGGTACTTTTCATTTTTACAACTAGTGGGTCCCAGGTAGACACCCATGAGTAGTGAGTGTGTAGGGAATGTCAATATGCATGGAAACCGGACGCATTTGCATGAGCACCATGTCATTCAATGATTGGAGGCGACCCGGGGGGGGGGGCAGTGTTGCCAGCGTGCGGGCAGATGCATGCAAGGATTTGCTAGTAGTATCTAGTAGATCGCTCAAAAAAACACTTCCGGATTTTCCGATTGACCGCTCGACAGTGTCTGCAGATTAATAGCACAGGCTAACAGTTGCACCTCTTATTGCAACAGCCCCTTAGTATTGCACAATTTCATTCCGAATAGTAGTTGTTGCTGGGTAGAAATTTGTAGCACTGACAACAAAGCTTGTTTAGGGGAATGTTAGTGCGGTAGAATAGAATAGCTATGAAAACACAGTCTACATTCTGCTAGGGTATCGATATCCATTTATCCCAGTGATGTTTCATATGACGATAAAAGTCATTCCTTTTAATTTTTCTCTTCACAGTATGGTAAAAAGAAAATGAAGTATTTGCCATATAATCACCAACATCAGTATTTCTTTCTAAGTAAGTATTTTCTAATCTTCGTGATGAGCATTAAACTCCAACCTATTTATTCATAACTTACAGACCAGAAATTGCTCATTAAATCATGAATCCATATGTCATTCATATACAAAGATTATACCTGTTGAAATCAATAAAATCTTTTAAGGTCTATACTGTTACTGCTGAAAAATTGGCAACTATACTGAAAAAATCACTTTGCCTCATCTTTATCTATAATTAAATACATTGAAACAGCATTTACTGTGATATGTTTGTGTTGCTGCATGCCTCAGGCTCAGTATCCCCTCCTCCCACACATAACCAACTCCTCCTTTTATCTGACCTGACTTTCTGTGAAGTCAGGCGTACTTAGTAATTACTATGAGCCAGCAGGATTGTTAATGAGTGGATAACTACCTTAGTGCAATGTATAATAGCTATGCATTCCTATTTTGGCAGTTGGGCCTCCTTTGCTGATTCCTGTGTATTTCACCATTCAGATCATGAAAACTATGATAACACGAAAGGACTGGGTGGTGAGTAGAAACCTTTGCAATTAATGGACCACAAACACACGTCTAGATTTGTTTATTGATGATTTTGGCATACAGCAATGAATTACGGCAACAAGATGAAGGGTGACAGCTTTAGGACAGTGACATTGAATAGGGAAGGGGTAGAAGGACTAATTTAAAGCGAAACTAACATCCCAAACCAGCCCTCCCTCCCTTTTGATGTACCCAGGGTGAGGACCTAAAATACTGAGCTTGCAATTGACTTACCTGATGCTGCAGCTCACTGCTCATATCTTGCCCCCATTTAATTGGCGGTTTGGTCATCCTACAGGAAAGAGTGCATGAAAGGCTCCTAGCCTCCCATAGGCAGCACATCCCTTGGATTTCTGGACCAGACAGGAAGATATACCAAAACCTTGTGTATTAGGTCCTCAACAAGGGTACATGAAAATGGAGGGGGTCTGGGACTTTTCTTTCCCTTTAATAACAATAGTGATCTGGTATCACTCATGGAAAGTGATACCAGATCACTAGAGCCTTTCAGAACAAAATGGGCCTCATTTACAGGGGAGCACTGGGCAGGCTTCCTGTAATTAAACTGTAAAAGATTTGTTTATTTTCAGGCCCCTAGAACCTTCCTTACTGGTCCTTTACGTACATTCATGTTATTCCTTATTCCCCTGCAGGATCTCGCTTGGTCTTTATCTTACTACACTCGCTTTTTCACCACATTTGTTCCTTTCTTTGGGGTTTGGGGTTCGGTAGCCCTACTCACCATTGTCAGGTAGGTAGTTGTGTGTTACCTCGGATATCTCTTAATACAGTGTTCAAACAAAGGGTAAATATATTTGTCCAACAAATCAATGTTGTACATATACGGGAACGATACTGAGAAGTCTCACTACTGATTGCATCCTTTGTATGATGGTAGTTTTCAAATTTGGCATCAAAGTCTATGATGAGTACTGGCGGTGTGTCACACCTGTATTACTATATACTGGCAATTCCTCTGCCATCAACATTCTGATAGTGAACATTTTGTCCAGTTTAAACACAGGATATCAACCCCCCCTTTAATCTCTCTGGAATGGAATTTTTGTACCCAATCTAGTAAACCACTCATATTGCTAAGACTCATTCCCTTCATTCCATTGGGTCATTAAGAAACTGTTCTAATCATTACATCATCACATTTTATAGTTGTAGTGGCCTAAGTCATGTCCATTCTTTTATTTAAATAAATTATTGCTTCTCAATTTTAATTCATAGCTCGTACAGAATAGACAAGGGGGTCTGAACTAATCTTCTTGAAACAGAGGGGAAGAATTGATTTAAAGGAGAACTGTATTGTCCACAGACTGAGGGGTGTGAACAGGGTATTTTCCATTGGCTAGTCCCGGGGCCAGAAGGGGGTGGGGCAACAACACCACAGTTTTCCTTTAAAGGTGAATTGAACCTACCTCATTCCCATTCCCCTTCTTTCTCATTCACCCCTGTGTTAAGCCTGCAGAGCTAAAACTTGCCTGCATTCTGCAGGCTAAACCCTAGCGAATTAGGTCCACACCCTGGCTTCTTTCATTGGGATGAAGGGAGTGGGAAAGAGGTTATTGTCCTTTAACTCTTCTTTTTTATTTTCTGTCACAGAGTTCTCCTTGTCTCTTAGTAGACAAATAAGTTTATTAAATCCTAATAAATTTCGTCCTGTAGGTTTATTGAGTCCCACTGGTTTGTGTGGGTGACACAGATGAACCACATACCTATGGAAATAGACCACGAGAAGTACAGGGACTGGCTTAGCAGTCAGGTAAGGGCTAACTCCATCTCCTGCAATAAAATTGGATGGAAGATGGATAAGATGGAAAGCGTATGGCATTAATTTCCCTTTTCCTTCTTCTGCAATGTAAATGCCAGCATGGGCAATCATTGGTTAACTGTGCACCTGTAAAATGCTGTGTGACAAGTAAAATGTATTCATATTCATTTAAATCTCCAATCTCATAGGCAGACTAATTTGACTAGAGGTGCTGTGGATTTGGAGAGCAGGATTACTATATTTACTTGTCTATTTCAATACTACTGACTAATATCTGTACTAGTCTATCACTAGTCTTACTATAGGGGATTTTTTTCAAACTTTTTCTAAGGAAACTTAGTGACTATTTTTCTGTATTTTCTGTGTTTCTACAGCTGGCGGCCACTTGCAATATTGAACAATCCTTCTTCAATGATTGGTTCAGTGGACACCTCAACTTCCAGATAGAGCACCAGTAGGTAGACTATTACCCAATATGACACCAGTAGGTAGACTATTACCCAGTATGACACCAGCAGGTAGACTATTACCCAATATGACACCAGTAGGTAGACTATTACCCAGTATGACACCAGTAGGTAGACTATTACCCAATATGACACCAGTAGGTAGACTATTAACCAGTATGACACCAGTAGGTAGACTATTACCCAATATGACACCAGTAGGTAGACTATTACTCAGTATGACACCAGTAGGTAGACATACATTATCACCCAGTATGACATTAGTAGGTAGACTATTACCCAGCAAGACACCAGTAAGTAGACAAACAGTAACACCCAGCATGACACCAGTAGGTTGATGTACAGTATCACCCAGAACGACACCAGTAGGTTGATGTACAGTATCACCCAGAAGGACACCAGTAGGTAGATGTACATTATTACCCAGTATGGCACCAGTAGGTAGGACTATTACCCAATATGACACCAGTAGGTAGACTATTAACCAGTATGACACCAGTAGGTAGACTGTTACCCAGTATGACACCAGTAGGTAGACTGTTACCAGTATGACACCAGTAGGTAGACTGTTACCCAGTATGACACCAGTAGGTAGACTATTACCCAGTATGACACCAGTAGGTACACTATTACCCAATATGACACCAGTAGGTAGACTATTACCCAATATGACACCAGTAGGTGACTGTTACCCAGTATGACACCAGAGTAGACTGTTACCCAATATGACACCAGTAGGTAGACTATTACCCAATATGACACCAGTAGGTAGACTATTAACCAGTATGACACCAGTAGGTAGGCTATTACCCAGTATGACACCAGTAGGTAGACTATTACCCAATATGACACCAGTAGGTAGACTATTAACCAAGTATGACACTAGTAGGTAGACTGTTACCCAGTATGACACCAGTAGGTAGACTAGTACCCAGTATGACACCAGAGTAGGTAGACTGTTACCCAATATGACACCAGTAGGTAGACTATTACCCAATATGACACCAGTAGGTAGACTATTAACCAGTATGACACCAGTAGGTAGGCTATTAACCAGTATGACACCAGTAAGTAGACTATTACCCAATATGACACCAGTAGGTAGACTATTAACCAGTATGACACCAGTAGGTAGGACTGTTACCCAGTATGACACCAGTAGGTAGACTGTTACACAGTATGACACCAGTAGGTAGATATACCCAGTATGACACCAGTAGGTAGACTATTACCCAATATGACACCAGTAGGTAGACTATTACCCAATATGACACCAGTAGGTAGACGTTTACCCAGTATGACACCAGTAGGTAGACTATTACCCAGTATGACACCAGTAGGTAGACTATTACCCAATATGACACCAGTAGGTAGACTATTACCCAATATGACACCGTAGGTAGACTATTAACCAGTATGACACCAGTAGGTAGGCTATTACCCAGTATGACACCAGTAGGGAGACTATTACCCAATATGACACCAGTAGGTAGACTATTAACCAGTATGACACCAGTAGGTAGACTGTACCCAGTATACACCAGTAGGTAGACTATTACCAGTATGCACCAGTAGTAGATTATTACCAATATGACACCAGTAGGTAGACTATTACCCAGTATGACACCAGTAAGTAGAATATTACCCGTATGACACCAGTAGGTAGACTATTACCCAGTATGACACCAGTAGGTAGACTATTACCCAGTATGACACCAGTAGGTAGACTGTTACCCAGTATGACACCAGCAGGTAGACTATTACCCAGTATGACACCAGTAGGTAGACTGTTACCCAGTATGACACCGTAGGTAGACTGTTACCCAGTATGACACCAGTAGGTAGACTGTTACCCAGTATGACACCAGTAGGTAGACTGTTTACCCAGTATGACACCAGCAGGTAGACTATTACCCAGTATGACACCAGCAGGTAGACTATTACCCAGTATGACACCAGTAGGTAGACTATTACCCAGTATGACACCAGCAGGTAGACTATTACCCAGTATGACACCAGTAGGTAGACTATTACCCAGTATGCACCAATAGGTAGACTATTACCCAGTATGACACCAGCAGGTAGACTATTACCCAGTATGACACCAGCAGGTAGACTATTACCCAGTATGACACCAGTAGGTAGACTATTACCCAGTATGACACCAGCAGGTAGACTATTACCCAGTATGACATCAATAGGTAGACTATTACCCAGTATGACACCAGTAGGTAGACTATTACCCAGCATGACACCAGTAGGTAGACTATTACCCAGTATGACACCAGCAGGTAGACTGTTACCCAGTATGACACCAGTACGTAGAATATTACCCAGTATGACACCAGTAGATAGATAGACTATTACCCAGTATGACACCAGTAGATAGACTATTACCCAGTTTGACACCAGTAGGTAGACTATTACTCAGTATGACACCAGTAGGTAGACATACATTATCACCCAGTATGACATTAGTAGGTAGATATACCCAGCAAGACACCAGTAAGTAGACAAACAGTAAACCACCCAGCATGACACCAGTAGGTAGATGTATATTATTACCCAGTATGACACCAGTAGGTAGATGTACATTATTACCCAGTATGACACCAGTAGGTAGATGTATATTATTACCCAGCATGACACCAGTAGGTAGATGTATATTATTACCCAGTATGACACCAGTAGGTAGATGTACATTATTACCCAGTATGGCACCAGTAGGTAGATGTACATTATTACCCAGCATGACACCAGTAGGTAGATGTACATTATTACCCAGTATGGCACCAGTAGGTAGATGTTCATTATTACCCAGCATGACACCAGTAGGTAGACGATTTCCCCATATGACACAGTAGGTAGACTATTACCCAATAGACACCAGTAGGTAGACTATTAACCAGTATGACACCAGTAGGTAGGCTATTACCCAGTATACACCAGTAAACTATTCCCAAATGACACCAGTAGGTAGACTATTAACAGTATGACACCAGTAGGTAGACGTTACCACAGTATGCACCAGTAGGTAGACTGTTACCAGTATGACACCAGTAGGTAGACTATTCCCAGTATGACAACCAGTAGGTAGACTTACCCAATATGACACCAGTAGGTAGACTATTACCCAATATGACACCAGTAGGTAGACTGTTACCCAGTATGACACCAGTAGGTAGACTATTACCCAGTATGACACCAGTAGGTAGACTATTACCCATATGACACCAGTAGGTAGACTATTACCCAATATGACACCAGTAGGTAGACTATTAACCAGTATGACACCAGTAGGTAGGCTATTACCCAGTATGACACCAGTAGGTAGACTATTACCCAATACGACACCAGTAGGTAGACTATTACCAGTATGACACCAGTAGGTAGACTGTTACCCAGTATAACACCAGTAGGTAGACTATTACCCAGTATGACACCAGTAGGTAGATTATTACCCAATATGACACCAGTAGGTAGACTATTACCCAGTATGACACCAGTAAGTAGAATATTACCCAGTATGACACCAGTAGGTAGACTATTACCCAGTATGACACCAGTAGGTAGACTATTACCCAGTATGACACCAGTAGGTAGACTATTACCCAGTATGACACCAGCAGGTAACGATACCCATATGACCCATAGGTACGTTACCCAGTATGACACCAGTAGGTAGACTGTTACCCAGTATGACACCAGTAGGTAGACTGTTACCCAGTATGACACCAGTAGGTAGCACTGTACCCCAGTATGACACCAGCAGGTAGACTATTACCCAGTATGACACCAGCAGGTAGACTATTACCCAGTATGACACCAGTAGGTAGACTATTACCCAGTATGACACCAGCAGGTAGACTATACCATATGACACCAGTAGTAGACTATTACCCAGTATGACACCAATAGGTAGACTATTACCCAGTAGACACCAGCAGGTAGACTATTACCCAGTATGACACCAGCAGGTAGACTATTCCCAGTATGACACCAGTAGGTAGACTATTACCCAGTATGACACCAGCAGGTAGACTATTACCCAGTATGACATCAATAGGTAGACTATTACCCAGTATGACACCAGTAGGTAGACTATTACCCAGCATGACACCAGTAGGTAGACTATTAACCAGTATGAACCAGCAGGTAGACTGTTACCCAGTATGACACCAGTACGTAGACTATTACCCAGTATGACACCAGTAGATAGATAGACTATTACCCAGTATGACACCAGTAGATGACTATTACCCAGTTTGACACCAGTAGGTAGACATACTCAGTATGACACCAGTAGGTAGACATACATTTCACCCAGTATGACATTAGTAGGTAGACTATTACCCAGCAAGACACCAGTAAGTAGACAAACAGTAACACCCAGCATGACACCAGTAGGTGATTACAGTATCACCCAGAACGACACCAGTAGGTTGATGTACAGTATCACCCAGAAGGACACCAGTAGGTAGATGTACATTATTACCCAGTATGGCACCAGTAGGTAGATGTACATTATTACCCAGCATGACACCAGTAGGTAGATGTATATTATTACCCAGTATGACACCAGTAGGTAGATGTACATTATACCCAGTATGACACCAGTAGGTAGATGTATATTATTACCCAGCATGACACCAGTAGGTAGATGTCTATTATTACCCAGTAGACACAGTAGGTAGATGTACATTATTACCCAGTATGGCACCAGTAGGTAGATTACATATTACCCAGCATGACACCAGTAGGTAGATGTACATTATTACCCAGTATGCACCGTAGGTAGATGTTCATTATTACCAGTGACACCAAGTAGGTAATGTTAGTATTATTACCCAGCATGACACAAGTAGGTAGATGTACATTATTACCCAGTATGACACCAGTAGGTTGATGTACAGTATCACCCAGAAGGACACCAGTAGGTAGATGTACATTATTTAGTGATTTGTAAAGATGGCTTACCAAGTCCTACACTTGTAGCGGAGGTAAGATTTGGGATTGGGTCCTAAATGTGCATGGGCAGGAGAGAAGCTGAGAGCAGGGAGACAGATTTGACAGGCACTCATGCTTGCAACCATCTTTCAAACGGCCATCTGCAGCAGAACAGGTGGTAGGAGTGGTTAATTTTACCTTCCCTACAAATATAGGATTATGGTAGCCAACAACGCTATAGTTTCTCTTTGGACTGTAATTGAGACACTGATATTAAGCTGCCTGTATTGTCCATCTCGTCTATAGCTTTGGTTTACATGGGCTATAACTGGTAATATAATTAATGTGTGTATTGGTAATTTAACCAATACCTACAGAATGTTTCCAGTGCCTTTTAGTAATTGTAGGCCTATCGCAGGGGTTAGGGCTCCCCTTGTTAATTCAGGCTTCTTAAAACATAAATGAGGACAATCTGTATGGCAGGCCTGGCACTGGCAGTGGTGCTTTTAACAGTTAGAAGGACACAGGTTTGATATCTGTGTTTACCCTCCATCTATTTTCAGCCTGTTTCCCACAATGCCTCGCCATAACTACTGGAAGATCGCACCTCTCGTCCGCTCACTATGCAGCAAATACAATGTGAATTACGAAGAGAAATCTTTGTACAATGGCTTCAGGGACGTAATCAGGTTAGTGTATTTCTCAATCTGCGGTGTGATCTGTGGGGAGTAAACAGGGAACAGGAGGGTTTCGTCCTATCACAGGACAGCGTTAGGAAACCCAATACGAGCCGCACAGCTCCTTTGTAATACAGAACAATTAACTCAAGAGAATGAGAAAATGAATCTGTGGGTGTGTCCTACATCACTATGACTCTATTTCTAATATTAGTATCTGTTTTATTAGTAAGCCTCAACCCATAGACCGTCTGCTTAGCAGTAGGCGTGGGGAGTTGCCACATTGCTTGCTCTATGGTGTAAAAAATCAACAAAATACCACACACAATACAATAAAACACAAACAGGTTCATTTACCCAGAGCCGCTATCGCAAAATGCTTGGGTAAAATGAATATCGTGTAAATGCTCCTTTCGCGATTCAATATCCCGTTTGCGAATCTGGGTAAACACAATATTGAATCGCGAGCGCCGGATGCGTGGGTGATTTTTGACTCTAATATGATTTTAAAGTCATGTTAACCAGTAGCGAGCCAGTTAGCGCAACTGTAACTCCATATATTTGCCCTGCGAGTCTGGGTAAATGGGCCCCAAAGCATCTCTGTGATCATAATGGGCAGCCACTTGCCTGCTCGGATCTTGTACAAGATGATTACTTATTGCAGGAATGTTGAACTTGGGGCACTCCAGTAGGGAGATTCGCCCCGAGCCGCAAATGCTCGGGGCGAATCTCCCATATGGGATTTACCAGAGGCTGCACAGCTCTGGGTGAATCTCACCCGCACGTAAGTATTTAACGCCTGCTATAGCTGCTACAACTTCCAGCCTTCTGCAGCTAGGGAATTCTGGGGGTTGTAGTTTTTAAGAGGGTTCAACATCCCTAATTAAGGGATTCTCAACTCTAAAATTGTTTACTGTGAAGGGGTCAAATCCCCTAAAGCCTTAAGATATTGAGATCATTATAAGTAAATGACTGGTTTTAGTACATAACCTAAACACATTTTCCTTTTGCTTTCTTATGTTCTTACTGGTTTTTACTTCTCAAATTCTTAAACAAAGATAAAATCTAACAGTATTGAAAACCCTGCTGTTACCGCCCCTCCTCTAGTTCAGTGAACTTTTGACATGCTCTTTGTGGTTTACCTGATTTGGAGAGTTCTCCAATCAGATACTTCCAGGGCTGTGCATGGAAAGCCGCTATTGGCTGCCTGCAATGCTATATGCACATTGCAAACTGCCATTAACCTGGCTGGCATTAAAAACTCCTGTGATGGTTATCTGCTAAGTGCAAATATAGAAATCTGATTTAAAGGGGAACTGTGGTCTCCAAACAAGTTAAGTTTAAATGAAAGGCCAGTTTCCTACCTTTAAAACGAGCCATCAACCACCTCTCTACATGCTCCACAGCCCAAGATACACAGAAATGACTGACCAGAAAGTTAATGGGTGGGAGGCTGACATGTGACATTCCTGAGGCTTCTCCTGCACAGTGCCGCCGGCCTCTCTGCTGTGTGAAGGACCTGCAGCTGCAGAGAAGGTAAGGTACAGCCTTTCTCTCTCACAGTGTGAAAACAGCCTTTTCAGGCCTTTTCACTCTGCCTGAAAAGGCTGTTTCCACAGAGTTTTCGGTGGGCGGGGCCACGTGGGTCTGTAAGGGAATGGGCCAAGGAGGGCCTGCAACTGGAGGGACCATGGGGTCCATGAGTGGGAGGGACATGGGGGGCTGCTAAGGGGAGGAGACACAGGGCAGATTGACTTACATGGTTTCAGAGCAGGAAGCAGGAAGTGCAGGGGACCTGGTAATGTTGCTGCCATATCACACACAAAAATGTAAATATCTTCAAAACTAAAAAAAATAATCAATTTACCTAAAGTCATTTTTGGACCACAGTTCCTCTTTAATATATCTCCTGATTTATTCAGTTATTATATTTACTACCTGACTATGTCTACCTACCTCTGTTGAATGTATTACTTGTTTTCTATTTCTTGCCACTTGTTTCAACGCATATTCTGTTTCCTCCATTTTAGGTCCCTACAGAAGTCGGGCGAACTGTGGTTAGATGCCTACCTCCACAAGTGACCCACTGCTGGATTTCTGTCACCCAGTGAGGACCACAACCTTCAATAACATTAATGACACCTATAATTAAAAAGTTTGGATTATAGTCTATAGTAAACTGCCTTTGAATGTCAGGGTGATCTCTGATGTTTTAAATTAATGGACAATTATACTCACCTCCCCCTTGCTCCGTTTCTTCCTCCCATTAGTAGTACCCAGGGTGATAAGTCCTCACCCCTAAGAGCTGTACTTACTTACACTGAGTTTCCCTCTGTGTTTCAGTCCTGTTCCGTAGTCTGTGATGTAGCCAATGGGAAGGCACGCTCTGCAAAGAAGCGTGTCTTCCTAATGGTTGCATCGTGGACTGTCACTGACCATAGCAGAGGGGAGGAATGGAACGGATCGCAGAGGGAGACTTTGAGTAAGTATTCTTGCTGTTTGGTAAAAGACCCAGGGTCCGACTTAGATCCTCACCATGGGAACTATGCAGCTATGGAACGGGGAATACGTGATTATAATTGTCCTTTAATACATTTGCTGCTTAAAGGTCTATCTCATTTCTTTGTAAATTTGTGGCAGTGACCAGGGTCTAAATGAAATCAATAGTACTTATTGCTCTAACCAAATGCCCAAACTGTTAAACTAAGGGCTGTCAGAAATCTGAAATAATATTAACTGAATGTATTGGTGCTTTGTCATTTTTAACCTCCCTAATTCCTCAATGCATTGTGACATCACAGCATGGAGTTACCAGAGATCCTGTTCAGTAAATGGAAATAACAGTATATGCAGTATAGATGGGATAACTAAAGACTAGACCTGATGTGGCGAGTTTCTTTCCAACAACAGTTCCGCACAACCTATTTAAGTTCCTAAAATCTGTTTCAAACCCTATTGAATCTGAATTGTTAGAGTTTTTCAATCTAGTTTTGGATTTTTCTAATATTCGATTTTTTGATAAATTATGTTTTGATGATTTCACATGTAATTATTCTAAAATGTAATTGGTTACCTTTAAATTGTACCTGCTCCTCCTATTTTTCCCAAGCTCCTCTGCAGCTAGCAACCCATTTGGCTGGCCAAATCTTCAGTTTCTTTATAAAGTATGTATTAGTGTTTTTAATGTTAAAATTCACCAACAAAGTGTGGACACAAACTTGCAATACCACGGGTTATGATTAAAGTACGTTTGCGGCCTTAAATGTACGAATGTTCGTGTGTACAATACCAATGCGTTACAAAAATACGGCAATTGTATTGTATGGGGGACCATAAAACAATGAACGCTGTTGTAAATCAACGTTCGTACATTTATTACCACTATTGTATATTTACGTCTGATAGCATAGATTTATGACTGATAGCATAGATTTACGGCAGCGACCATAAATTTACGATCAGGGCAACGCACGTTAAAGGCGCAGTATCACAAACTACCGATAAATATGGCCCTGGGAATCAAATAAGCGTCATGTATTGTCAGACTTTATTAGAGTTTCCTTTAATCTACATATTCAAAAATGAAATGTTTCTTCTCTACACATTTTCATTTTAAGGGTACGTCCACTTGAAAATTAAAGATGGTGGAATAAGTTTCTTTAGGTGAACGGGAGGAAAGAGATACCATTCTTACCTCCCGTTCTTACTTTTACTTTCAGTGCAACAGTGTCGAACTTCCTGATGTTTTCCGCAAGGCTCCCCCAGCCGTCCCACTCCTTTCTCTACTATATGTGCATGAACACACATAATAAACAGTCAGATTGTCGTCTGGGGGAGCCTATCAGCTATGCGATTGCAGAAAACATCAGGAACTACGGCATCATTGCACTGAATGTAAGAATATTCTCTTACCTCCCATTCATTCCGCCATCTTTCATTTTCAAGTGGACATACCCTTTAAAAAACAACATGGTTTCCATTATTATGAAGGTAACTTTACATAATTATTCATTTTTCCAGTCATTTCATCTTTCACAACCCAGTAAAGCATGAAAAAGAAATAAAGATTTTGTATAGAGAGAGTAGGAAAGTGAGGAAAGATCGATAGATGGAGAAGGAGAGAAGAGTAACTAGAAAGTGATAAACATATAAAGTGAAATGATAGGAAAATTGTTGGGTGTTTTGCTGGAGAAAGAGGAACCTTTGTTCTAGGGCCATTAGACTGAGATGTGTTGGGAACTAAGAAACCAAGGCTGTATGCACTGATCTTAGCTACATGTTTGATGTACTGTATATGTCTTATAGTGTTAATGAACTCCAGAGTGATCTAGTAAGTGTTTGAACATTCACAGTACAGTTGCTCAATCAATATTTCCTGGTAATGGTCCTGACTGCAGTCCAATCATCCAACAGGAGATTTTGTCACATAAGATCAGATTGCTATGTTCTCCTTGTACTTGTGTGGTGTTCCTCTAACATTCAGTGGTATAATTACCGCCCCCTAACAGAGGGGGTTCATGTACAGAGGGGACCCATCCACCAATCGAAACAACCTGCCCGCCAGAAATGTGTTTTGCCAGTCAAAAGGTTCTTCTTGATTAAAATTTCATAGTTTTTTAAAATTTTTGACCATGTTAAATTTCCAAACAAAAGAAACTTTGACCGCCAAAACGCATTTTTGACTTTCTGTATTTTGAGGTTAGGGGGGACCCGGATTAAAAAACTTGCAGGGGGCCAGGACCCTGTACTTAACACTACCGCCAATATTTCTTAAAACATTGGATAGGATCCTTTGATTGTAAGCTCTTTGGGGCAGGGAGTATAAATGGGGAGAAAAAAGATTGCTAAAAGCCAGGTAATATGTCACAAATAATAACAATAAAATTAAGTATTCTGTTGATTCCAGCATAGGTGATATCATTATTTCAGGATCTGTTTGGTTTCTGGGTCACATTGAGCTACTAACAAAAATATGAATGTAAATAAATGTTTTTTTCTCTCGGATTACGAACAAAACAATTAACATCGTGAGGGAGCTGAAGACTAAATATTGTTAATGAACGCCCCTCTCGGGAATTAACACGACAAAAGTGATGATAACTTTAGGTGCAAGAGAGATAATGGCCGACGATTGCCATTTCTTTAAACTGTCTTACAGGAAAAATAAAGTTTCTTATGATTTCTTCAGGTTTTGTGTTTTTCTTCTAATGATGTCATGTAGTGGATTGGAGTTTATTATTATGACCATATATATATATATATATACTAGCAAAAGTGTGCCCGTTGGTGCACAGTAGGTTTAATTTAGTTTTATTTGCTGGAGTGTTAGTTACATATATTGATTAAAATATGTGTAAGCTACCCGCCACTTACAAGGCCCTCCAGGGGTAGTCCTATCTAAGAATGACATATTTTAAGTAATAATGCTGTTATTTTTGTAGTGTAATTATTATGTATTAGATACGTTTTTTCCTAATGATAACTACCCACGGCATTTGGAGCCCTTCCAGGTAGTTCCGTCTTCCAGGAGAGAGAGACAGACCAGGTGCTGTCAAGTTGTATATATACAATACTGTACACACATTAACTCCCTCCTCCAGCTAATCCCCAGGGCCCTCAAGCAGGAACAGGCAGCGTCTCAATACCTAGCAACAGCAGGGATCGCCCACCATTTCTATAGGCAATGCCTTCTCTCCCAGTTAAATAGAACACTAATGGCTTTTACCTGGATTCCGACCAATGTGGAAGGGGTGTGTTAGATGCTGTAGTTTACACACATGCGGCAGTAAGGAGGAACCTGGTGCTTGTTTAATATGGGGTATTCCTATTGGCTGCTAGAATACAGTTGGCCACTATTACAGTAATGTGACAATTTATAATAATTGTACTAACCTGGAAGCTGATCATTGTGAGCACTGCTGCTAACAGGACAGGAGAAAGAGACAGAGAGAGAGACAGACAGACAGAGAGAGAGACAGAGCGAGAGACAGACAGAGAGAGAGAGAGACACAGACACAGAGAGAGAGACACTAAAGCAAAAAATAACATTTAGACACCAGCATAAGAAGGAAACTTCCCTTCAGGGAAGCAGCCAAAACAAAGGGATCCTTTAGTAAAGCAGCCTGTAGGAGAAAGAAAAGTCTTCAGTAAAGCAGTGCCATTTGGCCACGCCTACCCACTCCCACTACACATTGCATTTGGATGTGAAGCTCTCTCCCACAATGCAATACAGCAGGATATAACTCTAAAGCATCCTGACACTTTCCCACAATGCAATACAGCAGGATGTCAGCCACACTTATTAGGAAAGCAAACTTTTTTTTGATTGGCCATTAACTCACACATGCTCACTAAGTCTCTACCACAATGCAAAGCTAAAGGATGTTACTGTAAAGCATGCATTGCATCTGGATGTGATGTAAACACTGCAACTTTCTTTTCATTGGCTAATAGTGCTACAGCAGCTACCAGAAGCACACCTATTGGATAGTAAGGACAATAAGGAAATTACAGCAAACTTACTTTTATTTTTTCCATGGAGAATTGAATAAATTTGAGAGGTGTGTCTATAGCTCCCATTTTGACCAGTCCATTCAAACGTGGGGAGATTATGTATGTTAGTACTTTTTTTATTTTTTATTTCATATGCCATTTACACACTGTTACACACGTATATATCTATATTTAGAACAGATTAATAAACTAATGTTATACCTTTTACATTACAATATACACTGTAACCATGTATAATATTATTTTAGCCTACACCCACCTACATAGTACAGTCTAAAAACTCAAACAAAATGAAAAATATTTTTATATAAAGGAAGGATAGTATGAGGTCACAGATTTATCCAGGTAATGCAACTCCAGGCTCTCTTGGAGTTATTTACTAAATCATATACACGTTATTTATATTGATATATTATTCATTTTCCTTATATTTTAAGTAGCACATTATTTTCTGTAATACGCAAGGTCAGGAAACAAAAGGGACATGGACCATTTGATAAGCTGTTTACAACCAAACTGTGTAAACCTGTCATGAGGTAAGTTGCAATAAAAATGTTATTGCTAGGATCCCGGTGTATGCGAGCCTAATATTGCAACTTACCTGTGTGGACACAGCTTTGCGACGGGCTTAGGGCTTCCGCATCCAGGCCACCTGTATCTATTGGTAAGACATAAGGACTACGTTTAGAAACATTTTTGAATATTTAAAACACAGGGTTATTCAGTAAAAGTTATATCAATAAAAATGGTGCTTATTTTGCCACAACCAATCAGATGTCAGCTTTCAAATTTTAAATAATATCTGATTGGTTGGGGCAAAATCAGCAACATTTTAACGATAAGAACTTTCATTGAATCTCCCATTTTGCCGTTATAAGCATTGGGAGATGGGTTCCGGGCTTGAGCAACTGAACCAGGCTTTGTAAAAAGTAAGCAATAATAGTGTGTACTCAACTTGCCTTTATAATTATATTAGCAATAGTGGAGTCTGAGCACCCACTCCTTTATCCATTTTTATAAGTTGATGGAGCCTTAAGCTGGCCATATACTACCTAGATGTTATACCACTTCAACATTCAATACAAGATGAATGTAATTCAATGTCAAGTGGAGCAGAAGTTTTACCTGTCGACATTCTTGGGATGTTTTCCAGACAGAACGTTTACAATCTAAATAATGATTGTAATATCAATTGCAAAATAATCAGACCAGACTAATGTTGGAACATTGCTTGAACAACAGGAGGAAAGTGTATAGCTAGCATCGGACACTATGCAAATGCCCTTACTGACCCAAACCAGTCTACCCTTCTCTTCATTAACATGTGCATCTTTATTAGTGATAAGAGGAGTGTCAGGGACACTGATTGTGGGAGGAGCCAGAATGCATTCAAATCTACACAGCCCTCTTAATCGTAAAACTAGTAAATGAGGAGCAGTAATTAGAATAACTGGAAACATTACAATTCAGCCATGCTGTACATTCCCCACTATTTGCTATGCTGCTGTGCTGGGGCTTATTTTACGATATTAATTTGCTTTTATCATTCCTCTCCAAGCATAGCTGTATTATTGGGGATTCAATCAAACAGATTCCCTGAAAAAATGCCACTATTTAGTAAGAAGAGAAATTAAACTGTAAGGAGCAAAATTTCAGCCCAACTTACCACCCAGAGCAATGTTTTGTTTTTCACCATGACCATGAATTTTTAGATGTTTTTTTTTTAAATTGGACATGTTGGTAATTTTTGCATATTTTTATACACAGGGGCAATAAAAGGTGCAAAAGTATCCTTGCTATTAAACTGCATCAACCAATCAGATATCATCTAACTGAAGGAGCCTAGTACAAAACTAACAGCTGACTGGTTTCTGCAAATAAATAGCATGGGCAACCATTTGCACCCGTTATTGTGGTAGTTGGTCTGAGTGCACCGGATTTGCTGAAATCTTAGTAAAATATATGACTCCCTCTCTGAATCCTTGTAAATGGAGGAGATGCAAATGTAGTGTGGAACATGTATGTTGGGCTGGAGTGAAGTAGCAACACTTAATATATCTGGCCTTGGAGTCAGGTTGGACTCACTTGAGACTGTTCAGAGCAGCAGTCACTCAAGAGACTGATAGCAATTCTAAACGGTGGCTCAAACTTTTAGAATGTCACACTGGTCAATGGGAGAACATATAATAAATATGCGACTGATGAGACCAAACATGAGAACAACGTAAAAAAGATGATTAATACACATTACTGGGCTAGTGCATAGAGTAAAAACATTAGGGATTAATGACAAATTTATTTAGAAAGCCTTCTAATCAGGTCAAGGTAGCCCCAGTAAATTGGGTAATTTTCTGCACAATCATTGAAGCTCATTTAGTAAAAGATTGAGGCAACCTTAAAGGACAACTCCACCCTCATAAGAACATCTTTTAGAAAGAATGGCCTCTTTAAAATATGTTGATATATTCTACTTTGTCCTATGAATCCATTATTATATGCCTGCAATGCTTCTGGATGCCTCATGGAAAATGAGCAATTTAGAAACCTGTACTGAGCTTGTACTGAGCCTGGGCATGCTCAGAAGAGGCAGACGGGATTACAATTCAGTCATTAGCTGTGATGTCAACTGTCAAATCCATAAATGACAGTTACTTACTGGAAGAACCGGGAAGCAGAAACAGGGGAAACAGGACATTGTGCAGGATTTCAGGTTATAATGATATATTTCGGATTTCAAACTATTACAGTTTAGGGTTTTGGGGGGTGATTTACCTGTATGTAAGTTTTCATTTCAGGGCTGGACTTGCTCTTTAAGTGCTCCAAAAATCGTTATTTAAAGTAATTCTTTCATCCCGCTATTAAGATCAATAATCATTCTGGGGACATGCTACTCTGCTTTATTATGACTGGTATCATGTTCCCCTTGCCAAAGTAGGAAACTTCTGACCTACCTTCCTCTTACCCATAAGCCTTGAGACCACAAACTTTACCTACCTTTCCAGTGTTCCTGAGGTATAATTTTGATTGTAGTCTTCTTCTCTGGTCCTGGTTTTGCTCTATTCTTCCTGATTGCAGAAACCAATTAAATGACTGCTGCAAACCATACTGCCACATCTGAGCATGTGCGTGCTTGTAAGAAGCTTGTACAGCTTTATAAGGAGGCGTTGACTTATGAAAAAGAGCACGGCAGAGTCTGCAATCGATATCAAGCTTCAGGAACGTCGGACACGTAAGAAGGAAGTTTCATCTGTGTGGTAAACATGCCCTTTCAGTTATAACTTTGTGGCATTTAATCTTATTATCTAAAGGCTGGTTACTGCACTTGCGACGTGCGAGAGCACATTGGCGTGTGATTGGCCGGTGATTCACAATCGGAGCCCATGCGACCGCGCAAAAATGTGGATCGCATGCGCTCCGATTTCTGAAGTAGTGCACTAGTGTGGCAACATCAACTGGACCTCACTAGTGTGCGTTTTTAAAGGCGTGACCGGATTGTGCTTAAAAGCGCTTCAGTGTGGCCTAGCCCTAATGCAATATTTTAATGTTTTGGGTTTTTTTACATGAAAATTTCAATTAATTACCACTGTATCAAAAAGACAAATGTGAGGAGACTGTATTATAGCACTGGGATATGAAAATGAGTTTAAATATCGTCAACCAGCAATTATTTGCTGTAACCAAGCAATTTCCTTTGGGATCAGTAAACTTCATCTATATGGAGTTATCCGAACCCGCTGTTTGCTACTGTAACCAAGCAATGTCCTTCAGGATTAATAAAGTTTATCTTTCTATCTATATGGATTTGTCCGAACCCTTACGTGTATTGCTGTATTGGGACTTAAATGTACTGAACTCCTCATTTGCAGTTTTGCCAGCAGTATGCTAATCTACAAATACAAATATACAGAACAAGCACATGGCGGTATAATATAGTGAATAGAGTTCAAGGCTTCAGGCTATGGAAATCATGTACGCCACACAAAGTAATATATTGTGCCCCTTACAATGTATTATAAGGACATTACGTCACAGAGTTCCCTGAGCATATAAAAGTGCGAGGTCATAACTACATGTATGATCCAGGTCAAAACTCAGCCTATCATGACTCATATCAGGACCAGGTGGACCTCTAGCGTGTGAGATTTATCTGGAGAATAGATAGTAACTATTGGTAATTGCCTCTCATACTGTGGCTTCTCCTTCCGCCAATAATAAACTTATCCAGTTTCATATCCTACCCCAGGCATTTTATACCCACAAACAATTGTGTCATGTAGGACTGCCCAATGCCTCAGATTGCCCCAAATATCATCAGCAACAGGTGGACTTTGTGCATCTGGTCTGAGGCAAATGAAGGCTTCTGACTAGTCCACCTGCTTTTGACCAAAGGTTCACAATAGGATTACTGACCATGGGTCCGAAAGTTTAATGTTATGATCTGAGCTACTACGTTATCACTTTTGTTTTGTGACATATGGCCATAGTTATAAAGATGCGATATCGCTTTTAAACGATAATGCGGCTTTAACAATTGTTAATGTTCGATCATTATTGTTACTTAACGATAACGATCTTAATTACCGATAATGATCGTAAATTTTTAGGATCCCCATAGAATTCCATTGTGGTAGTTTACTACTGCATGGTATTGTATGACCGAACGCTCATTAATTAATGAACGTTCAGTGTAAATATACAACTGTGGCCATACATTTATGGCTGCAGTTGTGCATTATCAATAACGTGCGGTATAGCTAAATTGCGATACTGTGCTTTATAAATATGGCACAAAGTGCTCCATTGTGCTAGAAAATACACAGATCAACCAGAATCGTTGGGAGAAATTGCTCTAGGAAGACGTTTTGATATGAGGAGCACCCCTACACATTGATTAACTCTTTTACTATTGGTGTGACAAAACCGTCCCTAACCTTCAGAGGACTTTGCCCCCGTCATCTACTGTCCAACCCTTCTACTTCTTGCAGAACTTGGCTCACACACTCACATTCACCTGCTGTCAAAATTGGGAAACCTCTGCACAGGTGGAAACACAATTCTGTAGCCCCAGAGCTATAACTGAGCCTCTCACCTAGAAGTTCTTGATCATTCGGTAAATGGTTCTTTCAGGAGAATATTCTTAGCAGCAAATTCCTTGCATGTGAGGACATTTTCAACAATGGCTGCAAACATTTCTATGGATGAAACCATAACTAACACAAGAACATCTGACCCTCTTTTATAGCAATCAGTCTTGTAATTTAATCAGAATTCAACCCTTCCCTTGGGCTGGTGGGGCTATGAGAAGTTCAAAAACTGAATCCACAAAGCTATCTGCACATACTATAAAGCCATAAGTGAGATGGATAAAAGAGACTAACACACATCCAAGCAATGAAGGGTTATCACGTTTCATTACATTACATTATATGTATACACATGCTATGGAACTTGATTCCTTGGAAGATGTCATGAAGAGACAGGATTTGCTTGATAATCTCCTGTACCTGTTTCGCTTGTAGTTTTATGTGAGATAGAGGGTTTTAGATCATAAACATATTGTAATTGTGTATATAGTGTGATATATTGCTTTGGCTGGCATACTATAACTCTGTGTATACAGTTATTAGGTTTAAGTATAAATATATATATATATATATATATCCTGTCACTATTGTACTCTGCTTCCACCTACCTATATTTCTGTTCCCCAATTCACACACTACACAATACACACTTCACACCCACCCACACCAGATTTATCTCTATCTCCAGGAGAAAATACTGAAAACTCCCCTGCACATATATTTATATAGGATCCTTAGCAGATGAACTGTACAGATATAACTGGTAGGAGAATGTCCTCAGCTAATGGCTGAATTGTGTGACTGTGTTGTGGAGTCTAATTTGCCCTATTTAGATGAATTGTAGAATGAGCCAAACGCACTAAGCACGTGTAAATTCATGTGTATATGGGTAGTGATCATTAGCAAACTCAGGTGATTTTCATTCATTTATTTGCATATTTATTCATTTATTTAATGTACCCCCTACTGGTAATTATATAGTGAATAATGCACCCCCTACTGTAAATTATAAGGATATTAGAAGGTACCTAGGAGTTCCGTGCCCTCTATAAAAGAACTCAGCTGCAAACTATTTCAGTCAACACATCATTGTGTGTATGTACATAGCATTACATGTTAGTGTCCTGAGGATATTTTAATTAATGACAGTAAAACTAATGTCCATGTGATTCACCTTGGGTATCAGTTACATTTCTACAGATGATTTACAAACATGCACAAGGTTTCAGTTCCAGGTGTGTCTCTCCTGTATTATTTGGGGCAACAGTCATTGTGACCCTGGAATTAGAACATTAACCTGTGATGTTGTTATACTACTGGGAACAGACTGAGGACGCGGTGGTGTGATGGGGAGTAAAGTCCAACCAGGGAAGTAGAGACCTTATTTTACCAGATAATATTCACAGCATCTCTGTCCATGGGGAATGACTTGACAAGTCAGCTAAAAATATGCTGAATTTGCTGATCTTTTATATGAACATATGAATCTGTTCAAGTAGCTCTGTACCTGCAGGTATAGATCTGTACCTGTACACACCGCTCTGTACCTGCAGATATGAATTCTACACACCATGTTGTAACTGCAGGTTTTGAATTTGTATCAGGACACATCACTCGGTGCCTGCAAGTATGAATTTGCATTTGTACCAGGACACATCACTCTGTGCCTGCAGGTATGAATTTGTAACCTGCAGTTACAACATGGTTGTAGAATTCATATCTGCAGGTACAGAGCGGTGTTACAGTACAGATCTATACCTGCAGGTACAGAGCTACTTGAACAGATTCATATGTTCATATAAAAGATCAGCAAATTCACATATTTTTAGCTGACTTGTCAAGTCATTCCCCATGGACAGAGATGCTGTGAAATTTCTGGTAAAATAAGGTCTCTACTTCCCTGGTTGGACTTTACTCCCCATCACACCCCCCGCGTCCTCAGTCTGTTCCCAGTAGTATAACAACATCACAGTTATGTTCTAATTCCAGGGTCACAATGACTGTAAGTTGCCCCAAATAATACAGGAGAGACACACCTGGAACTGAAACCTTGTGCATGTTTGTAAATCATCTGTAGAAATGTAACTGATACCCAAGGTGAATCACATGGACATTAGTTTTACTGTCATTAATTAAAATATCCTCAGGACACTAACATGTAATGCTATGTCATACACACAATGATGTGTTGACTGAAATAGTTTGCAGCTGAGTTCTTTTATAGAGGCACGGAACTCCTAGGTACCTCTATATCCTTATAATTTACAGTGGGGTGCATTTATCACTATATAATTACCAGTAGGGGGTACTTAAATAAATGAATAAATATGCAAATAAATGAATGAAAATCACCTAGTTTGCTAATGATCACTACCCATATACACATGAATACACGTGCTTAGTGCGTTGGCTCATTCTACAATTCATCTAAATAGGCAAATTAGACTCCACAACACGTCACACAATTCAGCTTCATTATGCAGGTATGAATTTGTACCAGGACACATCACTCTGTGCCTGCAGGTGTGAATTTGTACCTGCACACATCACTCTGTACCTACAGGTATGAATTTGTACCTGTACACATCACTCTGTATCTACAGGTGTGAATTTGTACCTGTACACATCACTCTGTGCCTGCAGGTATGAATTTGTACCTGTACACATCACTCGGTGCCTGCAGGTATGAATTTGTACCTATACACATCACTCTGTACCTGCAGGTGTGAATTTGTACCTGTACACATCTCTCTGTGCCTGCAGGTATGAATTTGTACCTGTACACATCACTCCGTACCTACAGGTATGAATTTGTACCTGTACACATCACTCTGTACCTACAGGTATGAATTTGTACCTGTACACATCACTCTGTGCCTGCAAGTGTGAATTTGTACCTGTATTTTATTATTATTGTTGTGGAGTTATATAACATTAACATGTAGCTCTTTACAATTACATGTATACATTCACATCAGGCCCTGTCCAGAAGAGCTTACAATCTCATTTGCACATTTATTTGAAACACATACAAGCTATCAGTATGTCTTTATGACTTTATGAAACCGGAGTGCCCAGAGGAAACCCATATAAGCACAGGGAGAACTTACAAACTCCTTGCCGATGTGTCCAAGGATGGATTCAAACTCAGAACTTCAGCACCACTGTTCTGGTCAAAGAGCTAGCCATGAAGATGCCGGGGACCCCGGGCGGGGCCTCATACATGCAATGCATGCGTCCTACCACTGATCTACATCCCCCTGTTCACGTACACACCGCTCTGATAGAGATATGAATCTTTATCCGTGTACACCACTCTTTACCTGCAGGTATTAATCTGGACCTGTACACACCACTCTGTACCCTCACATATGAATCTGTAATAGTACACTCTGCTCATGCAAGTATAAATCTGTACCTTTACATGCCACTGTGTACCTGCAGGTATAAATCTGTACCTTTACACATCATTTTGTCCCTGCAAGTATGAATCTGTACCTGTACACACCACTCTATACCTGCAAGTATTAATCTGTACCTATACACATCACTCTGTACCTGCACATATAAATCTGTACCTGTTCACACCACTCTGTACCTGCAAGTATGAATCTGTACTTGTACACACCACTCTGTACATGCACTTATGAATCTGTACCTGTGCACACCATTCTACACCTGAATATATGGATCTGTACCTGACACTACTTAGCACCTGCACGTTTGAATCTGTACCTGTACACACCACTCTGTGCCTGCAATATGAATCTGTTACTGTAAATGCAGCTCTGTACCTGAACATACAAATCTGTACCTGTTTACACCACTCTGTACCTGCACGTATGAATCTGTACCTGTATACACCACTCTGCCTGCAGGTGTGAATCTGTACCTGTATCCACTACTCTGTACCTGCACGTATGAATCTGTACCTGTATACACCTCTCTGTACCTACACATATGAATCTGTACCTGTATACACCACTCTGTACCTGCAGGTGTGAATCTGTACCTGTATACACCACTCTGTACCTGCAAGTGTGAATCTGTACCTGTATACACCACTCTGTACCTGCACGTATGAATCTGTACCTGTATCCCCCACTCTGTACCTGCACATATGAATCTGTACCTGTATACACCTCTCTGTACCTACACATATGAATCTGTACCTGTATCCACCACTCTGCACCTGCATGTATGAATCTGTACCTGTACACACCACTCTGTACCTGCACATATGAATCTATACCTGTACACACCACCCTGTACCTGCACGTATGAATCTGTACCTGTACACACCACTCTGTACCTGCACGTATGAATCTGTACCTGTACACACCACTCTGTGCCTGCATGTATGAATCTGTACCTGTACACACTATTCCTGTACACATGCTGGCAATCAGAACTGTGCATACAGATATACTAAGGTACACAGGTTACTTATGCACACAAACCTAGGTGGGTGCTGACCTCCTGAATTCTCCCCACTTCCAAGGAAGGTAAGTATCAACCGATTCTGGCTATTTGGAGTTGCACACCTTGGTGAATTTACAGTGTTTTATTGAAAACCACACATCAAATGTATTTCACCAAGGTGTGCGACTCCAAATATCCAGAATCGGTTGATACAGAACAGAGCGAGAGACAGACAGAGAGAGAGAGAACACAGACACAGAGAGAGAGACACTAAAGCAAAAAATAACATTTAGACACCAGCAAAGAAGGAAACTTCCCTTCAGGGAAGCACCAAAACAAAGGGATCCTTTAGTAAAGCAGCCTGTAGGAGAAAGAAAAGTCTTCGTAAAGCAGTGCCATTTGGCCACGCCTACCACTCCCACTACACATTGCATTTGGATGTGAAGCTCTCTCCCCCAATGCAATACGCAGATATAACTCTAAAGCTCCTGACACTTTCCCACAATGCAATACAGCAGGATGTCAGCCACACTTATTAGGAAAGCAAACTTTTTTTTGATTGGCCATTAACTCACACATGCTCACTAAGTCTCTACCACATGCAAAGCTAAAGGATGTTACTGTAAAGCATGCATTGCATCTGGATGTGATGTAAACACTGCAACTTTCTTTTCATTGGCTAATAGTGCTACAGCACTACCAGAAGCACACCTATTGGATAGTAAGGACAATAAGGAAATTACAGCAAACTTACTTTTATTTTTTCCATGGAGAATTGAATAAATTTGAGAGGTGTGTCTATAGCTCCCATTTTGACCAGTCCATTCAAACGTGGGGAGATTATGTATGTTAGTACTTTTTTTATTTTTTATTTCATATGCCATTTACACACTGTTACACACGTATATATCTATATTTAGAACAGATTAATAAAACTAATGTTATACCTTTTACATTACAATATACACTGTAACCATGTATAATTTATTTAGCCTACACCCACCTACATAGTACAGTCTAAAAACTCAAACAAATGAAAAATATTTTTATATAAAGGAATATATAGGTCACAGATTTATCAGGTAATGCAACTCCAGGCTCTCTTGGAGTTATTTACTAAATCATATACACGTTATTTATATTGATATTATCATTTTCCTTATATTTTAAGTAGCACATTATTTTCGTAATACGCAAGGTCAGGAAACAAAAGGGACATGGACCATTTATAAGCTGTTTCAACCAAACTGTGTAAACCTGTCATGAGGTAAGTTGCAATAAAAATGTTATTGCTAGGACCCGTGTATGCGAGCCTAATATTGCAACTTACCTGTGTGGACACAGCTTTGCGACGGGCTTGGGCTCCGCATCCAGGCCACCTGTATCTATTGGTAAGACATAAGACTACGTTTAGAAACATTTTTGAATATTTAAACACAGGGTTATTCAGTAAAAGTTATATCATAAAATGGTGCTTATTTTGCCACAACCAATCAGATGTCAGCTTTCAATTTTAAATAATATCTGATTGGTTGGGGCAAAATCAGCAACATTTTAACGATAAAACTTTCATTGAATCTCCCATTTTGCCGTTATAAGCATTGGGAGATGGGTTCCGGGCTGAGCAACTGAACCAGGCTTTGTAAAAAGTAAGCAATAATAGTGTGTACTCAACTGCCTTTATAATTATATTAGCAATAGTGGAGTCTGAGCACCCACTCCTTTATCCATTTTTATAAGTTGTGGAGCCTTAAGCTGGCCATATACTACCTAGATGTTATACCACTTCAACATTCATACAAGATGAATGTAATTCAATGTCAAGTGGAGCAGAAGTTTTACCTGTCGACATTCTTGGGATGTTTTCCAGACAGAACGTTTACAATCTAAATAATGATTGTAATATCAATTGCAAAATCAGACCAGACTAATGTTGGAACATTGCTTGAACAACAGGAGGAAAGTGTAAGCTAGCATCGGACACTATGCAAATGCCCTTACTGACCCAAACCAGTCTACCCTTCTCTTCATTAACATGTGCATCTTTATTAGTGATAAGAGGATGTCAGGGACACTGATTGTGGGAGGAGCCAGAATGCATTCAAATCTACACAGCCCTCTTAACGTAAAACTAGTAAATGAGGAGCATAATTTAGAATAACTGGAAACATTACATTCAGCCATGCTGTACATTCCCCACTATTTGCTATGCTGCTGTGCTGGGGCTTATTTTACGATATTAATTTGCTTTTATCATTCCTCTCCAAGCATAGCTGTATTATTGGGGATTCAATCAAACAGTTCCCTAGAAAAAATGCCACATTTAGTAAGAAGAGAAATTAAACTGTAAGGAGCAAAATCAGCCCAACTACCACCCAGAGCAATGTTTGTCACCATGACCATGAATTTTAGATGTTTTTTTTTTAAATTGGACATGTTGGTAATTTTTGCATATTTTATACACAGGGGCAAAAAGGTGCAAAAGTATCCTTGCTATTAAACTGCATCAACCAATCAGATATCATCTAACTGAAGGAGCCTAGTACAAAACTAACAGCTGACTGGTTTCTGCAAAAAAAATAGCATGGGCAACCATTTGCACCCGTTATTGTGGTAGTTGGTCTGAGTGCACCGGATTTGCTGAAATCTTAGTAAAATATATGACTCCCTCTCTGAATCCTTGTAAATGGAGAGAATGCAAGGTAGTGTGGAACTGTATGTTGGGCTGGAGTGAAGTAGCAACACTTAATATATCTGGCCTTGGAGTCAGGTTGGACTCACTTGAGACTGTTCAGAGCAGCAGTCACTCAAGAGACTGATAGCAATTCTAAACGTGGGCTCAAACTTTTAGAATGTCACACTGGTCAATGGGAGAACATATAATAAATATGCGACTGATGAGACCAAACATGAACAACGTTAAAAAAGATGATTAATCACATTACTGGGCTAGTCATAGAGTAAAAACATTAGGGATTAATGACAAATTATTTAAAAGCCTTCTAATCAGGTCAAGGTAGCCCAGTAAATTGGGTAATTTTCTGCACAATCATTGAAGCTCTTTAGTAAAGATTGAGGCAACCTTAAAGGACAACTCCACCCTCATAAGAACATCTTTTAGAAAGATGGCCTCTTTAAAATATGTTGATATATTCTACTTTGTCCTATGAATCCATTATTATATGCCTGCAATGCTTCTGGATGCCTCATGGAAAATGAGCAATTTAGAAACCTGTACTGAGCTTGTACTGAGCCTGGGCATGCTCAGAAGAGGCAGACGGGATTACAATTCAGTCATTAGCTGTGATGTCAACTGTCAAATCCATAAATGACAGTTACTTACTGGAAGAACCGGGAAGCAGAAACAGGGGAAACAGGACTGTGCAGGATTTCAGGTTATATGATATATTTCGGATTTCAAACTATTACAGTTTAGGGTTTTGGGGGGTGATTACCTGTATGTAAGTTTTCATTTCAGGCTGACTTGCTCTTTAAGTGCTCCAAAAATCGTTATTTAAAGTAATCTTTCATCCCGCTATTAAGATCAATATCATTCTGGGGACATGCTACTCTGCTTTATTATGACTGGTATCATGTTCCCCTTGCCAAATAGGAACTTCTGACCTACCTTCCTCTTACCCATAAGCCTTGAGACCGCAAACTTTACCTACCTTTCCAGTGTTCCAGGTAATTTTGATTGTAGTCTTCTTCTCTGGTCCTGGTTTTGCTCTATTCTTCCTGTGGATTGTCTGTCAGAAAAGTCCAGCAGAACATTAAATGACTGCTGCAAACCATACTGCCACATCTGAGCATGTGCGTGCTTGTAAGAAGCTTGTACGCTTTATAGGAGGCGTTGACTTATGAAAAAGAGCACGCAGAGTCTGCAATCGATATCAAGCTTCAGGAACGTCGGACACGTAAGAAGGAAGTTTCATCTGTGTGGTAAACATGCCCTTTCAGTTATAACTTGTGGCATTTAATCTTATTATCTAAAGGCGTTACTGCACTTGCGACGTGCGAGAGCACATTGGCGTGTGATTGGCCGGTGATCCAATCGGAGCCCATGCGACCGCGCAAAATGTGGATCGCATGCGCTCCGATTTCGAAGTAGTGCACTAGTGTGGCAACATCAACTGGACCTCACTAGTGTGCGTTTTTAAGGCGTG
This sequence comes from Hymenochirus boettgeri, assembly GCA_019447015.1. Classification (NCBI taxonomy): domain Eukaryota; kingdom Metazoa; phylum Chordata; class Amphibia; order Anura; family Pipidae; genus Hymenochirus; species Hymenochirus boettgeri. The sequence continues at coordinate 37,358,375 of CM033472.1, read as the reverse complement.
ACCGGATTGTGCTTAAAACGCTTCAGTGTGGCCTAGCCCTAATGCAATATTTTAATGTTTTGGGTTTTTTTACATGAAAATTTCAATTATACCACTGTATCAAAAAGACAAATGTGAGGAGACTGTATTATAGCACTGGGATATGAAAATGAGTTTAAATATCGTCAACCAGCAATTATTTGCTGAACCAAGCAATTTCCTTTGGGATCAGTAAACTTCATCTATATGAGTTATCCGAACCCGCTGTTTGCTACTGTAACCAAGCAATGTCCTTCAGGATTAATAAAGTTTATCTTTCTATCTATATGGATTTGTCCGAACCCTTACGTGTATTGCTGTATTGGGACTTAAATGTACTGAACTCCTCATTTGCAGTTTTGCCAGCAGTATGCTAATCTACAATACAAATATACAGAACAAGCACATGGCGTATAATATAGTGAATAGAGTTCAAGGCTTCAGGCTATGGAAATCATGTACGCCACACAAAGTAATATATTGTGCCCCTTACAATGTATTATAAGGACATTACGCACAGAGTTCCCTGAGCATATAAAAGTGCGAGGTCATAACTACATGTATGATCCAGGTCAAAACTCAGCCTATCATGACTCATATCAGGACCAGGTGGACCTCTAGCGTGTGAGATTTATCTGGAGAATAGATAGTAACTATTGGTAATTGCCCTCATACTGTGGCTTCTCCTTCCGCCAATAATAAACTTATCCAGTTTCATATCCTACCCCAGGCATTTTATACCCAACAACAATTGTGTCTGTAGGACTGCCCAATGCCTCAGATTGCCCCAAATATCATCACAACAGGTGGACTTTGTGCATCTGGTCTGAGGCAATGAAGGCTTCTGACTAGTCCACCTGCTTTTGACCAAAGGTTCACAATAGGATTACTGACCATGGTCCGAAAGTTTAATGTTATGATCTGAGCTACTACGTTATCACTTTTGTTTTGTGACATATGGCCATAGTTATAAAGATGCGATATCGCTTTTAAACGATAATGCGGCTTTAACAATTGTTAATGTTCGATCATTATTGTTACTTAACGATAACGATCTTAATTACCGATAATGATCGTAAATTTTTAGGATCCCCATAGAATTCCATTGTGGTGTTTACTACTGCATGGTATTGTATGACCGAACCTCATTAATTAATGAACGTTCAGTGTAAATATCAACTGTGGCCATACATTTATGGCTGCAGTTGTGCATTATCAATAACGTGCGGTATAGCTAAATTGCGATACTGTGCTTTATATAAATATGGCACAAAGTGCTCCATTGTGCTAGAAAATACACAGATCAACCAGAATCGTTGGGAGAAATTGCTCTAGGAAGACGTTTTTGATATGAGGAGCACCCCTACACATTGATTAACTCTTTTACTATTGGTGTGACAAAACCGTCCCTAACCTTCAGAGGACTTTGCCCCCGTCATCTACTGTCCAACCCTTCTACTTCTTGCAGAACTTGGCTCACACACTCACATTCACCTCTGTCAAAATTGGGAAACCTCTGCACAGGTGGAAACACAATTCTGTAGCCCCAGAGCTATAACTGAGCCTCTCACCTAGAAGTTCTTGATCATTCGGTAAATGGTTCTTCAGGAGAATATTCTTAGCACAAATTCCTTGCATGTGAGGACATTTTCAACAATGGCTGCAAACATTTCTATGGATGGAACCATACTAACACAAAACATCTGACCCTCTTTTATGCAATCAGTCTTGTAATTTATCAGAATTCAACCCTTCCTTGGGCTGGTGGGGCTATGAGAAGTTCAAAAACTATCCACAAAGCTATCTGCACATACTATAAACATAAGTGAGATGGATAAAAGAGACTAACACACATCCAAGCAATGAAGGGTTATCACGTTTCATTACATTACATTATATGTATACACATGCTATGGAACTTGATTCCTTGGAAGATGTCATGAAGAGACGGATTTGCTTGATAATCTCCTGTCCTGTTTCGCTTGTAGTTTTTATGTGAGATAGAGGGTTTTAGATCATAAACATATTGTAATTGTGTATATAGTGTGATATATTGCTTTGGCTGGCATACTATAACTCTGTGTATACAGTTTATTAGGTTTAAGTATAAATATATATAATATATATATCCTGTCACTATTGTACTCTGCTTCCACCTACCTTATTTCTGTTCCCCAATTCACACACTACAAATACACACTTCACACCCCCACACCAGATTTATCTCTATCTCCAGAGAAAATACTAACTCCCCGCACATATATTTATATAGGATCCTTAGCAGATGAACTGTACAGATATAACTGTTAGGAGAATGTCCTCAGCTAATGGCTGAATTGTGTGTGACTGTGTTGTGGAGTCTAATTTGCCCTATTTAGATGAATTGTAGAATGAGCCAACGCACTAAGCACGTGTAAATTCATGTGTATTGGGTAGTGATCATTAGCAAACTCAGGTGATTTTCATTCATTTATTTGTCATTTTATTCATTTTTTAATGTACCCCCTACTGGTAATTATATAGTGAATAATGCACCCCCTACTGTAAATTATAAGGATATTAGAAGGTACCTAGGAGTTCCGTGCCCTCTATAAAAGAACTCAGCTGCAAACTATTTCAGTCAACACATCATTGTGGTATGTACATAGCATTACATGTTAGTGTCCTGAGAATATTTTAATTAATGACAGTAAAACTAATGTCCATGTGATTCACCTTGGGTATCAGTTACATTTCTACAGATGATTTACAAACATGCACAAGTTTCAGTTCCAGGTGGGTCTCTCCTGTATTATTTGGGGCAACTTACAGTCATTGTGACCCTGGAATTAGAACATTAACCTGTGATGTTTGTTATACTACTGGGAACAGACTGAGGACGCGGTGGGTGTGATGGGGAGTAAATCCAACCAGGGAAGTAGAGACCTTATTACCAGATAATATTCACAGCATCTCTGTCCATGGGGAATGACTTGACAAGTCACTAAAAATATGCTGAATTTGCTGATCTTTTATGAACATATGAATCTGTTCAAGTAGCTCTGTACCTGCAGGTATAGATCTGTACCTGTACACACCGCTCTGTACCTCAGATATGAATTCTACACACCATGTTGTAACTGCAGGTTTTGAATTTGTATCGGACACATCACTCGGTGCCTGCAAGTATGAATTTGCATTTGTACCAGACACATCACTCTGTGCCTGCAGGTATGAATTTGTACCTGTACACATCACTCGGTGCCTGCAGGTATGAATTTGTACCAGACACATCACTCTGTACCTGCAGGTATGAATTGTACCAGGACACATCACTCTGTGCCTGCAGGTATGAATTTGTACCAGGACACATCACTCTGTATGAATTTGTACATGTACACATCCCTCTGTACCTGCAGGTGTGAATTTGTACCAGGACACATCACTCTGTGCCTGCAGGTATGAATTTGTACCAGGACACATCACTCTGTATGAATTTGTACATGTACACATCACTCTGTACCTGCAGGTATGAATTTGTACCTGTACACATCACTCTGTGCCTGCAGGTATGAATTTGTACCAGGACACATCACTCTGTGCCTGCAGGTGTGAATTTGTACCTGCACACATCACTCTGTACCTACAGGTATGAATTTGTACCTGTACACATCACTCTGTATCTCAGGTGTGAATTTGTACCTGTACCAATCACTCTGTGCCTGCAGGTATGAATTTGTACCTGTACACATCACTCGGTGCCTGCAGGTATGAATTTGTACCTATACACCACTCTGTACCTGCAGGTGTGAATTTGTACCTGTACACATCTCTCTGTGCCTGCAGTTAGATTTGTACCTGTACACACCCGTACCTACAGTATGAATTTGTACCTGTACACATCACTCTGTACCTACAGGTATGAATTTACCTGTACACATCACTCTGTGCCTGCAAGTGTGAATTTGTACCTGTATTTTATTATTATGTTGTGGATTTTATAAAATTAACATGTAGCTCTTTACAATTACTGTATACATTCACATCAGCCCTGTCCAGAAGAGCTTACAATCTCATTTGCACATTTATTTGAAACACATACAAGCTATCAGTATGTCTTTATGACTTTATGAACCCGGATTGCCCAGAGGAAACCCATATAAGCACAGGGAGAACTACAAACTCCTTGCCGATGTGTCCAAGGATGGATTCAAACTCAGAACTTCAGCACCACTGTTCTGGTCAAGAGCTAGCCATGAAGATGCCGGGGACCCCGGGCGGGCTCATACATGCAATGCATGCGTCCTACCACTGATCTACATCCCCCTGTTCACGTACACACCGCTCTGATAGAGATATGAATCTTTTCCGTGTACACCACCTTTACCTGCGTTTAATCTGGACCTGTACACACCACTCTGTACCCTCACATATGAATCTGTAATAGTACACTCTGCTCATGCAAGTATAATCTGTACCTTTCCATGCCACTGTGTACCTGCAGGTATAAATCTGTACCTTTACACATCATTTTGTCCCTGCAAGTATAATCTGTACCTGTACACACCACTCTATACCTGCAAGTATTAATCTGTACCTATACACATCACTCTGTACCTGCACATATAAATCTGTACCTGTTCACACCACTCTGTACCGCAAGTATGAATCTGTACTTGTACACACCACTCTGTACATGCACTATGAATCTGTACCTGTGCACACCATCTACACCTGAATATATGGATCTGTACCTGACACTACTTAGCACCTGCACGTTTGAATCTGTACCTGTACACACCACTCTGTGCCTGCAATATGAATCTGTTACTGTAAATGCAGCTCTGTACCTGAACATACAACTGTACCTGTTTACACCACTCTGTACCTGCACGTATGAATCTGTCCCTGTATACACCACTCTGCCTGCAGGTGTGAATCTGTACCTGTATCCACTACTCTGTACCTGCACGTATGAATCTGTACCTGTATACACCTCTCGTACCTGTATGTATGAATCTGTACCTGTATAACACCTCTCTGTACCTACACATATGAATCTGTACCTGTATACACCACTCTGTACCTGCAGTGTGAATCTGTACCTGTATACACCACTCTGTACCTGCAAGTGTGAACTTGTACCTGTATACACCACTCTGTACCTGCACGTATGAATCTGTACCTGTATCCCCCACTCTGTACCTGCACTGAATCTGTACCTGTATACACCTCTCTGTACCTACACATATGAATCTGTACCTGTATCCACCACTCTGCACCTGCATGTATGAATCTGTACCTGTACACACCACTCTGTACTGCACATATGAATCTATACCTGTACACACCACCCTGTACCTGCACGTATGAATCTGTACCTGTACACACACACTCTGTACCTGCACTTATGAATCTGTACCTGTACACACCACTCTGTGCTGCATGTTATGAATCTGTACCTGTACACACTATTCCTGTACACATGCTGGCAATCAGAACTGTGCATACAGATATACTAAGGTACACAGGTTACTTATGCACACAAACCTAGGTGGGTGCTGACCTCCTGAATTCCCCACTTCCAAGGAAGGTAAGTATCAACCGATTCTGGCTATTTGGAGTTGCACACCTTGGTGAATTTACAGTGTTTTATTGAAAACCACACATCAAATGTATTCACCAAGGTGTGCGTGATGGTACAGGTAAAATTCATACCTGTAGGTACAGAGTGATGTGTACAGGTACAAATTCATACCTGTAGGTACGGAGTGATGTGGTACAGGTACAAATTCATACCTGCAGGCACAGAGAGATGTGTACAGGTACAAATTCACACCTGCAGGTACAGAGTGATGTGTATAGGTACAAATTCATACCTGCAGGCACCGAGTGATGTGTACAGGTACAAATTCATACCTGCAGCACAGAGTGATGTGTACAGGTACAAATTCACACCTGTAGATACAGAGTGATGTGTACAGGTACAAATTCATACCTGTAGGTACAGAGTGATGTGTGCAGGTACAAATTCACATGCAGGCACAGAGTGATGTGTCCTGGTACAAATTCATACCTGCAGGCACAGAGTGATGTGTACAGGTACAAATTCATACCTGCAGGTACAGAGTGATGTGTACATGTACAAATTCATACAGAGTGAGAGTGTCCTGGTACAAATATACCTGCAGGCACAGAGTGATGTGTCCTGGTACAAATTCACACCTGCAGGTACAGAGTGATGTGTACATGTACAAATTCATACAGAGTGATGTGTCCTGGTACCTCTGTGCCTGCAGGTATGAATTTGTACCAGGACACATCACTCTGTATGAATTTGTACATGTACACATCACTCTGTACCTGCAGGTTGAGGTGTGAATTTGTTACCAGGACACATTTTTTTTTTTTTTTTTTTGTTGTTTTTTTGTTTTTTCACCCCCACCCCACCCCCCCCCCACCCCCCCCCCCCCACCCCAAAAAAAAAGACTCTTGGGGCTTTTTTTTTTTTGTTTTTGTTTTTTGTACCGTGATTCGTTGTGGGCCCCCTGCAGGGATGAATTTGTACCTGTACCATCACTCTGTGCCTGCAGGTATGAATTGTTACCAGGACACATCACTCTGTGCGCAGGTATGAATTTGTACTGTACACATCACTTTGTACCTACAGGTGTGAATTTGTACCTGCACACATCACTCTGTACCTACAGGTATGAATTTGTACCTGTACACATCACTCTGATCTACAGTGTGAATTGTAGTACACATCACTCTGTGCCTGCAGGTATGAATTTGTACCTGTACACATCACTCGGTGCCTGCAGGTATGAATTTGTACCTATACACATCACTCTGTACCTGCAGGTGTGAATTGTACCTGACACATCTCTCTGTGCCTGCAGTATAGGTATGAATTGTACCTGTACACACACTCTGTACCTACAGGTATGAATTTGTACCTGTACACATCACTCTGTGCCTGCAAGTGTGAATTTGTACCTGTATTTTATTATATTGTTGGAGTTATATAACATTAACATGTAGCTCTTTACAATTACATGTATACATTCACATCAGGCCCTGTCCAGAAGAGCTTACAATCTCATTTGCACATTTATTTGAAACACATACAAGCTATCAGTATGTCTTTATGACTTTATGAAACCGGAGTGCCCAGAGGAACCCATACAAGCACAGGAGAACATTACAAACTCCTTGCCGATGTGTCCAAGGATGGATTCAAACTCAGAACTTCAGCACCACTGTTCTGGTCAAAGAGCTAGCCATGAAGATGCCGGGGACCCGCGGGCCTCATACATGCAATGCATGCGTCCTACCACTGATCTACATCCCCCTGTTCACGTACACACCGCCTGATAGAGAATGAATCTTTATCCGTGTACACCACTCTTTACCTGCAGGTATTAATCTGGACCTGTACACACCATCTGTACCCTCACATATGAATCTGTAATAGTACACTCTCCTGCAAGTATAAATCTGTACCTTACATGCCACTGTGTACCTGCAGGTATAAATCTGTACCTTTACACATCATTTTGTCCCTGAAATATGAATCTGTACCTGTACACACCACTCTATACCTGCAAGTATTATCTGTACCTATACACATCACTTGTACCTGCACATATAATCTGTACCTGTTCACACCACTCTGTACCTGCAGTATGAATCTGTACTTGTACACACCACTCTGTACATGCACTATGAATCTGTACCTGTGCACACCATTCTACACCTATATATGGATCTGTACCTGACACTATTAGCACCTGCACGTTTGAATCTGTACCTGTACACACCACTCTGGCCTGCAATAGAATTGTTACTGTAAATGCAGCTCTGTACCTGAACATACAAATCTGTACTGTACACCATCTGTAACCACGTATGAATCTGTACCTGTATACACCACTCTGCCTGCAGGTGTGAATCTGTACCTGTATCCACTACTCTGTACCTGCACGTATGAATCTGTACCTGTATACACCTCTCTGTACCTGTATGTATGAATCTGTACCTGTATACACCTCTCTGTACCTACACATATGAATCTGTACCTGTATACACCACTCTGTACCTGCAGGTGTGAATCTGTACCTGTATACACCACTCTGTACCTGCAAGTGTGAATCTGTACCTGTATACACCACTCTGTACCTGCACGTATGAATCTGTACCTGTATCCCCCACTCTGTACCTGCACATATGAATCTGTACCTGTATACACCTCTCTGTACCTACACATATGAATCTGTACCTGTATCCACCACTCTGCACCTGCATGTATGAATCTGTACCTGTACACACCACTCTGTACCTGCACATATGAATCTATACCTGTACACACCACCCTGTACCTGCACGTATGAATCTGTACCTGTACACACCACTCTGTACCTGCACGTATGAATCGTACCTGTACACACCACTCTGTGCTGCATGTATGAATCTGTACCTGTACCACCATTCCTGTACACATGCTGGCAATCAGAACTGTGCATACAGATATACTAAGGTACACAGGTTACTTATGCACACAAACCTAGGTGGGTGCTGACCTCCTGAATTCTCCCCACTTCCAAGGAAGGTAAGTATCAACCGATTCTGGCTATTTGGAGTTGCACACCTTGGTGAATTTACAGTGTTTTACTGAAAACCACACATCAAATGTAAATTCACCAAGGTGTGCGACTCCAAATATCCAGAATCGGTTGATACAGATATCCTAAGCACCTAGTGACATTATTTTTGAAGGATAGGCTACTAAACCATTTCATGGTGAACCCAGGAGATATACACAGCCCATAATCCCCATGCTGCTCTCGGCGGTGTTGCTGCTCCAGGACACAAGCTAGTATCTAGCAAGCTTTAAACATAGATGTTCCACAGTACCCAAGACAGAACACCTCAATTTGTTGACATTTTAACAGCCCTCCTCTATTGACCACTCGCGTTTTGCAATATTTTTACGTTTCACCAGTATGCACCTGAACTTCCACTACCTGACAACCAAGTCTCCTCACAGGACTCATATGCTGAAGAC
>CM033472.1:37171071-37349123 GCA_019447015.1 Hymenochirus boettgeri | reverse complement strand
AGTATGACACCAAGTATGACACCAGTAGGTAGGACTGTTACCCATATGACACCAGCAGGTAGACTATTACCCAGTATGACACCAGCAGGTAGACTATTACCAGTATGAACCAGAGGTAGGACTATTACCCAGTATGACACCAGAAGGTAGGACTATTACCCAGTATGACACCAGTAGGTAGGACTATTACCCAGTATGACACCAATAGGTAGACTATACCCAGTATGACACCAGCAGGTAGACTATTACCCAGTATGACACCAGCAGGTAGACTATTAACCAGTATGACACCAGCAGGTAGACTATTACCCAGTATGACACCAGCAGGTAGACTATTACCCAGTATGACATCAATAGGTAGACTATACCCAGTATGACACCAGTAGGTAGACATTACCCAAGCATGACACCAGTAGGTAGACTATTACCCAGTATGACACCAGCAGGTAGACTGTTACCCAGTATGACACCAGTACGTAGACTTTACCCAGTGACACCAGTAGATAGATAGACTATTACCCAGTATGACACCAGTAGATAGACTATTACCCAGTTTGACACCAGTAGGTAGACTATTATCAGTATGACACCAGTAGGTAGACATACATATCACCCAGTATGACATTAGGAGTAGATATTACCCAGCAAGACACCAGTAAGTAGACAAACAGTAACACCAGCATGACACCAGTAGGTGATGTACAGTATCACCAGAACGACAACAGTAGGTTGATGTACAGTATCACCCAGAAGGACACCAGTAGGTAGATGTCATTATACCCAGTATGGCACCAGTAGGTAGATGTACATTATTACCCGCATGACACAGTAGGTAGATGTATATTATTACCCGTATGACACCAGTAGGTAGATGTACAATTATTACCAGTATGGACACCAGTAGGTAGATGTATATATTACCCAGCATGACACCAGTAGGTAGAGTATATTACCGTATGACACAGAGGTAGTGTACATTATTACCCAGTAGGCACCAGTAGGTAGATGTACATTATTACCCAGCATGACACCAGTAGGTAGATGTACATTATTACCCAGTATGGCACCAGTAGGTAGATGTTCATTATTACCCAGCATGACACCAGTAGGTAGATGTATATTATTACCCAGCATGACACAAGTAGGTAGATGTACATTATTACCCAGTATGACACCAGTAGGTTGATGTACAGTATCACCCAGAAGGACACCAGTAGGTAGATGTACATTATTTAGTGATTTGTAAAGTGGCTTACCAAGTCCTACACTTGTAGCGGAGGTAAGATTGGGATTGGGTCCTAAAATGGGCATGGGCAGGGAGAGAAGCTGAGAGCAGGGAGACAGATTTGACAGGCACTCATGCTTGCAACCATCTTTCAAACGGCCATCTGCAGCAGAACAGGTGGTAGGAGTGGTTAATTTTACCTTCCCTACAAATATAGGATTATGGTAGCCAACAACGGATGTTCTCTTTGGACTGTTAATTGAGACACTGATATAAGCTGCCTGTATTGTCCATCTCGTCTATAGCTTTGGTTTACATGGGCTATAAACTGGTAAATAATTAATGTGTGTATTGGTAATTTAACCAATACCTACAGAATGTTTCAGTGCCTTTTAGTAATTGTAGGCCTATGCAGGGGTTAGGGTTCCCCTTGTTAATTCAGGCTTCTTAAAACATAAATGAGGACAATCTGTATGGGCAGGCCTGGCACTGGCAGTGTGTGCTTTTAACAGTTAGAAGGACACAGGTTTGTATCTGTGTTTACCCTCCAATATTTTCGCCTGTTTCCCACAATGCCTCGCCATAACTACTGGAAGATCGCACCTCTCGTCCGCTCCACTATGCAGCAAATACAATGTGAATTACGAAGAGAAATTCTTTGTACAATGGCTTCAGGGACGTAATCAGGTTAGTGTATTTCTCAATCTGCGGTGTGGATCTGTGGGGGTAAACAGGGAACAGGAGGGTTTCGTCCTATCACAGGACAGCGTTAGGAAACCCAATACGAGCCGCACAGCTCCTTTGTAATACAGAACAATTAACTCAAGAGAATGAGAAAATGAATCTGTGGGTGTGTCCTACATCACTATGACTCTATTTCTAATATTAGTATCTGTTTTATTAGTAAGCCTCAACCCATAGACCGTCTGCTTAGCAGTAGGGTGGGGAGTTGCCACATTGCTTGCTCTATGGTGTAAAAAATCAACAAAATACCACACACAATACCAATAAAACACAAACAGGTTCATTTACCCAGAGCCGCTATCGCAAAATGCTTGGGTAAAATGAATATCGTTGTAAATGCTCCTTTCGCGATTCAATATCCCGTTGCGAATCTGGGTAAACCAAATATGCAATCGCGAGCGGGAGCGCGGATGCGTGGGTGATTTTTGACTCTAATATGATTTTAAAGTCATGTTAACCAGTAGCGAGCCAGTTAGCGCAACTTAACCCATATATTTGCCCTGCGAGTCTGGGTAAATGGGCCCCCAAAGCATCCTGTGATCATAATGGGCAGCCACTTGCCTGCTCGGATCTTGTACAAGATGATTATATTGCAGGAATGTTGAACTTGGGGCACTCCAGTAGGGAGATTCGCCCCGAGCCGCAAATGCTCGGGGCGAATCTCCCATATGGGATTTACCAGAGGCTGCACAGCTCTGGGTGAATCTCACCCGCACGTAAGTATTTAACGCCTGCATAGCTGCTACAACTTCCAGCCTTCTGCAGCTAGGGAATTCTGGGGGTTGTAGTTTTTAAGAGGGTTCAACATCCCTAATTAAGGGATTCTCAAACTCTAAAAATTGTTTACTGTGAAGGGGTCAAATCCCCTAAAGCCTTAAGATATTGAGATCATTATAAGTAAATGACTGGTTTTAGTACATAACCTAAACACATTTTCCTTTTGCTTTCTTATGTTCTACTGGTTTTTACTTCTCAAATTCTTAAACAAAGATAAAATCTAACAGTATTGAAAACCCGTGTTACCCCTCCTCTAGTTCAGTGAACTTTTGACATGCTCTTTGTGGTTTACCGATTTGGAGAGTTCTCCAATCAGATACTTCCAGGGCTGTGCATGGAAAGCCGCTATTGGCTGCCTGCAATGCTATATGCACATTGCAAACTGCCATTAACCTGGCTGGCATTAAAAAATCCTGTGATGGTTATTGCTAAGGCAAATATAGAAATCTGATTTAAAGGGGAACTGTGGTCTCCAAACAAGTAAGTTTAAATGAAAGGCCAGTTTCCGACCTTTAAAACGAGCCATCAACCACCTCTTCTACATGCTCCACAGCCCAAGATACACAGAAATGACTGACCAGAAGTTAATGGGTGGGAGGCTGACATGTGACATTCCTGAGGCTTCTCCTGCCACAGTGCCGCCGGCCTCTCTGCTGTGTGAAGGACCTGCAGCTGCAGAAAGGGAAGGTACAGCCTTTCTCTTCCACAGTGTGAAAACAGCCTTTTCAGGCCTTTTCACTCTGCCTGAAAAGGCTGTTTCCACAGAGTTTTCGGTGGGGGGGCCACGTGGGTCTGTAAGGGAATGGGCCAAGGAGGGCCTGCAACTGGAGGGACCATGGGGTCCATGAGTGGGAGGGACATGGGGGGCTGCTAAGGGGAGGAGACACAGGGCAGATTGACTTACATGGTTTCAGAGCAGGGAAGCAGGAAGTGCAGGGGACCTGGTAATGTTGCTGCCATACACACACACAAAATGTAAAATATCTTCAAAACTAAAAAAAAATAATCAATTTACCTAAAGTCATTTTTGGACCACATTCCTTTAATTATCTCCTGATTTATTCAGTATTATATTACTACGCTGACTATGTCTACCTACCTCTGTTGAATGATACTTGTTTTCTATTCTTGCCACTTGTTTTCAACGCATATTCTGTTTCCTCCATTTTAGGTCCCTACAGAAGTGGGCGAACTGTGGTTAGATGGCCTACCTCACAAGTGACCCACTGCTGGATTCTGTCACCCAGTGAGGACCACAACCTTTCAATAACCATTAATGACACCTATAATTAAAAAGTTTGGATTATAGTCTATAGTAAACTGCCTTGAATGTCAGGGTGATCTCTGATGTTTAAATTATGGACAATTATACTCACCTCCCCTTGCTCCGTTTCTCCTCCCATTAGTAGTACCCAGGGTGATAAGTCCTCACCCCTAAGAGCTGTACTTACTTACATGAGTTTCCCTCTGTGTTTCAGTCCTGTTCCGTAGTCTGTGATGTAGCCAATGGGAAGGCACGGCTCTGCAAAGAAGCGTGTCTTCCAATGGTTGCATCGTGGGATGTCACTGACCATAGCAGAGGGGAGGAATGGAACGGATCGCAGAGGGAGACTTTGAGTAAGTATTCTTGCTGTTTGGTAAAAGACCCAGGGTCCGACTTAGATCCTCACCATGGGAACTATGCAGCTATGGAACGGGGGAATACTGATTTATATTGTCCTTTAATACATTTGCTGCTTAAAGGTCTATCTCATTTCTTTGTAAATTTGTGGCAGTGACCAGGGTCTAAATGAAATCAATAGTACTTATGCTCTAACCAAATGCCCAAACTGTTTAAACTAAGGGCTGTCAGAAATCTGAAAATATTTAACTGAATGTATTGGTGCTTTGTCATTTTTAAAAACTCCCTAATTCCTCAATGCATTGTGACATCACAGCATGGAGTTACAGAGATCCTGTTCAGTAAATGGAAATAACAGTATATGCAGTATAGATGGGGATAACTAAAGACTAGACCTGATGTGGCGAGTTTCTTTCCAACAACAGTTCCGCACAACCTATTTAAGTTCCTAAAATCTGTTTCAAAACCCTATTGAATCTGAATTGTTAGAGTTTTTCAATTAGTTTGGGATTTTTCTAATATTCGATTTTTTGATAAATTATGTTTTGATGATTTCACATGTAATTATTCTAAAATGTAATTGGTTACCTTAAATTGTCCTGCTCCTCCTATTTTTCCCAAGCTCCTCTGCAGCTAGCAACCCATTTGGGCTGGCCAAATCTTCAGTTTCTTTAAAAGTATGTATTAGTGTTTTTAATGTTAAAATTCACCAACAAGTGTGGACACAAACTTGCAATACCAGGGTATGATTAAAGTACGTTTGCGGCCTTAAATGTACGAATGTTCGTGTGTACAATACCAATGCGTTACAAAAATACGGCAATTGTATTGTATGGGGGACCATAAAACAATGAACGCTGTTGTAAAACACGTTCGTACATTTATTACCACTATTGTATATTTACGTCTGATAGCATAGATTTATGACTGATAGCATAGATTTACGGCAGCGACCATAAATTACGATCAGGGCAACGCACGTTAAAGGGCGCAGTATCACAAACTACCGATAAATATGGCCTGGGAATCAAATAAGCGTCATGTATTGTCAGACTTTATTAGAGTTTCCTTTAATCTACATATCAAAAATGAAATGTTTCTTCTCTACACATTTCATTTTAAGGGTACGTCCACTTGAAAATTAAAGATGGTGGAATAAGTTCTTTAGGTGAACGGGAGGAAAGAGATACACATTCTTACCTCCCGTTCTTACTTTTACTTTCAGTGCAACAGTGTCGAATATCCTGATGTTTTCCGCAAGGCTCCCCAGCCGTCCCATCCTTTCTTACTATATGTGCATGAACACACATAATAAACAGTCAGATTGTCGTCTGGGGGAGCGCTATCAGCTATGCGATTGCAAAGAAAACATCAGGAACTACGGCATCATTGCACTGAATGTAAGAATATTCTCTTACCTCCCATTCATTCCGCCATCTTTCATTTTCAAGTGGACATACCCTTTAAAAAACAACATGGGTTTCCATTTTATGAAGGTACTTACATAATATTCATTGTTCCAGTCATTTCATCTTTAAACAACCAGTAAAGCATGAAAAGAATAAAGATTTTGTTATAGCGAGAGTAGGAAAGTGAGGAAGATCGATAGATGGAGAAGGAGAGAAGAGTAACTATAGAAAGTGATAAACATATAAAGTGAAATGATAGGAAAATTGTTGGGTGTTTTGCTGGAGAGAAAGGGAACTTTGTTCTAGGGCCATTAGACTGAGATGTGTTGGGAACTAAGAAACCAAGGCTGTATGCACTGATCTTAGCTACAGGTTTGATGTACTGTATATGTCTTATAGTGTTAATGAACTCCAGAGTGATCTAGTAAGTGTTTGAAACATTCACAGTACAGTGCTCAATCAATATTTCTGGTAATGGTCCTGACTGCAGTCCAATCATCCAACAGGAGATTTTGTCACATAAATCAGATTGCTATGTTCTCCTTGTATGTGTGGTGTTCCTCTAACATTCAGTGGTATAATTACCGCCCCCTAACAGAGGGGGTTCATGTACAGAGGGGACCCATCCACCAATCGAAACAACCTGCCCGCCAGAAATGTGTTTTGCCAGTCAAAAGGTTCTTCTTGATTAAAATTCATAGTTTTTAAATTTTTGACCATGTTAAATTTCCAAACAAAAGAAACTTTGACCGCCAAAACGCATTTTTGACTTTCTGTATTTTGAGGTTGGGGGGACCCGGATTAAAAAAACTTGCAGGGGGCCAGGACCTGTACTTAACACTACCGCCAATATTTCTTAAAACATTGGATAGGATCCTTTGATTGTAAGTCTTTGGGGCAGGGAGTATAAATGGGGAGAAAAAAGATTGCTAAAAGCCGGTAATATGTCACAAATAATAACAATAAAATTAAGTATTCTGTTGATTCCAGCATAGGTGATATCATTATTTCAGGATCTGTTTGGTTCTGGGTCACATTGAGCTACTAACAAAAATGAATGTAAATAAATGTTTTTTTCTCTCGGATTACGAACAAAAACAATAACATCGTGAGGGGAGTGAAGACTAAATATTGTTAATGAACGCCCCTTCGGGAATTAACACGACAAAAGTGATGATAACTTTAGGTGCAAGAGAGATAATGGCCGACGATTGCCATTTTTTAAAACTGTCTTACAGGAAAAATAAGTTCTTATGATTTCTCAGGTTTTGTGTTTTTCTTCTAATGATGTCATGTAGTGGATTGGAGTTTATTATTATGACCATATATTATATATATATATACTAGCAAAAGTGTGCCCGTGTGGTGACAGTAGTTTAATTTGTTTATTTGCTGGAGTGTTAGTTACATATATTGATTAAAATATGTGTAAGCTACCCGCACTTACAAGGCCTCCAGGGGTAGTCCTATCATAAGAATGACATATTTTTAAGTAATAAGCTGTTATTTTTGTAGTGTAATTATTATGTATTAGATACGTTTTTTTCCTAATGATAACTACCCACGGCATTTGGAGCCCTTCCAGGTAGTTCCGTCTTCCAGGAGAGAGAGACAGACAGGTGTGTCAAGTTGATATATACAATACTGTACACACATTAACTCCCTCCTCCAGCTAATCCCCAGGGCCCTCAAGCAGGAACAGGCAGCGTCTCAATACCTAGCAAACAGCAGGGATCGCCCACCATTCTATAGGCAATGCCTTCTCTCCAGTTAAATAGACACACTAATGGCTTTTACCTGGGATTCCGACCAATGTGAAGGGGTGTGTTAGATGCTGTAGTTTACACACATGGGCAGTAAGGAGGAACCTGGTGCTTGTTTAATATGGGGATTCTATTGGCTGCTAGAATACAGTTGGCCACTATTACAGTAATGTGACAATTTATAATAATTGTACTAACCTGGAAGCTGATCATTGTGAGCACTGCTGCTAAACAGGACAGGAGAAAGAGACAGAGAGAGAGACGCAGACAGAGAGAGGAGACAGAGCGAGAGACAGACAGAGAGAGGAGAGACACAGGACACAGAGAGAGAGACATAAAGCAAAAAATAACATTTAGACACCAGCAATAAGAAGGAAACTTCCCTTGAGGGAAGCAGCCAAAACAAGGGATCCTTTAGTAAAGCAGCCTGTAGGAGAAAGAAAAGTCTTCAGTAAAGCAGTGCCATTTGGCCACGCCTACCACACTCCCACTACACATTGCATTTGGATGTGAAGCTCTCTCCCACAATGCAATACAGCAGGATATAACTCTAAAGCATCCTGACACTTTCCACAATGCAATACAGCAGGATGTCAGCCCACTTATTAGGAAAGCAAACTTTTTTTTGATTGGCCATTAAACTCACACATGCTCACTAAGTCTCTACCACAATGCAAAGCTAAAGGATGTTACTGTAAAGCATGCATTGCATCTGGGATGTGATGTAAACACTGCAACTTCTTTTCATTGGCTAATAGTGCTACAGCAGCTACCAGAAGCACACCTATTGGATAGTAAGGACAATAAGGAAATTACAGCCAAACTTACTTTTATTTTTTCCATGGAGAATTGAATAAAATTTGAGAGGTGTGTCTATAGCTCCCATTTTGACCAGTCCATTCAAACGTGGGGAGATTATGTATGTTAGTACTTTTTTTATTTTTATTTCATATGCCATTACACACTGTTACACACGTATATATCTATATTTAGAACAGATTAATAAACTAATGTTATACCTTTTACATTAACAGATACACTGTAACCATGTATAATATATTTTAGCCTACACCCACCTAATAGTACAGTCTAAAAACTCAAACAAAAATGAAAAATATTTTTATATAAAGGAAGGATAGTATGAGGGTCACAGATTTATCCAGGTAATGCAACTCCAGGCTCTTTGGAGTTATTTACTAAATCATATACACGTTATTTATATTGATATATTTTCATTTTCTTATATTTTAAGTAGCACATTATTTTCTGTAATACGCAAGGTCAGGAAACAAAAGGGACATGGACCATTGATAAGCTGTTTACAACCAAACTGTGTAAACCGTCATGAGGTAAGTTGCAATAAAAATGTTATTGCTAGGATCCCGGTGTATGCGAGCCTAATATTGCAACTTACCTGTGTGGGACAACAGCTTTGCGACGGGCTTAGGGCTTCCGCATCCAGGCCACCTGTATCTATTGGTAAGACATAAGGACTACGTTTAGAAAACATGTTTTGAATATTAAAACACAGGGTTATTCAGTTAAAAGTTATATCAATAAAAATGGTGCTTATTTGCCACAACCAATCAGATGTCAGCTTTCAAATTTTAAAAATATCTGATTGGTTGGGGCAAAATCAGCAACATTTTAACGATAAGAACTTTCATTGAATCTCCCATTTTGCCGTTATAAGCATTGGGAGATGGGTTCGGGCTTGAGCAACTGAACCAGGCTTTGTTAAAAAGTAAGCAATAATAGTGTGTACTCAACTTGCCTTTATAATTATATTAGCAATAGTGGAGTCTGAGCCCACTCCTTTATCCATTTTTATAGTTGATGGAGCCTTAAGCTGGCCATATAATACCTAGATGTATACCACTTCAACATTCAATACAAGATGAATGTAATTCAATGTCAAGTGGAGCAGAAGTTTACCGTCGACATTCTGGGAGTTTTCCAGACAGAACGTTTACAATCTAAATAATGATTGTAATATCAATTGCAAAATAATCAGACCAGACTAATGTTGGAACATTGCTTGAACAACAGGAGGAAAGTGTATAGCTAGCATCGGACACTATGCAAATGCCCTTACTGACCCAAACAGTCTACCCTTCTCTTCATAACATGTGCATCTTTATTAGTGATAAGAGGAGTGTCAGGGACACTGATTGTGGGAGGAGCCAGAATGCATTCAAATCTACACAGCCCTCTTAATCGTAAAACTAGTAAATGAGGAGCAGTAATTAGAATAACTGGAAACATTACAATTCAGCCATGTGTACATTCCCCACTATTTTGCTATGCTGCTGTGCTGGGGCTTATTTTACGATATTAATTTGTTTTATCATTCCTCTCCAAGCATAGCTGTATTATTGGGGATTCAATCAAAACAGATTCCTGAAAAAATGCCACTATTAGTAAGAAGAGAAATAAACTGTAAGGAGCAAAATTTCAGCCCAACTACCACCAGAGCAATGTTTTGTTTTCACCATGACCATGAATTTTTAGATGTTTTTTTTTAAATTGGACATGTTGGTAATTTTTGCATATTTTATACACAGGGGCAATAAAAGGTGCAAAAAGGTATCCTTGCTATTAAACTGCATCAACCAATCAGATATCATCTAACTGAAGGAGCCTAGTACAAAACTAACAGCTGACTGGTTTCTGCAAATAAATAAGCATGGGCAACCATTTGCACCGTTATTGTGGTAGTTGGTCTGAGTGCACCGGATTTGCTGAAATCTTAGTAAAAATATAGACTCCCTCTCTGAATCCTTGTAAATGGAGGAGATGCAAATGTAGTGTGGAACATGTATGTTGGGCTGGAGTGAAGTAGCAACACTTAATATATCTGGCCTTGGAGTCAGGTTGGACTCACTTGAGACTGTCAGAGCAGCAGTCACTCAAGAGAATGAAGCAATTCTAAACGGTGGCTCAAAAACTTTAGAATGTCACACTGGTCAATGGGAGAGACATATAATAAATATGCGACTGATGAGACCAAAATGAGAACAACGTTAAAAAAGATGATTAATAAACATTACTGGGCTAGGCATGAGTAAAAACATTAGGGATTAATGACAAATTTATTTAGAAAGCCTTCTAATCAGGTCAAGGTAGCCCCAGTAAATTTGGTAATTTTCGCACATCATTGAAGCTCATTTAGTAAAAGATTGAGGCAACTTAAAGGACAACTCCACCCTCATAAGAACATCTTTTAGAAAGAATGGCCTCTTTAAAATATGTTGATATATTCTACTTGTCCTAGAATCCATTATTATATGCCTGCAATGCTTCTGGATGCCTCATGGAAAATGAGCAATTTAGAAACCTGTACTGAGCTTTGTACTGAGCCTGGGCATGCTCAGAAGAGGCAGACGGGATTACAATTCAGTCATATAGCTGTGATGTCAACTGTCAAATCCATAAATGACAGTTACTTACTGGAAGAACCGGGAAGCAGAAACAGGGGAAAACAGGACATTGTGCAGGATTTCAGGTTATAATGATATATTTCGGATTTCAAACTATTACAGTTTAGGGTTTTGGGGGGTGATTACTGTATGTAAGTTTTCATTTCAGGGCTGGACTTGCTCTTTAAGTGCTCAAAAATCGTTATTAAAGTAATTCTTTCATCCCGCTATTAAGATCAATAATCATTCTGGGGACATGCTACTGCTTATTATGAATGGTATCATGTTCCCCTTGCCAAAGGAGGAAACTTCTGACCTACCTTCCTCTTACCCATAAGCCTTGAGACCGCAAACTTTACCTACCTTTCCAGTGTTCCTGAGGTATAATTTTGATTGTAGTCTTCTTCTCTGGTCCTGGTTTTGCTCTTTCTTCCTGATTGCAGAAACCAATTAAATGACTGCTGCAAACCATACTGCCACACTTGAGCATGTGCGTGCTTGTAAGAAGCTTGTAAGCTTTATAGGAGGCGTTGACTTATGAAAAAGAGACGGCAGAGTCTGCAATCGATATCAAGCTTCAGGAACGTCGGACACGTAAGAAGAAGTTTCATCTGTGTGGTAAAATGCCCTTTCAGTTATAACTTGTGGCATTTAATCTTATTACTAAAGGTGGTTACTGCACTTGCGACGTGCGAGAGCACATTGGCGGTGATTGGGCCGGTGATTCACAATCGGAGCCCATGCGACCGCGCAAAAATGTGGATCGCATGCGCTCCGATTTCTGAAGTAGTGCACTAGTGTGGCAACAATCAACTGGACCTCACTAGTGTGCGTTTTAAAGGCGTGACCGGATTGTGCTTAAAAAGCGCTTCAGTGTGGCCTAGCCCTAATGCAATATTTTAATGTTTTGGGTTTTTTACATGAAAAATTCAATTAATTACCACTGTATCAAAAAGACAAATGTGAGGAGACTGGTATATAGCACTGGGATATGAAAATGAGTTTAAATATCGTCAACCAGCAATTATTTGCTGTAACCAAGCAATTTCCTTTGGGATCAGTAAACTCATCTATATGGAGTTATCCGAACCCGCTGTTTGCTACTGTAACCAAGCAATGTCCTTCAGGATTAATAAAGTTTATCTTCTATCTATATGGATTTGTCCGAAACCCTTACGTGTATTGCTGATTGGGGACTTAAATGTACTGAACTCCTCATTTGCAGTTTTGCCAGCAGTATGCTAATCTACAAATACAAATATACAGAACAAGACATGGCGGTTATAAATATGTGAATAGAGTTCAAGGCTTCGGCTATGGAAATCATGTACGCCACACAAAGTAATATATTGTGCCCCTTACAATGTATTATAAGGACATTACGTCACAGAGTTCCCTGAGCATATAAAAGTGCGAGGTCATAACTACATGTATGATCCAGGTCAAAAACTCAGCCTATCATGACTCATATCAGGACCAGGTGGACCTCTAGCGTGTGAGATTTATCTGGAGAATAGATAGTAACTATGGTAATTGCCTCTCATACTGTGGCTTCTCCTTCCGCCTAATATAAACTTATCCGTTCATATCCTACCCCAGGCTTTTATACCCACAAACAATTGTGCATGTAGGACTGCCCAATGCCTCAGATTGCCCCAAATATCAGCAAACAGGTGGACTTTGTGCATCTGGTCTGAGGCAAATGAAGGCTTCTGACTAGTCCACCTGCTTTTGACCAAAGGTTCACAATAGGATTACTGACCATGGGTCCGAAAGTTTAATGTTATGATCTGAGCTACTACGTTATCACTTTTGTTTTTGTGACATATGGCCATAGTTATAAAGATGCGATATCGCTTTTAAAGATAATGCGGCTTTAACAATTGTTAATGTTCGATCATTATTGTTACTTAACGATAACGATCTTAATTACCGATAATGATCGTAAATTTTTAGGATCCCCATAGAATTCCATTGTGGGTAGTTTACTACTGCATGGTATTGTATGGACCGAACGCTCATTAATTAATGAACGTTCAGTGTAAATATACAACTGTGGCCATACATTTATGGCTGCAGTTGTGCATTATCAATAACGTGCGGTATAGCTAAATTGGCGATACTGTGCTTTATAAATATGGCACAAAGTGCTCCATTGTGCTAGGAAAATACACAGATCAACCAGAATCGTTGGGAGAAATTGCTCTAGGAAGACGTTTTGATATGAGGAGCACCCCTACACATTGATTAACCTTTTACTATTGGTGGACAAAACCGTCCCTAAACTTCAGAGGACTTGCCCCCGTCATCTACTGTCCAACCCTTCTACTTCTGCAGAACTTGGGCTCACACACTCACATTCACTGCTGTCAAAATTGGGAAACCTCTGCACAGGTGGAAACACAATTCTGTAGCCCCAGAGCTATAACTGAGCCTCTCACCTAGAAGTTCTTGATCATTCGGTAAATGGTCTTTCAGGAGAATATTCTTAGCAGCAAATTCCTTGCATGTGAGGACATTTTCAAACAATGGCTGCAAACATTTTATGGATGGAAACATAACTAACACAAGAAATCTGACCCTTTTATAGCAAATCAGTCTTGTAATTTAATCAGAATTCAACCCTTCCCTGGGCGTGGGGGGGCTATGAGAAGTTCAAAAAACTGAACCACAAAGCTATCTGCACATACTATAAAAGCATAAGTGAGATGGATAAAAGAGGAATAACACACATCCAAGCAATGAAGGGTTATCACGTTTCATTACATTACATTATATGTATACACATGCTATGGAACTTGATTCCTTGGAAGATGTCATGAAGAGACAGGATTTGCTTGATAATCTCTGGTACCTGTTTCGCTTGTAGTTTTATGTGAGATAGAGGGTTTTAGATCATAAACATATTTGTAATTGGTGTATATAGTGTTATATTGCTTTGGCTGGCATACTATAACTGTGTATACAGTTATTAGGTTTAAGTATAATAATATATATATATATATCCTGTCACTATTGTACTCTGCTTCCACCTACCTAATTTCTGTTCCCCAATCACACACTACACAATACACACTTCACAACCACCCACACAGATTTATCTCTATCTCCAGGAGAAAATACTGAAAAACTCCCCTGCCATAATTTATATAGGCCTAGCAGTGAACTGTACAATATAAACGGGTAGGGAATGTCCTCAGCTAAATGTAATGAAGCTGAATTGTGTGACGTGTTGTGGAGTCTAATTTGCCCTATTTAGATGAATTGTAGAATGAGCCAACGCACTAAGCACGTGTATTCATGTGTATATGGGTAGTGATCATTAGCAAACTAGGTGATTTTCATTCATTTATTTGCATATTTATTCATTTATTTAAGTACCCCCTACTGGTAATTATATAGTGATAAATGCACCCCACTGTAAATTATAAGGATATAGAGGTACCTAGGAGTTCCGTGCCTCTATAAAAGAACTCAGCTGCAAACTATTTCAGTCAACACATCATTGTGTGTATGACATAGCATTACATGTTAGTGTCCTGAGGATATTTTAATTAATGACAGTAAAACTAATGTCCATGTGATTCACCTTGGGTATCAGTTACATTTCTACAGATGATTTACAAACATGCACAAGGTTTCAGTTCCAGGTGTGTCTCTCCTGTATTATTTGGGGCAACTTACAGTCATTGTGACCCTGGAATTAGAACATAACTGTGATGTTGTTATACTACTGGGAACAGACTGAGGACGCGGGGGGTGTGATGGGGAGTAAAGTCCAACCAGGGAAGTAGAGACCTTATTTTACCAGAAATTTCACAGCATCTCTGTCCATGGGGAATGACTTGACAAGTCAGCTAAAAATATGTGAATTTGCTGATCTTTTATATGAACATATGAATCTGTTCAAGTAGCTCTGTACCTGCAGGTATAGATCTGTACTGTACACACCGCTCTGTACCTGCAGATATGAATTCTACACACCATGTTGTAACTGCAGGTTTTGAATTTGTATCAGGCACATCACTCGGTGCCTGCAAGTATGAATTTGCATTTGTACCAGGACACCATCACTCTGTGCTGCAGGTATGAATTGTACTGGACACATTCAAAATTCATACCTGCAGGCACAGAGTGATGTGTCCTGGTACAAATTCACACCTGCAGGTACAGAGTGATGTGTACATGTACAAATTCATACAGAGTCCTGTACACATCACTCGTGCCTGCAGGTATGAATTTGTACCAGACACATCACTCTGTCCTGCAGGTATGAATTGTACCAGGACACATCACTCTGTGCCTGCAGGTATGAATTTGTACCAGGACACATCACTCTGTATGAATTTGTACATGTACACATCACTCTGTACCTGCAGGTGTGAATTTGTACCAGGACACATCACTCTGTGCCTGCAGGTATGAATTTGTACCAGGACACATCACTCTGTATGAATTTGTACATGTACACATCACTCTGTACCTGCAGGTATGAATTTGTACACTGTACACATCACTCTGTGCCTCAGGTATGAATTTGTACCAGGACACATCACTCTGTGCCTGCAGGTGTGAATTTGTACCTGCACACATCACTCTGTACCTACAGGTATGAATTTGTACCTGTACACATCACTCTGTATCTCAGGTGTGAATTTGTACCTGTACCAATCACTCTGTGCCTGCAGGTATGAATTTGTACCTGTACACATCACTCGGTGCCTGCAGGTATGAATTTGTACCTATACACCACTCTGTACCTGCAGGTGTGAATTTGTACCTGTACACATCTCTCTGTGCCTGCAGTTAGATTTGTACCTGTACACACCCGTACCTACAGGTATGAATTTGTACCTGTACACATCACTCTGTACCTACAGGTATGAATTTTACCTGTACACATCACTCTGTGCCTGCAAGTGTGAATTTGTACCTGTATTTTATTATTATGTTGTGGATTTTATAAAATTAACATGTAGCTCTTTACAATTACTGTATACATTCACATCAGCCCTGTCCAGAAGAGCTTACAATCTCATTTGCACATTTATTTGAAACACATACAAGCTATCAGTATGTCTTTATGACTTTATGAACCCGGAGCCCAGAGGAAACCCATATAAGCACAGGGAGAACTACAAACTCCTTGCCGATGTGTCCAAGGATGGATTCAAACTCAGAACTTCAGCACCACTGTTCTGGTCAAGAGCTAGCCATGAAGATGCCGGGGACCCCGGGCGGGCTCATACATGCAATGCATGCGTCCTACCACTGATCTACATCCCCCTGTTCACGTACACACCGCTCTGATAGAGATATGAATCTTTTCCGTGTACACCACCTTTACCTGCGTTTAATCTGGACCTGTACACACCACTCTGTACCCTCACATATGAATCTGTAATAGTACACTCTGCTCATGCAAGTATAATCTGTACCTTTCATGCCACTGTGTACCTGCAGGTATAAATCTGTACCTTTACACATCATTTTGTCCCTGCAAGTATAATCTGTACCTGTACACACCACTCTATACCTGCAAGTATTAATCTGTACCTATACACATCACTCTGTACCTGCCATATAAATCTGTACCTGTTCACACCACTCTGTACCGGCAAGTATGAATCTGTACTTGTACACACCACTCTGTACATGCACTATGAATCTGTACCTGTGCACACCATCTACACCTGAATATATGGATCTGTACCTGACACTACTTAGCACCTGCACGTTTGAATCTGTACCTGTACACACCACTCTGTGCCTGCAATATGAATCTGTTACTGTAAATGCAGCTCTGTACCTGAACATACAACTGTACCTGTTTACACCACTCTGTACCTGCACGTATGAATCTGTCCCTGTATACACCACTCTGCCTGCAGGTGTGAATCTGTACCTGTATCCACTACTCTGTACCTGCACGTATGAATCTGTACCTGTATACACCTCTCGTACCTGTATGTATGAATCTGTACCTGTATAACACCTCTCTGTACCTACACATATGAATCTGTACCTGTATACACCACTCTGTACCTGCAGTGTGAATCTGTACCTGTATACACCACTCTGTACCTGCAAGTGTGAACTTGTACCTGTATACACCACTCTGTACCTGCACGTATGAATCTGTACCTGTATCCCCCACTCTGTACCTGCACTGAATCTGTACCTGTATACACCTCTCTGTACCTACACATATGAATCTGTACCTGTATCCACCACTCTGCACCTGCATGTATGAATCTGTACCTGTACACACCACTCTGTACTGCACATATGAATCTATACCTGTACACACCACCCTGTACCTGCACGTATGAATCTGTACCTGTACACACACACTCTGTACCTGCACTTATGAATCTGTACCTGTACACACCACTCTGTGCTGCATGTTATGAATCTGTACCTGTACACACTATTCCTGTACACATGCTGGCAATCAGAACTGTGCATACAGATATACTAAGGTACACAGGTTACTTATGCACACAAACCTAGGTGGGTGCTGACCTCCTGAATTCCCCACTTCCAAGGAAGGTAAGTATCAACCGATTCTGGCTATTTGGAGTTGCACACCTTGGTGAATTTACAGTGTTTTATTGAAAACCACACATCAAATGTATTCACCAAGGTGTGCGACTCCAATATCCAGAATCGGTTGATACGATATCCTAAGCCCCTAGTGATTATTTGAAGGATAGCTAAACATTTTCTGTGAATCCCCTCCAGTAATACTTTCCTCTGAATTTACAGTGTTTTATTGAAAACCACACATCAAATGTAAATTCACCAAGGTGTGCGACTCCAAATATCCAGAATCGGTTGATACAGATATCCTAAGCACCTAGTGACATTATTTGAAGGATAGCTAAACCATTTTCATGTGAAATCCCCTCCAGATAATACTTTCCTCTGAATCCTTTCCTGCTCTTCCAACTTCGCTCCAAATCCAGCCTCGAGCATCTGAAATTGTAGGGCACTGTGTGACATCATGTGTCCCCATCAAGGAAAGGTTATGGAAATGCGTGTCCTTTCCTCTTCACACCTCGCATTCACACAAGGTGCAGCTTTACCCAGAGTCAGGGTCACTCATATATATTTATATACTATGAAATACAAAGTCTAATTAAGGACAGTTCCTGTGCTGTCTATTACCATTTGTTTTAGAACATTTCACACAGAAAGCCCTTCTGCTACTTTCCATGGAATCCACTGCCAATAGCTTCCTTAGCAATGCAATAAAATGTATTCTCCAGAATAACATTTCCCACACAGGGACAATTGGTTACTGCTGCATGGTTTCTACAGTGACACCTGGTGATATAAAGGAAATTGAATACAGCAGTAGGGGCTTGATAGAGACCGTCATTTACATTAAGCCTATGTAGTAAGCAAAACGTTTATATTTTATATTTGAGAAATTGTCCCTGTTCTGTCACTAGTCATGTTTTCTATGTAGGGCTGGATTTATATTTATTTTTTTCCTCCCCTAGGCCAGCTAGCTTGTACCCTCCAATATTCACCCTTTAAATAGGCACACTATAGAGAAATGCATTGCTCAAAGTTGTGCCGAGATCATGTTCTCAGCACCATGTTGTTTCTATAAGTGTACCTACTAAAAGAGTAATGTTGGGAGTATGCCGCCCACAAATAAGGTATGCTGGTATAGCACTGCCTTTTATAACTATGCCGCCCTAGACCATGGCCTAGGTGGCCTAGTGAGAAATCTGGCCCTGTTTTGTGGTCTGCCTTCCCCCTGTCCCCATTCATTCAATGAAAAAACATTTCCTGCATGTAGTGCTGATGTGACTGGGCCATCCTTAGGAGACAAGGCTGGGTATAAGGCTCGTACAGACATATGATTGATCAGCTGACACATGATTAACGATCAGCCCTTTTGTCCGACAATCATATATCTTTGCCCCCCCCCGTCCAGGCATCGTTGGTGGTCTGTCCCAGCACATTATGAACGACCTTTGACTTTGCGCCCACACACATTGACACTCACCCCAAACTGCTGTTCGTCTGTAGTGTGTCAGCCACTTGTGACCCTTCTCTTTAGTTAAGCCCTAGGAGGTGAATGTTTACGACCATTGTTTGCTTGGCAAAGCTATACATGATTACGTGATTTCATTGACAGAAATGGGAGTGATCTGCTACTGCTACTACTGCTATCTTGGCCTCCTGAGTGATTAGAAATCTGCACTGTGGCTGCACAGAAACCTTCACCACAGCAAAAATGTAGACATATTTTCAAAAAAAGAGATGATTTTAATAAATTTCAGAGATCATTACAATGATATGGATATTTGGGTACATTTTGCATATTTTGTACATTTCATATTGCAACCATCTTGGTTACCTGAACATAAAAACTGCACGCATCCAACCCCTGCCGGATCGTCCGGGAGTCTCCCTCATTCTGGGGTGTTCTCCTGAACTCCTGCGCGACCACCCAGGACATGAGAGGAGACTTGAGTATCCTCCCAAGTCACGCCCACTTATAAGGCATGACCCTAACCCCTCCATAACCCCACCTTCCACCAGCCTAGGACAGTGGCCACACCCCTTGTGACATCATGTCATGCCCCCGCGTGATGTTCACCCCCTGCACCCCGCCCCCTTTCCCCACCCTGCCTGGAAGCCTGAAGGGGCAGGGTGGGATGTCTGAAACTGTTCAACCCCAAAATATAGCATATCTACAGGGGAGCAACCGCAGTGGGGCCCGGGAGTAAAGGGGGCCCCATTTTCTATTTTTACTATGACAAATATAGTCTCCTCCCAGAAAACCACTGTGGATGAAGCACAGATAGGGGCCCCCTCATAGTTTTGCTGCAAGGTTACAGTTAAAGGGCATGTTTGCCACTCAAATTAAAAATTGTACATAGAGAATCACCCCGCCTCCCAAGCTCCAATAGCAAGACATTAATCTTTTTTCACTTTCCTCTGCATTGCAAAAGGTTTCTACCTCCTCCCCAATCTCATTTTCAAGCTTTCACATAATAATAGCATTTAGTTATTGGCTGTAACATCAGCTGTCATATCCATGAATGACAGCTGCTAACTGGAAAAGGATAACAGGACATTGGGCGCCTTTTGGGTTAGTCTTACATCTTGAGATATCTAAACTATTGTATTTTGGGGTTGGGGGTTGATATACAATTTTTCATTTGAGGGGTGGACTTGTCCTCTAAAAGGTAAAACAAATCCTTCTTTTAATAGAAAGATTATCTTCAGTTTATTGTATCTGACAAGACTAATAATTACTGGGGTATCGTTTAATGTGTGCATATGGATGATTATGATTGGGAGATACTTTATTGATTGCCCAAATAGATTTATTCCCCATACATTTAAACATGACAGTTTACTACTATTCAATATTGATTTAATAGTTTAATAAACTTATGGAGCATGCAAGAGCAAGCAACCAACATGGTAGCTCCCACTCATAGGAACAACCTTTATGAACTCAGTATCCTGCACTATTTTGCCTTTTAAAGGGGAATAAAGGACAAAAACTGATAAAAATCAACACATTTTCATTATGATGTGTTTTCCTATTGTTGAAAACACTAAGTTGGGAGCAGCAAGCTAGTAGGGGGAACACCGCCCAACATAGTTACTTCCAGCACTCAGTGCAAACTTCCATGCAGGGACTGCTTGCCACCCTGAAGGGAGTTTTTTCAACTTTGTGGAAGCAGTGCCCCCTGCTTGGGAGAACATGAATTGCACCCATCAATACAAAACGATACTTTCTATTTTATTTGTATTTTTGTTTTCTGCTAAACCATTCCTTTAAATAAAACCTTTAATTGGCTGATATAACTCTGAATTGTGTCTAGTTTCTCCAATCATCTACAACAAGGAATCCCTCTCCAAATGGAGGATAATTTTGTGACATTTGGGACAATTTTTTATTAGTATAATGGGTTAGTATGTGTTGTTACTGTGGTAAAGTGGCACTTATGTTTTCTTTTGCTGCGCAGAGAGAATCCGCAAGGAAGACAGAAGGCTGGGATCAAGGATCGGATTACAGTTGGATGTTTCTCTCGGAGGGGTGGACATGGGATATAGTTCTTTACATGGGTGACCTATGACCAAAAATTTCAAGCATAAACAAGAGCTGTATATCAGGGAGTTGGACATTACATAGCTGTAGTTATCCTGCCCATGTTTCTGGTGTTTGCACCACAAGGACAAAATATTCATCTCTTACTTCAGAAGAAAGTCAGTCAAATCCCGTATATTTCTGGTTTGTGTTTTTCTCTGGGGATCGCAAACATTTCTAAACGGACCCAGCACTCCTCTCGTTCAATGGAGAACATGAAATGCTCTGTGGTATTACACAGCTGCTGGATGAGCTACAATAAGGACTAGGTCACTGGCACACATGGTGGTCTGTTTTTGGTTTGGTTTTTTTTTGCTGTCTCAAATAATGGGATTTCACTTGTCAATCCTAGAACCTGGCCACACTGTACATGTAGCATGAGACTAGTAATTCTGCAGGGATCTAAGAAATGCCCAGTTATAATACTAAGCCAGGTCACCAGACTAGATTTGTAGCCCCCCAGTAGAATTTTATTATAGCGGTGCCCCCTGTAGGTTAATATCATTAAATTCACGTAGGAGCAACTAAGAATATTTAAATTTTCTAAAAGAAAACAAATATAAAATAATTTGAATACAAATAATTATTTATCAAACCATAACATTTCCCTATTTGGCGGGAGCGTTATAGTAGATGGGCAATGGGTAATACTGACTAATAACTTACTTGGCTCAGTTTCAATACTGTTGGGTTGGAAGCACTAGTGTTGGCAATAGGACATAATGGCCACAAGGATCCACAATGCATTTC
The DNA here is from genome assembly GCA_019447015.1 of Hymenochirus boettgeri. Classification (NCBI taxonomy): domain Eukaryota; kingdom Metazoa; phylum Chordata; class Amphibia; order Anura; family Pipidae; genus Hymenochirus; species Hymenochirus boettgeri. The sequence continues at coordinate 37,327,289 of CM033472.1, read as the reverse complement.
TCAGACTAATAATGTGATTATCCAGTTGTTATGGGAGATAAGATGGCAGGAGACAGATTTCCCTGCCGGCTTGTAAATAACTAGTAAACTGGGAACCCCATTTTCATGTCAGCAATTCGTTTCAATCTGGCATAGCGCTGGTGATAAAACAGTGATGGTCTAATGGAAATGCAGATGGTTTTACCTTGCTCATTAGAGTACAATGGAAAATACACAACGAACCGTGCTTGTTCAGTCCTTTAGTCTCTCAACTCTTCTGCTTCCACAGATATTAGATTATGGATGATAATTGTGCAAAAGGACTTTTCCCTGTTTTCGTTTTTTCCCAAAACGCAACCCTCTTATCTTGAACTTGTATATCTCTAGTTATTTAAATTGACAAGCGCCGCTACGACTCGTTGTACATAGAAACCCAGTTTGGCCACTGACATCCTCCCTGCGAAGTCTCATGATCTCCCAGAAGATGAGTTCCGCTGTAAAGGAAAACAAAATTATTTGTAAATTTTATCCCATCATGCATTCTTCTATGCAGGGCTGTTTTTAGGCATAGGCCCCCTAGGCAAAGAACTAGGGCACCTATGTTGATCCAGGGCGACTATTCTTCTCCCTAGCATCTCCCTGTCATCTGTTACTTGCTGTGTTAGATCTGCTCTCCTTGTTCAGCTGTAACCTGCAACATTTGTACTAGTACAGAGCCTGAACTCCACACACTCTACATAGCAACAATGTTGCAATTTAAAAATAACTGAAGGTAAAGGAAGGAGGGGGGGAGGAGCTCAGCTAAAGTACTGAGGAGAACAGTTCTAAAATGCCAAGTAAAAGCTGCTGCAGACTTTATAACAGTGACCCTGTGACTAGCAGCCATGAGATCCCTATCCCTGCCTCTTTCTTCCTTCCACCCAACTCTCCAATTAGAACTTAGAGTGGGTGAGGAGTGAACAATTCAATGGAGGAGACATGGAAAGCAGGTACATACTGTATATCATGTCAATGCTGGCAGCTGAAAAGGTTAAAGGTAATACTCTCTGGCACTGAAAGTGTTAATAGGAAAGTCTGTTGGCATTGAATGGTTCATGGTAATACTCTTCTGGCACTGAAAGTGTTAATGGCAATACTTGGGGAAGTCTGCTGGCACCGAAGGGTTAATGGCAATTCTCTGGAAAGGTTCTGGCACTGAAAGTATTTAGAGTAAAGTCTGCTGGCACTAAAGGGTTATGGTAATGTTCTGCTGGCACCGAAATTATTAATGCCAATATTCTTGGAAAAGCACTAAAAGTAAAACATCTCAGATCTCACCAAATTTCCTGTTCTGCCCTACCCGGCTGGAAACAATTTCTGGGGAGAACACTGGTCCACATACCGCACATCCACTGAAACCTATCCTGTCCTTCCAATCAGTATTTCATTGGTGGTCAGTGTCGCTGCATTCATACAAAATACGTATACACCTGGTACAGCATGTGCCTCTTACCAACTAATAAAGCAATCCCACTATAAAGAGCAGTCACAGTAGACGGTGCAGAAGAAAGAAACCCACTGTAGTTTGACAAGCCAAGTTTTTTTAGTTTTTTGGGGGGGGGGCACATGTAAGTGGGAGGGCGCCTAGGGCACTAAAATGGCTAGAAACGGCTCTGCTTCTATAGACATCTCACAAAATAGGCAGAACAGTGCCCCATACTGAATAAAGGACTTGTGGAACGTATAAATACTACAGTGCTCCAAGGTGCATGCACTTTTATGGGGGTGGGTGGGGTGTTGATGAGTTTATGGTATATAGTGTTCTTTTGCTAATAAACATATTTTGATAGGACTTACATGTGGTTGTGCTCTGAGGTAAGGGTCTTTTTCAGGGTTGTCTGTGACCCATCCCTTTAAATTCTTCTATGGACAGCATGATTGGCCGTGACAACATTGGCTGTGGTCCATTTAAGGTTTAACTACATCCATTTCCATTTAAAATATTATTACATTACAATTAAGAAAAAAATATTTTTTTTATGTCATTAAGAACTTGATGATGTCATAATAAAATTGACAAAATAATAAGTTTGGACTGAAACAACTACTATCCTGACGCACCAAGCCCTGCTTTTTGTAACGGATGTAGTGAAGAAATTACACACTGCCGTTATCTATAGGAATGAAAGAAAGAAATGACATTAGATAGAGGGCAATGGAATGAAAATAAAGAAAAAAGTTCTAATGTACAAAGCACCTGGATGGGCACAGATGCCTCAAAACCCCCAATCCCATGAATATAGGAATATCACAAGAACACTAGATGAGAGAGTCGCACTCCAAAAGTCATTACTACATCATCAAAATCACAATGGAACGAAAACATGTCTACCATAAAATTTTTCTTAGAAATGACGATATTGTAAAATACCGATTGGTGCCAGTTATATTTATTATGCCATCTTTATTGCGAGTTGTTCTTGTAAAATAACACCCATGGAGCAGAATACCCATCCCCACTGGGGTTTAGCTATTCTGCATTATTGGCCGTAGATGGCGCTGCGGTCTTTACTGACCGCACTGGTATTTAAGTCGGGTGCCGAAATTTTGAACCCTGACCTTAAAATAACAGCACAGCTGTAAAACACGTGATCTGCACCAATGTGAACTTGCGCTGGTGTTGTATATCATGGTATTGGTGGAAAATTATGAATCCCGATTTCTCAAAATGTTTGAATTTTTCATCAAACATTTGAAAATTTCATTTGAAAAATTGAAAAATGCTTTAGAAAATTTTAAAAATTCCTATCAATCGGATTTTTGGAATCTCGGAACCTGCTATTGGAACGAAACTCGCCAGTTTTGTTCGTCTCTGTTAGATATCAGTCAAGGTAACATTTTAATCAGTGTCCAATGCCTATAGCAGAAAACACACTGTGAATGCTATAAGGTAAACCAATAACTGGTCATAAAAAACACACCAAATATATGTAAAAACATATTAATTCATATGATGAAGGGGGATTCTAGGCAGATAAAAGGGCAACCAGTTGTCCAGCAGGATTACTTTTACCTACCAGAGCGTGAATGCAATCAATGTGGGCAATACTATAATAATATAAGGGGCGATGTACGGAATATCTTTGTCTTAAATCTACTTTACCCATTTGCAGCAATGTACTATGGGTAAATTTGGCATTAAGGCAGTATTAACGGTGATTGCGGAGGTGCCCAAAAGAGGATCACGCAGCCCCAACCAATTACCAAGCCAATAGTGTCTCTTTATGACAGAAACTTTAATGACAGCAAATAGCTGTCAATCAGACCATCCCATCCCTGTCTGCACAGTGCTGAGCCATTCAAAATAATCTCTTAAACCCAATCCTACTCTAATCCTAGAACACAAGTATCAATGGAACGAAGAACGCTATCTTTATGAAAATGTTAAGCCACGAGAGTTTAAGATATAAGGAGAGTCTCACCCTGTGCCGCAGGATGGTGAGATGAAGTAATAATTTCCAGAATCTCCTAGTTTGATTCGATGTCGACAAGAGCGGGTCAGGCCACTGAGTGCACATTTCCTACAATGAATACATGGAAGAACAGTGACAATTGGAACAAGGAGCGCATAACATTCCAGGAGATTGATGAGTCATGTACCTGAATGCCCCCCCACATATTTCTCACACCCCTACCCTCACTTTTCTCATTCCTGTTAGTCAGCTCTCCCTTCTACGGGTACCATTAATAATGGCGTGCATGTGTATCTTTAAACTCGAGTCATGCAAAAAGTTATTCTATTTGCTTAAAGTATGGAATCACACTTTACTCAAAGCCTATTGCAGAAAAATATTTAAGGGCTATGTCCACCCAAAATAAAAAATTTAATATGTGATCCCCCTGGGCTCCCAGCCCCAACCGCATAAATTTTTTTTTAGAAGCCCCCCAAACTCTACTTACCTTCCCTTCTTTCCTGCGCCGCGCTCCCGGCCCCTTGCTTGTGAGGAAATGCAAGCAGAGGGGCGGGACCGGCAGCCGCGTCTGTGATTGGCTGAGCCAGCCAATCACGGACGCGCTGCCGGCAGCTCACTTCCGCGTAGGAAAGCGGAAAGGTAGTAAAACATTGGGGAGCTTTTTAAAAATACAAAGTATGCAGTTGGGGCTGGGGGACATAGGGAAGGGATGCAAAGGGGTTTAACGCTAGGGGGAGGGATAGCAGAACGGGAGGGAGAGGGAGGGGGAGGGGGGGGAGAAGGGCTGCAGCACGCATGGCAGGATCTCCGGGAGGCCAGGTAGCAGGCATGTTCTATATGGACCTGCTAGCCTCCTGTGGTCAGTTTTTGGAATTTTGGGGGGGACTCAAGGAACCAGATGGAGTTGGGATGTGAGGTAAGGATTAACTACCCTACATGGTGGGGCCAGTGTTGGGGGGTTATAGTTTTGGGGGTGGACATGCCCTTTAATAAAAAATAATAATGCAGTTATATATGCAGTACCACAACGGCCACATGAGGGGACTGTCACCAGCAATAGCAATAGAACGGCTACTTTCACACAGACGTTTGTGGCATTCTGTGAACATTTTCCGTTTCTGTGAAAGTCACCTAAAACCTTAAAACACATCCACATACGGAAAGGAGAACAGTAGTTCATTATTTTTGTTGTTGTTTCAAAACAGAAATAATTACATTGTATGTCTAGTATTTTTGTAACATTAATGCCCAAGGTCTTGTTCTACATGTCTGTGCAGATCACATCCAGCACCGAGTAATAAAACACTAATATTTGGTGCATAAGACGCAGTTGTTTGCCCAGTGCTGTTGATCTGCGGCAACCTATCAGGCGCTATCTAATTGCAGTAAACTAGTAAAAATCTGATTGGATACTAAAGATTAATAGCAGTGGCAAGCTATTATTATAACTGATTCTACACAAGTGTATCTTGGTTAGTAATGCAGGTGACACATTATTATATATCATGCCATGGCCTTGTGTAGCAATAGAGGAAATTAGCACTATTTCATCATCTGTTTACAGGACCCCTACTAGTGTCCATTATGGTCTCAGTCCCTGATTCATTGCTCAGTAGAGATCTGAGCATGTTAGGCTAGGAACACAAGGGCAGATGTTCGGGCCAATCGACCGATATTTCCGTGTATGGGTCGGTTGAGCCCAAAAATCGTTGCTGCTTTCGTCCCAGCCGCGACCGATGTAAGTCGCCTGTTCATCCAGATCAACGAACGGGCGATCGGACGTTGTCGGTAAATCACGACGATCGTGCCGATGGGACTGCCGATCGTCGCATGAACTGTTGGCCAGGGCCACTATTGCCATGACCAACAGACATTTGTCCAGGCAAGCTCGGTCGGGACAAACAGTTCCCTCTGTGTATCCAGCCTCTGACCCATCCAACAGCCTCTTGATAAGCTTGATACAGGGTGGAGGTCCACCCGAAATTCTCTGAGAGATATTCACATTGGGTGAATAAAAAGAACACTTTTCAAACCCATTTTTGGAGTGTCCAACGGCAGTTTATTATTACGTGAATGTGACAGAGACCCTGTGGCAGTATAGTTGACAGAAGGACGACCTCCATCCAGTGTTTCAATAATTTGGTGGTTATTAATGTCAACATCACTATACATACCTAGGTTTGTGAAATAACATCAAAATTTAAATAATGATAACTTTTTTGTTCACTAAACTTCTTCTTTAAACCTGACCATTTTGACTTACCGTTCCTTGGAAGTGGGGAGAATTCAGGAGGTCAGCACCCACCTAGGTTTGTGTGCATAAGTAACCTGTGTACCTTAGTATATCTGTATGCACAGTCTGTATTGCCAGCATGTGTACAGGAATAGTTGTACAGGTACAGATTCATACATGCAGGCACAGAGTGGTGTTTACAGGTACAGATTCATACGTGCAGGTACGAGTGGTGTGTACAGGTACAGATTCATACGTGCAGGTACAGGGTGGTGTTACAGGTATAGATTCATATGTGCAGGTACAGAGTGGTGTGTCAGGTACAGATTCATACATGCAGGTGCAGAGTGGGGGATACAGGTACAAGATTCATATGTGTAGGTACAGAGAGGTGTATACAGGTACAGATTCATATGTGCAGGTAGGTGGGATAGGACAGTAGATCAGCGGCGGTACAGGTGTGTATACAGGTACAGATTCAACTTGCAGTACAGAGTGGTGTATACAGGTACAAGATCACACCTGCAGGTCCAGAGTGGTGTATACAGGTACAGATTCATTGTGTCAGGTACAGAGAGGTGTATACAGGTTACAGATTCATACATCAGTTACGAGGGTAAGACAGGTGTTACAGATCATGAGTGGGTCTGATCATAATAATGGGTAAAAGTAGAAATTCGGTGATACGTATCACAGAGTAGTGTTCTGTCCGTCTCATCTGCTCCCACCTGCAGGCAGAGTGGTGTATACAGGTACAGATTCATACGTGCAGGTACAGAGTGGTGTAAACAGGTACAGATTTGTATGTTCAGGTACAGAGCTGCATTTACAGTAACAGATTCATATTGCAGGCACAGAGTGGTGTGTACAGGTACAGATTCAAACGTGCAGGTGCTAAGTAGTGTCAGGTACAGATCCATATATTCAGGTGTAGAATGGTGTGCACAGGTACAGATTCATAAGTGCATGTACAGAGTGGTGTGTACAAGTACAGATTCATACTTGCAGGTACAGAGTGTGTGTAACAGGTACAGATTTATATGTGCAGGTACAGAGTGATGTGTATAGGTACAGATTAATACTTGCAGGTATAGAGTGGTGTGTACGGTACAGATTCATATTTTCAGGGACAAAATGATGTGTAAAGGTACAGATTTATACCTGCAGGTACACAGTGGCATGTAAAGGTACAGATTTAATCTTGCAGAGCAGATTGTACTATTACAGATTCATATGTGAGGGTACAGAGTGGTGTGTACAGGTCCAGATTAATACCTGCAGGTAAAGAGTGGTGTACACGGATAAAGATTCATACTCTACAGAGCGGTGTGTACGTGAACAGGGGGATGTAGATCAGTGGTAGGACGCATGCTTGCATGTATGAGGCCCCGGGGTCCCCGGCATCTTCATGGCTAGCTCTTGACCAGAACAGTGGTGCTGAAGTTCTGAGTTTGAATCCATCCTTGGACACTCGGCAAGGAGTTTGATGTTCCCTGTGCTTGTATGGGTTTCCTCTGGGCCTCCGGTTTCATAAAGTCATAAAGACATACTGATAGCTTGTATGTGTTTCAAATAAATGTGCAAATGAGATTGTAAGCTCTTCTGGACAGGGCCTGATGTGAATGTATACATGTAATTGTAAAGAGCTACATGTTAATGTTATATAACTCCACAACAATAATAATAAAATACAGGTACAATTCACACTTGCAGGCACAGAGTGATGTGTACAGGTACAAATTCATACCTGTAGGTACAGAGTGATGTGTACAGCAGGTACAAATTCATACCTGCAGGCACAGGAGATGTGTACAGGTACAAATTCACACCTGCAGGTACAGAGTGATGTGTATAGGTACAAATTCATACCTGCAGGCACGAGTGATGTGTACAGGTACAAATTCATACCTGCAGGCACAGAGTGATGTGTACAGGTACAAATTCACACCTGTAGATACAGAGTGATGTGTACAGGTACAAATTCATACCTGTAGGTACAGAGTGATGTGTGCAGGTACAAATTCACACCTGTAGGTACAAAGTGATGTGTACAGGTACAAATTCATACCTGCAGGCACAGAGTGATGTGTCCTGGTACAAATTCATACCTGCAGGCACAGAGTGATGTGTACAGGTACAAATTCATACCTGCAGGCACAGAGTGATGTGTCCTGGTACAAATTCACACCTGCAGGTACAGAGTGATGTGTACATGTACAAATTCATACAGAGTGATGTGTCCTGGTACAAATTCATACCTGCAGGCACAGAGTGATGTGTCCTGGTACAAATTCATACCTGCAGGCACAGAGTGATGTGTCCTGGTACAAATTCATACCTGCAGGCACAGAGTGATGTGTACAGGTACAAATTCATACCTGCAGGCACAGAGTGATGTGTCCTGGTACAAATGCAAATTCATACTTGCAGGCACCGAGTGATGTGTCCTGATACAAATTCAAAACCTGCAGTTACAACATGGTGTGTAGATTCATATCTGCAGGTACAAGCGGTGTTTACAGGTACAGATCTATACCTGCAGGTACAGAGCTCTTGAACAGATTCATATGTTCATATAAAAGATCAGCAAATTCAGCATATTTTTCTGACTTGTCAAGTCATTCCCCATGGACAAGATGCTTGAATATTATCTGGTAAAATAAGGTCTCTACTTCCCTGGTTGGACTTTACTCCCCATCACACCACCACCCGTCGCCCTCAGTCTGTTCCCAGATATAAACACATCACAGGTTAATGTTCTATTCCAGGGTCACAATGACTGTAATGCCCCAAATAATACAGGAGAGACACACCTGGAACTGAAACCTTGTGCATGTTTGTAAATCATCTGTAGAAATGTAACTATACCCAAGTTGAATCACATGGACATTAGTTTTACTGTCATTATTAAAATATCCTCAGGACACTAACATGTAATGCTAGTACATACACACAATGAGTGTGGACTGAAATAGTTTGCAGCTGAGTTCTTTTATAGAGGGCACGGAACTCCTAGGTACCTTCTAATATCCTTATAATTTACAGAGGGGGTGCATTATTCACTATATAATTACCAGTAGGGGTTACATTAAATAAATGAATAAATATGCAAATAAATGAATGAAAATCACCTGAGTTTGCTAATGATCACTACCCTATACCCATGAATTTACACGTGCTTAGTGCGTTTGGCTCATTCTACAATTCATCTAAATAGGGCAAATTAGACTCCACAACACGTCACACAATTCAGCCATTAGCTGAGGACATTCTCCTACCAGTTATATCTGTACAGTTCATCTGCTAAGGATCCTATATAAATATATGTGCAGGGAGTTTTCAGTATTTTCTCCTGAGAGTAGAGATAAATCTGGTGTGGGTGGGTGTGTGAAGTGTGTATTGTGTAGTGTGTGAATTGGGGAACAGAAATATAGGTAGTGGAACCAGAGTACAATAGTGACAGGATATATATATATATATATATTTATCTTACCTAATAACTGTATACACAGAGTTATAGTATGCCAGCCAAAGCAATAATCACACTATATACACATACATACAATTGTTTATGATCTAAAACCCTCTATCTCACATAAAACTACAAGCGAAACAGGTACAGGAGATATCAAGCAAATCCTTGTCTCTTCATGACATCTTCCAAGGAATCAAGTTCCATAGCATGTGATACATATAATGTAATTTAATGAAACGTGATAACCCTTCATTGCTGGATGTGTGTTAGTCTCTTTTATCCATCTCACTTATGGCTTTATAGTATGTGCAGATAGCTTTGTGGATTCAGTTTTTGAACTTCTCATAGCCCCACCACACAGGGAGGGTTGAATTCTGATTAAATTACAGACTGATTGCTATAAGAGGGTCAGATGTTCTTGTGTTAGTATGGTTTCATCCATAGAAATGTTTGCAGCCATTGTTGAAAATGTCCTCACATGCAAGGAATTTGCTGCTAAATATTCTCCTGAAAGAACCATTTACCGAATGATCAAGATTCTAGGTGAGAGGCTCAGTTATAGCTCTGGGGCTACAGAATTGTGTTTCCACCTGTGCAGAGGTTTCCCAATTTGACAGCAGGTGAATGTGAGTGTGTGAGCCAAGTTCTGCAAGAGTAAAGGGTTGGACAGAAGATGACGGGGGCAAAGTCCTCTGAAGGTTAGGGACGGTTTTGTCACACCAATAGTAAAAGAGTTAATCAATGTGTAGGGTGCTCCTCATATCAAAACGTCTTCCTAGAGCAATTTCTCCCAACGATTCTGGTTGATCTGTGTATTTTCTAGCACAATGGAGCACTTTTGTGCCATATTTATAAACACAGTATCGCAATTTAGCTATACCGCACGTTATTGATAATGCACAACTGCAGCCATAAATGTATGGCCACAGTTGTATATTTACACTGAACGTTCATTAATTAATGAGCGTTCGGTCATACAATACCATGCGTAGTAAACTCCCACAATGGAATTCTATGGGGATCCTAAAAATTTACGATCATTATCGTAATTAAGATCGTTATCGTTAAGTAACAATAATGATCGAACATTAACAATTGTTAAAGCCGCATTACGTTAAAAGCGATATCGCATCTTTATAACTATGGCCATATGTCACAAAACAAAAGTGATAACGTAGTAGCTCAGATCATAACATTAAACTTTCGGCCCCATGGTCAGTAATCCTATTGTGAACCTTTGTTCAAACAGGTGGACTAGTCAGAAGCCTCATTTGCCTCAGACCAGATCACAAAGTCCACCTGTTGCTGATGATATTTGGGGCAATCTGAGCTTGGCACAGTCCTACATGACACAATTGTTTGTGGGTATAAAATGCCTGGGGTAGGATATGAACTGGATAAGTTTATTATTGGCGGAAGGAGAAGCCACAGTATGAGAGGCAATTACCAATAGTTACTATCTATTCTCCAATAAATCTCACACGCTAGAGGTCCACCTGGTCCTGATATAGTCATGATAGGCTGAGTTTGACCTGGATCATACATGTAGTTATACTCGCACTTTATATGCTCAGGGACCTCTGTGACGTAATGTCCTTATAATCATTGTAAGGGGCACAATATATTACTTTGTGTGGCGTACATGATTTCCATAGCCTGAAGCCTTGAACTCTATTCACTATATTATACCGCCATGTGCTTGTTCTGTATATTTGTATTTGTAGATTAGCATACTGCTGGCAAAACTGCAAATGAGGAGTTCAGTACATTTAAGTCCCAATACAGCAATACACGTAAGGGTTCGGACAAATCCATATAGATAGAAAGATAAACTTTATTAATCCTGAAGGACATTGCTTGGTTACAGTAGCAACAGCGGGTTCGGATAACTCCATATAGATGAAGTTTACTGATCCCAAAGGAAATTGCTTGGTTACAGCAAATAATTGCTGGTTGACGATATTTAACTATTTTTCATATCCCAGTGCTATAATACAGTCTCCTCACATTTGTCTTTTTGATACAGTGGTAATTAATTGAAATTTTCATGTAAAAAAACCCAAAACATTAAATATTGCATTAGGGCTAGGCCACACTGAAGCGCTTTTAAGCACAATCCGGTCACGCCTTAAAAACGCACACTAGTGAGGTCCAGTTGATGTTGCCACACTAGTGCACTACTTCAAAATCGGAGCGCATGCGATCCACATTTTTGCGCGGTCGCATGGGCTCCGATTGTGAATCACCGGCCAATCACACGCCAATGTGCTCTCCACGTCGCAAGTGCAGTAACCAGCCTTTAGATAATAAGATTATCCACAAAGTTTATAACTGAAAGGGCATGTTTACCACACAGATGAACTTCCTTCTTACGTGTCCGACGTCCTGAAGCTTGATATCGATTGCAGACTCTGCCGTGCTCTTTTTCATAAGTCAACGCCTCCTTATAAAGCTGTACAACTTCTTACAACGCACGCACATGCTCAGATGTGGCAGTATGGTTTGCAGCAGTCATTTAATTGGTTTCTGCAATCAGGAAGAATAGAGCAAAACCAGGACCAGAGAAAAGACTACAATCAAAATTATACCTCAGGAACACTGGAAAGGTAGGTAAAGTTTGGGTCTCAAGGCTTATGGTAAGAGGAAGGTAGGTCGAAGTTTCCTACTTTGGCAAGGGAACATGATACCAGTCATAATAAACAAGTAGCATGTCCCCAGAATGATTATTGATCTTAATAGCGGGATGAAAGAATTACTTTAAATAACGATTTTTGGAGCACTTAAAGACAAGTCCAGCCTGAAATGAAACTTACATACAGGTAAATCACCCCCCAAAACCCTAAACTGTAATAGTTTGAAATCCGAAATATATCATTATAACCTGAAATCCTGCACAATGTCCTGTTTCCCCTGTTTCTGCTTCCCGGTTCTTCCAGTAAGTAACTGTCATTTATGGATTTGACAGTTGACATCACAGCTAATGACTGAATTGTAATCCCGTCTGCCTCTCTGTGAGCATGCCCACGTACAAGCTCAGTACAGGTTCTCAATTGCTCATTTTCCATGAGGCATCCAGAAGCATTGCAGCATATATAATGGATTCTAGGACAAGTAGAATATATCAACTATTTTAAAGAGGCCATTCTTTCTAAAAGATGTTCTTATGAGGGTGGAGTGTTCCTTTAAGGTTGCCTCAATCTTTTATAATAATGAGCTTCAATGATTGTCCGAAAATTACCCAATTTACTGGGGTACCTTGACCTGATTAGAAGGCTTTCTAAATAAATTTGTCATTAATCCCTAATGTTTTTACTCTATGCACTAGCCCAGTAATGTGTATTAATCATCTTTTTTACGTTGTTCTCATGTTTGGCTCTCATCAGTCGCATATTTATTATATGTTCTCCCATTGACCAGTGTGACATTCTAAAAGTTTGAGCCACCGTTTAGAATTGCTATCAGTCTCTTGAGTGATCTGCTGCTCTGAACAGTCTCAAGTGAGTCCAACCTGACTCCAAGGCCAGATATATTAAGTGTTGCTACTTCACTCCAGCCCAACATACATTTCCACACTACATTTGCATCTCCTCCATTTACAAGGATTCAGAGAGGAGTCATATATTTACTAAGATTTCAGCAAATCCGGTGCACTCAGACCAACTACCACAAACTTGCAAATGGTTGCCCATGCATTTTATTTGCAGAAACCAGTCAGCTGTTAGTTTTGTACTAGGCTCCTTCAGTTAGATGATATCTGATTGGTTGATGCAGTTTAATAGCAAGGATACTTTTGCACCTTTTATTGCCCCTGTGTATAAAATATGCAAAAATTACCAACATGTCCAATTTAAAAAAAAACATCTAAAATTCATGGTCATGGTGAAAAACAAAACATTGCTCTGGGTGGTAAGTTGGGCTGAAATTTTGCTCCTTACAGTTTAATTTCTCTTCTTACTATAGTGGCATTTTTTCAGGGAATCTGTTTGATTGAATCCCCAATAATACAGCTATGCTTGAGAGGAATGAAAAACAAATTAATATCGTAATAACCCCAGCACAGCACATAGCAAATAGTGGGGAATGTACAGCATGGCTGAATTGTAATGTTTCCAGTTTATTCTAATTACTGCTCCTCATTTACTAGTTTTACGATTAAGAGGCTGTGTAGATTTGAATGCATTCTGGCTCCTCCCACAATCAGTGTCCCTGACACTCCTCTTATCACTAATAAAGATGCACATGTTAATAAGAGAAGGGTAGACTGGTTTGGGTCAGTAGGCATTTGCATAGTGTCCGATGCTAGCTAACACTTCCTCCGTTGTTCACAATGTTCCAACATTAGTCTGGTCTGATTATTTTGCAATTGATATTACAATCTAATTTAGATTGTAACGTTCTGTCTGAAAACATCCAAGAATGTCGACAGTAAACTTCTGCTCCACTTGACATTGAATTACATTCATCTTGTATTGATGTTGAGTGTTATAACATCTAGTAGTATATGGCCAGCTTAAGGCTCCATCAACTTATAAAAATGGATAAAGGAGTGGGTGCTCAGACTCCACTATTGCTAATATAATTATAAAGGCAAGTTGAGTACACACTATTATTGCTTACTTTTACAAAGCCTGGTTCAGTTGCTCAAGCCCGGAACCCATCTCCCAATGCTTATAACGGCAAAATGGGAGATTAAATGAAAGTTCTTATCGTTAAAATGTTGCTGATTTTGCCCCAACCAATCAGATATTATTTAAAATTTGAAAGCTGACATCTGATTGGTTGTGGCAAAATAAGCACCATTTTATGATATAACTTTTACTGAATAACCCTGTGTTTTAAATATTCAAAATGTTTCTAAACGTATCCTTATGTCTTACCAATAGATACAGGTGGCCTGGATGCGAAGCCCTAAGCCCGTCGCAAAGCTGTGTCCACACAGGTAAGTTGCAATATTAGGCTCGCATACACCGGGATCCTAGCAATAACATTTTTATTGCACTTACCTCATGACAGGTTTACACAGTTTGGTTGTAAACAGCTTATCAAATGGTCCATGTCCCTTTTGTTTCCTGACCTTGCGTATTACAGAAAATAATGTGCTACTTAAAATATAAGGAAAATGAATAATAAATCATATAAATACGTGTATATGATTTTAAATAACTCCAAGAGAGCCTGGAGTTGCTTACCTGGATAAATCTGTGACCTCATACATCCTTCCTTTATATAAAAATATTTTCATTTTGTTTGAGTTTTTAGACTGTACTATGTAGGTGGGTGTAGGCTAAATAATATTATACTGGTTACAGTGTATATTGTAATGTAAAAGGTATAACATTAGTTTATTAATCTTTTCTAATATAGATATATACTGTGTAACAGTGTGTAAATGGCATATGAAATAAAAAATAAAAAAAGTACTAACATACATAATCTCCCCACGTTTGAATGGACTGGTCAAAATGGGAGCTATAACACACCTCTCAAATTTATTCAATTCTCCATGGAAAAAATAAAAGTAAGTTTGCTGTAATTTCCTTATTGTCCTTACTATCCAATAGTGTGCTTCTGGTAGCTGCTGTAGCACTATTAGCCAATGAAAGAAAGTTGCAGTGTTTACATCACATCCAGATGCAATGCATGCTTTACAGTACACATCCTTTAGCTTTGCATTGTGGTAGAGACTTAGTGACATGTGTGAGTTAATGGCCAATCAAAAAAAAGTTTGCTTTCCTAATAAGTGTGGCTGACATCCTGCTGTATTGCATTGTGGGAAAGTGTCAGGATGTCTTAGAGTTATATCCTGCTGTATTGCATTGTGGGAGAGAGCTTCACATCCAAATGCAATGTGTAGTGGGAGTGGGTAGGCGTGGCCAAATGGCACTGCTTTACTGAAGACTTTTCTTTCTCCTACAGGCTGCTTACTAAAGGATCCCTTTGTTTTGGCTGCTTCCCTGAAGGGAAGTTTCCTTCTTATGCTGGTGTCTAAATGTTATTTTTGCTTTAGTGTCTCTCTCTCTGTGTCTGTGCTCTCTCTCTCTCGTCTGTCTCTCGCTCTGTCTCCTCTCCTCTGTCTGTCTGTCTCTCTCTCTGTCTCTTTCTCCTGTCCTGTTAGCAGCAGTGCTCACAATGATCAGCTTCCAGGTTAGTACAATTATTATAAATTGTCACATTACTGTATAGTGGCCAACTGTATTCTAGCAGCCAATAGGAATACCCCATATTAAACAGCACCAGGTTCCTCCTTACTGCCGCATGTGTGTAAACTACAGCATCTAACAACCCCTTCCACATTGGTCGGAATCCAGGTAAACCATTAGTGTTCTATTTAACTGGGAGAGAAGGCATTGCCTATAGAAGGTGGGGCGATCCCTGCTGTTGCTAGTATTGAGACGCTGCCTGTTCCTGCTTGAGGGCCCTGGGGATTAGCTGGAGGAGGGAGTTAATGTGTGTACAGTATTGTATATATACAACTTGACAGCACCTGGTCTGTCTCTCTCTCCTGGAAGACGGAACTACCTGGAAGGGCTCCAAATGCCGTGGGTAGTTATCATTAGAAAAAACACTATCTAATACATAATAATTACACTACAAATAACAGCATTATTACTTAAAATATGTCATTCTTAGATAGGACTACCCCTGGAGGGCCTTGTAAGTGCTGGGGTAGCTTACACATATTTTAATCAATATATGTAACTAACACTACCACAATAAAACTAAATTAAACCTACTGTGCACCAACGGGCACACTTTTGCTAGTATATATATATATATAATATGGTCATAATAATAACTCATACAAACTCCAATCCCTACATCTGACTCATTAGAAGAAAAACACAAAACCTGAAGAAATCATAAAACTTTATTTTTCCTGTAAGACATTTTAAAGAAATGGCAATCGTCGGCCATTATCTCTCTTGCACCTAAAGTTATCATCACTTTTGTCGTGTTAATTCCCGAGAGGGGCGTTCATTAACATATTTAGTCTTCAGCTCCCTCACGATGTTAATTGTTTTGTTCGTAATCCGAGAGAAAAAAACATTTATTTACATTCATATTTTTGTTAGTAGCTCAATGTGACCCGAAAACCAAACAGATCCTGAAATATGATATCACCTATGCTGGAATCAACAGAATACTTAATTTTATTGTTATTATTTGTGACATATTACCTGGCTTTTAGCATCTTTTTTCTCCCCATTTATACTCCCTGCCCCAAAGAGCTTACAATCAAAGGATCCTATCCATGTTTTAAGAAATATTGGCGGTAGTGTTAAGTACAGGTCCTGGCCCCCTGCAAGTTTTTTAATCCGGGTCCCCCCTAACCTCAAAATACAGAAAGTCAAAAATGCGTTTTGGCGGTCAAAGTTTCTTTTGTTTGGAAATTTAACATGGTCAAAAATTTTAAAAAACTATGATATTTTAATCAAGAAGAACCTTTTGACTGGCAAAACACATTTCTGGCGGGCAGGTTGTTTCGATTGGTGGATGGGTCCCCTCTGTACATGAACCCCCTCGTTAGGGGCGGTAATTATACCACTGAATGTTAGAGGACACCACACAACAAGGAGAACATAGCAATCTGATCTTATGTGACAAATCTCCTGTTGGATGATTGGACTGCAGTCAGGACCATTACCAGGAAATATTGATTGAGCAACTGTACTGTGAATGTTCAAACACTTACTAGATCACTCTGGAGTTCATTAACACTATAAGACATATACAGTACATCAAACATGTAGCTAAGATCAGTGCATACAGCCTTGGTTTCTTAGTTCCCACACATCTCAGTCTAATGGCCCTAGAACAAAGGTTCCTCTTTCTCCAGCAAAACACCCAACAATTTTCCTATCATTTCACTTTATATGTTTATCACTTTCTAGTTACTCTTCTCTCCTTCTCCATCTATCGATCTTTCCTCACTTTCCTACTCTCTCTATACAAAATCTTTATTTCTTTTTCATGCTTTACTGGGTTGTGAAAGATGAAATGACTGGAAAAATGAATAATTATGTAAAGTTACCTTCATAATAATGGACACCATGTTGTTTTTTAAAGGGTATGTCCACTTGAAAATGAAAGATGGCGGAATGAATGGGAGGTAAGAGAATATTCTTACATTCAGTGCAATGATGCCGTAGTTCCTGATGTTTTCTTCTGCAATCGCATAGCTGATAGGCTCCCCCAGACGACAATCTGACTGTTTATTATGTGTGTTCATGCACATATAGTAGAGAAAGGAGTGGGACGGCTGGGGGAGCCTTGCGGAAAACATCAGGAATTCGACACTGTTGCACTGAAAGTAAAAGTAAGAACGGGAGGTAAGATGGTATCTCTTTCCTCCCGTTCACCTAAAGAACTTATTCCACCATCTTTAATTTTCAAGTGGACGTACCCTTAAAAAAATGTGTAGAGAAGAAACATTTCATTTTTGAATATTTAGATTAAAGGAAACTCTAATAAAGTCTGACAATACATGACGCTTATTTGATTCCCAGGGCCATATTTATCGGTAGTTTGTGATACTGCGCCTTTAACGTGCGTTGCCCTGATCGTAAATTTATGGTCGCTGCCGTAAATCTATGCTATCAGTCATAAATCTGCTATCAGACGTAAATATACAATAGTGGTAATAAATGTACGAACGTTGATTTACACACAGCGTTCATTGTTTTATGGTCCCCCATACAATACAATTGCCGTATTTTTGTAACGCATTGGTATTGTACACACGAACATTCGTACATTTAAGGCCGCAAACGTACTTTAATCATAACCCGTGGTATTGCAATTTGTGTCCACACTTTGTTGGTGAATTTTAACATTAAAAACACTAATACATATCTTTATAAAGAAACTGAAGATTTGGCCAGCCAAATGGGTTGCTAGCTGCAGAGGAGCTTGGGAAAATAGGAGGAGCAGGTACAATTTAAGGTAACCAATTACATTTTAGAATAATTACATGTGAAATCATCAAAACATAATTTATCAAAAAATCGAATATTAGAAAAATCCAAACTAGATTGAAAAACTCTAACAATTCAGATTCAATAGGGTTTGAAACAGATTTTAGGAACTTAAATAGGTTGTGGCGAACTGTTGTTGGAAGAAACTCGCCACATCAGGTCTAGTCTTTAGTTATCCCATCTATACTGCATATACTGTATTTCCATTTACTGAACAGGATCTCTGGTAACTCCATGCTGTGATGTCACAATGCATTGAGGAATTAGGGAGGTTAAAAATGACAAAGCACCAATACATTCAGTTAATATTATTTCAGATTTCTGACAGCCCTTAGTTTAACAGTTTGGGCATTTGGTTAGAGCAATAAGTACTATTGTTTCATTTAGACCCTGGTCACTGCCAAATTTACAAAGAAATGAATAGACCTTTAAGCAGCAAATGTATTAAAGGACATTATAATCACGTATTCCCCGTTCCATAGCTGCATAGTTCCCATGGTGAGGATCTAAGTCGGACCCTGGGTCTTTCACCAAACAGCAAGAATACTTCTCAAAGTCTCCCTCTGCGATCCTTTCCATTCCTCCCCTCTGCTATGTCAGTGACATTCCACGATGCAACCATTAGGAAGACACGCTTCTTTGCAGAGCGTGCCTTCCCATTGGCTACATCACAGACTACGGAACAGGACTGAAACACAGAGGGAAACTCAGTGTAAGTAAGTACAGCTCTTAGGGGTGAGGACTTATCACCCTGGGTACTACTAATGGGAGGAAGAAACGGAGCAAGGGGGGTGAGTATATTGTCCATTAATTTAAAACATCAGAGATCACCCTGACATTCAAAGGCAGTTTACTATAGACTATAATCCAAACTTTTTAATTATAGGTGTCATTAATGTTATTGAAGGTTGTGGTCCTCACTGGGTGACAGAAATCCAGCAGTGGGTCCTTGTGGAGGTAGGCATCTAACCACAGTTCGCCCGACTTCTGTAGGGACCTAAAATGGAGGAAACAGATATGCGTTGAAACAAGTGGCAAGAAATAGAAAACAAGTAATACATTCAACAGAGGTAGGTAGACATAGTCAGGTGTAAATATAATACTGAATAAATCAGGAGATATATTAAAGAGGAACTGTGGTCCAAAAATGACTTTAGGTAAATTGATTATTTTTTTTAGTTTTGAAGATATTTACATTTTTGTGTGTGATATGGCAGCAACATTACCAGGTCCCCTGCACTTCCTTCTGCTTCCTGCTCTGAAACATGTAATCATCTGCCCTGTGTCTCCTCCCCTTAGCAGCCCCCCATGTCCCTCCCACTCATGGACCCCATGGTCCCTCCAGTTGCAGGCCCTCCTTGGCCCATTCCCTTACAGACCCACGTGGCCCCCGCCCACCGAAAACTCTGTGGAAACAGCCTTTTCAGGCAGAGTGAAAAGGCCTGAAAAGGCTGTTTTCACACTGTGAGAGAGAAAGGCTGTACCTTACCTTCTCTGCAGCTGCAGGTCCTTCACACAGCAGAGAGGCCGGCGGCGGCACTGTGCAGGAGAAGCCTCAGGAATGTCACAATGTCAGCCTCCCACCCATTAACTTTCTGGTCAGTCATTTCTGTGTATCTTGGGCTGTGGAGCATGTAGAGGAGGTGGTTGATGGCTCGTTTTAAAGGTAGGAAACTGGCCTTTCATTTAAACTTAACTTGTTTGGAGACCACAGTTCCCCTTTAAATCAGATTTCTATATTTGCACTTAGCAGATAACCATCACGGAGTTTTTAATGCCAGCCAGGTTAATGGCAGTTTGCAATGTGCATATAGCATTGCAGGCAGCCAATAGCGGCTTTCCATGCACACCCTGGAAGTATCTGATTGGAGAACTCTCCAAATCAGGTAAACCACAAAGAGCATGTCAAAAGTTCACTGAACTAGAGAGGGGCGTAACAGCAGGGTTTTCAATACTGTTAGATTTTATCTTTGTTTAAGAATTTGAGAAGTAAAAACCAGTAAGAACATAAGAAAGCAAAAGGAAAATGTGTTTAGGTTATGTACTAAAACCAGTCATTTACTTATAATGATCTCATATCTTAAGGCTTTAGGGGATTTGACCCCTTCACAGTAAACAATTTTAGAGTTGAGAATCCCTTAATTAGGGATGTTGAACCCTCTTAAAAACTACAACCCCCAGAATTCCCTAGCTGCGAAGGCTGGAAGTTGTAGCAGCTATAGCAGGCGTTAAATACTTACGTGCGGGTGAGATTCACCCAGAGCTGTGCAGCCTCTGGTAAATCCCATATGGGAGATTCGCCCCGAGCATTTGCGGCTCGGGGCGAATCTCCCTACTGGAGTGCCCCAAGTTCAACATTCCTGCAATAAGTAATCATCTTGTACAAGATCCGAGCAGGCAAGTGGCTGCCCATTATGATCACAGAGATGCTTTGGGGGCCCATTTACCCAGACTCGCAGGGCAATAATATGGGTAAGTTGCGCTAACTGGCTCGCTACTGTTTTAACATGACTTTAAAATCATATTAGAGTCAAAAATCACCCACGCATCCGGCGCTCGCGATTCAATATTGTGTTTACCCAGATTCGCAACGGGATATTGAATCGCGAAAGGAGCATTTACACGATATTCTATTTACCCAAGCATTTTGCGATAGCGGCTCTGGGTAAATGAACCTGTTTGTGTTTTAATTGTATTGTGTGTGGTATTTTGTTGATTTTTACACCATAGAGCAAGCAATGTGGCAACTCCCCACGCCTACTGCTAAGCAGAACGGTCTATGGGTTGAGGCTTACTAATAAAACAGATACTAATATTAGAAATAGAGTCATAGTGATGTAGGACACACCCACAGATTCATTTTCTCATTCTCTTGAGTTAATTGTTCTGTATTACAAAGGAGCTGTGCGGCTCGTATTGGGTTTCCTAACGCTGTCCTGTGATAGGACGAAACCCTCCTGTTCCCTGTTTACTCCCCACAGATCACACCGCAGATTAGAAATACACTAACCTGATTACGTCCCTGAAGCCATTGTACAAAGATTTCTCTTCGTAATTCACATTGTATTTGCTGCATAGTGAGCGGACGAGAGGTGCGATCTTCCAGTAGTTATGGCGAGGCATTGTGGGAAACAGGCTGAAAATAGATTGGAGGGTAAACACAGATATCAAACCTGTGTCCTTCTAACTGTTAAAAGCACCACTGCCAGTGCCAGGCCTGCCATACAGATTGTCCTCATTATTATGTTTTAAGAAGCCTGAATTAACAAGGGGATCCCTAACCCCTGCATAGGCCTACAATTACTAAAAGGCACTGGAAACATTCTGTAGGTATTGGTTAAATTACCAATACACACATTAATTATATTACCATTTATAGCCCATGTAAACCAAAGCTATAGACGAGATGGACAATCAGGCACTTAATATCAGTGTCTCAATTACAGTCCAAAGAGAAACTATAGCGTTGTTGGCTACCATAATCCTATATTTGTAGGGAAGGTAAAATTAACCACTCCTACCACCTGTTCTGCTGCAGATGGCCGTTTGAAAGATGGTTGCAAGCATGAGTGCCTGTCAAATCTGTCTCCCTGCTCTCAGCTCTTTCTCTCCTGCCCATGCACATTTTGGACCCAATCCCAAATCTTACCTCCGCTACAAGTGTAGGACTTGGTAAGCCATCTTTACAAATCACTAAATAATGTACATCTACCTACTGGGTCCTTCGGGTGGATACTGTACATCAACCTACTGGTGTCATACTGGGTGAATAATGTACATCTACCTACTTGTGTCATGCTGGGTAAAATATACATCTACCTACTGGTGTCATGCTGGGTAATAATGAACATCTACCTACTGGTGCCATACTGGGTATAATGTACATCTACCTACTGGTGTCATGCTGGGTAATAATGTACATCTACCTACTGGTGCCTACTGGGTAATAAGTACATCTACCTACGTTGGTGCATATGGGTAATAATTACATCTACCTACTGGTGTCATGCTGGGTAATATACATCTACCTACTGGTGTCATACTGTGGTAATAATGTACATCTACCTACTGGTGTCATACTGGGTAATAATATACATCTACCTACTGGTGTTCATGCTGGGTAATAATGTACATCTACCTACTGGTGCCATCACTGGGTAATAAGTACATCTACCTACTGGTGTCCTTCCTGGGTGATACTGTACATCACACCTACTGGTTGTCGGTTCTGGGGATACTGTACATCACCTACTGGTGTCATGATGCTGGTGTTACTGTTTGTCTCACTTACTGGTGTCTTGCTGGTAATAGTCTACCTACTAATGTCATACTGGGTGATAATGTATCTAACCTACTGGTGTCATACTGAGTAATAGTCTACCTACTGGTGTCAAACTGGGTAATAGTCTATCTACTGGTGTCATACTGGGTAATAGTCTATCTATCTACTGGTGTCATACTGGGTATAGTCTACGTACTGGTGTCATACGGGTACAGTCTACCTGCTGGTGTCATACTGGGTAATAGTCTACCTACTGGTGTCATGCTGGGTAATAGTCTACCTACTGGTGTCTACTGGGTAATAGTCTACCTATTGATGTCATACTGGGTAATAGTCTACCTGCTGGTGTCATACTGGTAATAGTCTACCTACTGGTGTCATACTGGGTAATAGTCTACCTGCTGGTGTCATACTGGGTAATAGTCTACCTGCTTGTGTGTCTACTGGTAATAGTCTACCTTGGTGTCATACTGGGTAA
This sequence comes from Hymenochirus boettgeri, assembly GCA_019447015.1. NCBI lineage: Eukaryota > Metazoa > Chordata > Amphibia > Anura > Pipidae > Hymenochirus > Hymenochirus boettgeri. The sequence goes on along the minus strand of CM033472.1, from coordinate 37,304,415 downwards.
TAGTCCTGGACCTACTGTGTGTCATACTGGTAATAGTCTACCTGCTGGTGTCATACTGGGTAAGTCTACCTACTGGTTTCATACTGGGTTAATGTCCTACCTGCTGGTGTCTACTGGGTAAGTCTACCTCTGGTGTCATACTGGGTACAGCACACCTACTGGGTGTCATACTGGGTAAAGTCTACTCTGGTGTCTACTGGTAAGTGCTACCTACGGTGGTCATACTGAGTAACAGTCTACCTACTGGTGTCAACTGGGGTCATAGTCTACCTGCGGGTGTCATCCGTGGTATAGTCTACCCTACTGGTGTCATACTGGTAATATTCTACTACTGGGTCATACTGGGTAATAGTCTCCTACTGGTGTCATACTGGGTAATATACTACTTACTGGTGTCATACTGGTTAATAGTCTACCTACGGGTGTCATACTGGGTAAATCTACCTACTGGTGTCATACTGGGTAATATCTACCTACTGTGTGTTATACTGGGTACATCTACCTACTGGTGTCATACTGGGTTAATAGTCTACCTACTGGTGTCTATTGGGTAATGTCTACCTACTGGTGTCAACTGGGGTAAACTACCTACTCTGGGGCTCATACTGGTTTAATAGTCTGACCTAATGTGTCATATTGGTAATAGTCTACCTACGGTGTCATATGGGTAATAGTCTACCTACTGGTGTCATACTGGGTAGTCTCTACCTACTGGTGTCATACTGTGTAACAGTCTACCTACTGGTGTCATTTGGGTAATAGTCTACCTACTGTGTCATATTGGGTAATAGTCTACCTACTGGTGTCATACTGGGTATAGTCTACCTACTGGTTTAGACATCTGGTAACGTCTACCTACTGGTGTCATACTGGGTAAATCTCTACCTACTGGTGTCATACTGGTTATAGTCTACCTACTGGTGTCTTTGGGTAATAGTCTACTACTGTGTCATACTGGTATAGCCTACCTACTGGCTCTGGTGTCATACTGGTATAGTCTACCTACTGGTGTCATATTGGGTAATAGTTCTACCTACTGGTGTCATATTGGGTAATAGTCTACCTACTGGTGTCATACTGTGGTAATATCTACATACTGGTGTCATACTGGGTACAGTCTACCTACTAGTGTCATATTTGGGTAATAGTCTACCTACTGTTGTCATATTGGGTATAGTCTACCTACTGGGTGTCATACTGGGTAATAGCCTACCTCTGACCTCTACTGGTGTCATATACTGTTAATAGTCTACCTACTGGTGTCCATATTGGGTAATAGTCTACCTACTGGTGTCATATTGGGTACAAGTCTACCTACTGGTGCACTACTGGGTAACATCTCCTACTGGTGTCATATTGGGTAATAGTCTACCTACTGTGTCATATTGGGTAATAGTGTACCTACTGTGTGTCATACTGGGTAATGTCTCAACTGCTACGGGGTCATATACTGGGTAACAGTCTACCTCACTGGTGTCATACTGGTGTAACAGTCTACCTACTGGTTGTCATACTGGGTACACGGTCTACCTACTGGTGTCATAACTGGGTTAATAGTCTACCTCAACTGGTGTCATATTGGGGTATAAGTCTACCTACTGGTGTCATACTGGGTAATAGCCTACCTACTGGTGTCATAACTGGTAACTGAGTCTACCTACTGGTGTCATATTGGGTATAAGCCCTACCTACTGGTGTCATATTGGGTAATGTCTACCTACTGTGTCATACTGGGTAATAGTCTACCTACTGTGTGTCATACTGAGGTAACAGTCTACCTGACTAGTGTCATATGGGTGAATTGGAGTCTACCTACTGGTGTCATATACTGGGTAAAAGCTACCTACTTGGTGTCATACGGGTAATAGTCTACTACTGGTGTCATACGGGTAAGTCTACCTACTGGTGTCATACTGGTAATGTCTACCTACTGGTGCATTCCTTGGTAAGAATAGTCTACCTACTCTGGTGTCATACTGGGTTAATAGTCTACCTACTGGTGTCATATTGGGTAATAGTGCCACCTGCTGTCACTGGTAATGTCTTCCTATTACGTGTATGGTAATATCTAGCCCGTTACTGATTGATGTCCACTGACCAGATCACTTGAAGAGGATTGGGGTTCAATATGGCAAGTGGCCACGCCAGTCTGTCGAGAACACAGAAAATAGGCGAAAAATAAGTCACTAAGTTTCCTTAGAAAAATTTGAAAACAAATGGTCCCCTAAGTAAAAACTAGTGATAAGCTAGTACAGATATTAAAGTCGTAGTATTGAACATATACACGTAATATTCGTATCCTGCTCTCCCAATCCACAGCACCTCTAGTCAATTAGTCTGCCTATGAGATTGAGATTTCAATGAATATGAATACCATTTTACTTGTCCACAAGCATTGTATACCGGTCACAGTTTAACCAATGTATTGCCCATAGGCGGCTTTACTAGTGCAGAAGAGGCAAGGGATTAATGCATAAAAGAGCCGCGTTCCACTTATCCATCTTCATCCAATCCATATTTTATTGTCGGATAATGGACGTTACGCCCTTCCTGACTGCTTAAGCTCCAGTCCCCTGTAAACGTCTCGTGTGTCTATTTCCATAGGTATGTTGGTTCATCTGTGGTCACCACAAACCAGTGGGACTCATATAAACTACAGGACGAAATTTATTCAGAATTAATACTTATTATTGTCTACTAGAGACAAGGAAGAACTCTGTGACAGAAAATAAAAGAAGAGTTAAAGGACAATCCTCTTTCCCCCCTCCACTCCTTGCATCCCAATGAAAGAACCAGGGATGTGGACCAATTTCGCTAGGGTTAGCTTCAGAATGGCGGTGCCAAGTGTTTTAAGCTCTGGCAGGCTTAAACCACAAGGGGGAAATGAAGAAGGGGAATGGGAATGATGGTAGTGTTCAATTCACCTTTAAAAGGAAAACTTTTGTGGTTGGTTGCCCCACCCCCTTACTGCCCGCGGGACCTGACCAATGTAAGAATAATACCTGTTCACCACCCTCAGTCGTCTGTGGACAATACAGTTCTCCCTTTAGATCAATTCTTCCCTCTAGCTGTTTAAGAAATTAGTTCGACCCCCTTGTCTATTTCTGTACGAGCCTATGAATTAAAATGAGAAGGCAATAATTATTTAAATAAAAAAGGACATGAGACTATAGTCCGCTGACAACTAATAATGGGATGATGAATATGATTAGAATCAGTTTCTTATGTACCCAATGAATGAAGGGATGAGTCTTAGCAATATGAGTTGGTTTTACTAAATTGGTCCAAAATTCCATTCCAGAGAGATATAAAGGGGGGTTGTATCCTGTGTTAAACTGGACAAATGTTTCCCTATCAGAATTGTGTGCATGGAGAGGAATTGCCAGTATATAATAAGTACAACAGGTGGACACACTCAGCACGCCAGTCTCATCATAGACTTTGATGCCATTTGAAACTCCATCAGCCAAAGGATGCATCGTAGTGAAGCTCCAGTATCGTGCCCGTATATGTGACAACATTGATTTGTTGGACAATATATTACCTTTGGTTGAACACTGTATAGAGATAGTCCGAGGTAACACACAACTACCTCCCTACCTGACAATGGGAGTAGTGCTACCGAACCCCAACCCCAAAGGACAGAACAATGTGTGAACCAGCTGAGTGTAGTAAGATAAAAGACCAGCAGGGCGAATCCTGCAGGGGAAGTAGGAATAACTGAATGTACGTAAGGACCACGTAAGGAAGTTCTAGGGGCCGTGTGAAATAACCAAATCTTTTACAGGTTAATTACAGGAGCCTGCCCGGTGCTCCCCTGTAAAGAGCCCATTTTTGTTTCGAAGGCTCTAGTTGATCTCTGATTCACTTTTCCTGATTGTCCAGACACTATTGTTGATTAAAAGGGAAGAAAAGTCCAACCCCCTCCATTTTCATTACCCTTGTTGAGGCCTAATACACAAGGTGTTTGTGGTATATCTTCTGTCGGTCCAAAGCTCCAAGGGATGTGCTTCCTATGGAGCTAGGAGCCTTTCATGCACTCTTTCCTGTAGGATACCAAAACCGCCATTAAAATGGGGCACGATAGTGAGCAGTGATCTGCATCATCAACAGGTAGTCAATTGACACAGCTCAGTATTTTAGTCCTCACCCTGGTCATCGAAAGAGGGATGGAGTGCTGGTTTGGGTGTTAGTTTCGCTTTAAAATTGGTTCTTCTCTCTAACTCCCCCTTCCCTAGTCATTCCCTGTCCTAAACTGTCACCCTTCATCTGTTGCCGATTCATTGCTTGTATGCCGCAAAATCAATCAATAACATCTAGACGTGTGTTTGTGGTCAATTAACTGCAAAGGTTTCTACGCACCACCCATTCATCCTTTTCGTTTAGATCATCAGTTTCATGACTGAATGGTTGAAATACACAGGAATCAGCAAAGAGGCCCAACTGCCAAAATAGAATGCATAGCTATATATATCATTGGCACTAAGGTAGTTATCCACCATTACAATCCTGCTGCTCATAGTAATTACTAAGCGCCTGACTCATCACAGAAAGTCAGGTCAGACTAAAAGGAGGATTGGTTATGTTCACCAAGGTGTGCGACTCCAAATATCCAGAATCGGTTGATACAGATATCCTAAGCACCTAGTGACATTATTTGAAGGATAGCTAAACCATTTTCATGTGAAATCCCCTCCAGACAATACTTTCCTCTGAATCCTTTCCTGCTTCTTCCCACTTCGCTCCAAATCCAGCCTCGAGCATCTGAAATTGTAGGGCACTGTGTGACATCATGTGTCCCCATCAAGGAAAAGGTTATGGAAATGCGTGTCCTTTCCTCTTCACACCTCGCATTCACACAAGGTGCAGCTTTACCCAGAGTCAGGGTCACTCATATATATTTATATATTCTATGAAATACAAAGTCTAATTAAAGGACAGTTCCTTTGCTGTCTATTACCATTTGTTTTAGAACATTTCACACAGAAAGCCCTTCTGCTACTTTCCATGGAATCCACTGCCAATAGCTTCCTTAGCAATGCAATAAAATGTATTCTCCAGAATAACATTTCCCACACAGGGACAATTGGTTACTGCTGCATGGTTCTTACAGTGACACCTGGTGGATATAAAGGAAATTGAATACAGCAGTAGGGAGCTTGATAGAGACCGTCATTTACATTAAGCCTATGTAGTAAGCAAAACGTTTATATTTTATATTTGAGAAATTGTCCCTGTATCTGTCACTATGTCATGTTTTCTATGTAGGGCTGGATTTATATTTATTTTTTTTCCTCCCCTAGGCCAGCTAGCTTGTACCCTCCAATATTCACCCTTTAAATAGGCACACTATAGAGAAATGCATTGCTCAAAGTTGTGCCGAGATCATGTTCTCAGCACCATGTTGTTTCTATAAGTGTACCTACTAAAAGAGTAATGTTGGGAGGTATGCCGCCCAACAAATAAGGTAATGCTGGTATAGCACTGCCTTTTATAACTATGCCGCCCTAGACCATGGCCTAGGTGGCCTAGTGAGAAATCTGGCCCTGTTTCTGTGGTCTGCCTTCCCCCTGTCCCCATTCATTCAATGAAAAAACATTTCCTGCATGTAGTGCGTGATGTGACTGGGCCATCCTTAGGAGACAAGGCTGGGTATAAGGCTCGTACAGACATATGATTGATCAGCTGACACATGATTAACGATCAGCCCTTTTGTCCGACAATCATATATCTTTGCCCCCCCCCCGTCCAGGCATCGTTGGTGGTCTGTCCCAGCACATTAATGAACGACCTTTGACTTTGCGCCCACACACATTTGACACTCACCCCAAACTGCTGTTCGTCTGTAGTGTGTCAGCCACTTGTGACCCTTCTCTTTAGTTAAGCCCTAGGAGGTGATATGTTTACGACCATTGTTTGCTTGGCAAAGCTATACATGATTACGTGATTTTCATTGACAGAAATGGGAGTGATCTGCTACTGCTACTACTGCTATCTTGTGCCTCCTGAGTGATTAGAAATCTGCACTGTGGCTGCACAGAAACCTTCACCACAGCAAAAATGTAGACATATTGTTCCAAAAAAAGAGATGATTTTAATAAATTTCAGAGATCATTACAATGATATGGATATTTGGGTACATTTTGCATATTATTGTACATTTCATATTGCAACCATCTTGGTTACCTGAACATAAAAACTGCACGCATCCAACCCCTGCCGGATCGTCCGGGAGTCTCCCTCATTCTGGGGTGTTCTCCTGAACTCCTGCGCGACCACCCCAGGACATGAGAGGAGACTTGAGTATCCTCCCAAGTCACGCCCACTTATAAGGCATGACCCTAACCCCTCCATAACCCCACCTTCCACCAGCCTAGGACAGTGGCCACACCCCTTGTGACATCATGTCATGCCCCCGCGTGATGTTACACCCCCTACACCACGCCCCCTTTCCCCACCCTGCCTGGAAGCCTGAAGGGGCAGGGTGGGATGTCTGAAACTGTTCAACCCCAAAATATAGCATATCTACAGGGGAGCAACCGCAGTGGGGCCCGGGAGTAAAGGGGGCCCCATTTTCTTATTTTTACTATGACAAATATAGTCTCCTCCCAGAAAACCACTGTGGATGAAGCACAGATAGGGGCCCCATCATAGTTTTGCTGCAAGGTTACAGTTAAAGGGCATGTTTGCCACTCAAATTAAAAATTGTACATAGAGAAATCACCCCTGCCTCCCAAGCTCCAATAGCAGAACATTAATCTTTTTTCACTTTCCTCTGCATTGCAAAAGGTTTCTACCTCCTCCCCAATCTCATTTTCAAGCTTTCACATAAATAATAGCATTTAGTTATTGGCTGTAACATCAGCTGTCATATCCATGAATGACAGCTGCTAACTGGAAAAGGATAACAGGACATTGGGCAGCCTTTTGGGTTAGTCTTACATCTTTGAGATATCTAAACTATTGTAGTTTTGGGGTTGGGGGTTGATATACAATTTTTCATTTGAGGGGTGGACTTGTCCTCTAAAAGGTAAAACAAATCCTTCTTTTAATAGAAAGATTATCTTCAGTTTATTGTATCTGACAAGACTAATAAAGTACTGGGGTATCGTTTAATGTGTGCATATAGATTGATTATGATTGGGAGATACTTTATTGATTGCCCAAATAGATTTATTCCCCATACATTTAAACATGACAGTTTACTACTATTCAATATTGATTGTAATAGTTTAATAAAACTTATGGAGCATGCAAGAGCAGAGCAACCAACATGGTAGCTCCCACTCATAGGAACAACCTTTATGAACTCAGTATCCTGCACTATTTTGCCTTTTAAAGGGGAAATAAAGGACAAAAACTGATAAAAATCAACACATTTTCATTATCATGTGTATTTTCCTATTGTTGAAAATCACTAAGTTGGTAGCAGCAGAGCTAGTAGGGGGAACACCGCCCAACATGAGTTACTTCCAGCACTCAGTGCAAACTTCCATGGCAGGGACTGCTTGCCACCCTGAAGGGAGTTTTTTCAACTTTGTGGAAGCAGTGCCCCCTGCTTGGGAGAACATGAATTGCACCCATCAATACAAAACGATACTTTCTATTTTATTTGTATTTTTGTTTTCTGCTAAACCATTCCTTCAAATAAAACCTTTAATTGGCTGATATAACTCTGAATTGTGTCTAGTGTCTCCAATCATCTACAACAAGGAATCCCTCTCCTAAATGGAGGATAATTTTGTGACATTTGGGACAATTTTTTATTAGTAATAATGGGTTAGTATGTGTTGTTACTGTGGTAAAGTGGCAGCTTTATGTTTTCTTTTGCTGCGCAGAGAGAATCCGCAAGGAAGACAGAAGGCTGGGATCAAGGATGGCGGATTACAGTGTGGATGTTTCTCTCGGAGGGGTGAACATGGGATATAGTTTCTTTACATGGGTGACCTAGGACCAGAAAATTTCAAGCATAAAACAAGAGCTGTATAGCAGGGAGTTGGACATTACATAGCTGTAGTATCCTGCCCATGTTCTGGTGTTTGCACCACAAGGGACAAAATATTCATCTCTTACTTCAGAAGAAAGTCAGTCAAATCCCTGGATATTTCTGGTTTGTGGTTTTCTCTGGGGATCGCAAACATTTCTAAAGCGGACCCAGCACTCCTCTCGTTCAATGGAGAACATGAAATGCTCTGTGGTATTACACAGCTGCTGGGATGAGCTACAATAAGGACTAGGTCACTGGCACACATGGTGGTCTGTTTTTGGTTTGGTTTTTTTTTGCTGTCTCAAATAATAGGGGATTTCACTTGTCAATCCTAGAACCTGGCCACACTGTACATGTAGCATGAGACTAGTAATTCTGCAGGGATCTAAGAAATGCCCAGTTATAATATCTAAGCCAAGGTCACCAGACTAGATTTGTAGCCCCCCAGAGTAGAATTTTATTATAGCGGTGCCCCCTGTAGGTTAAATATCATTAAATTCACGTAGGAGCAACTAAGAATATTTAAATTTTCTAAAAGAAACAAAATATAAAATAATTTGAATACAAATAATTATTTATCAAACCATAACATTTCCCTATTTGGCGGGAGCGTTATAGTAAGATGGGCAATGGGTAATACTGACTAATAACTTACTTGGCTCAGTTTCAATACTGTTGGGTTGGAAGCACTTAGTGTTGGCAATAGGACATAATGGCCACAAGGATCCACAATGCATTTCTCAGACTAATAATGTGAGTATCCAGTTGTATGGGAGATAAGATGGCAGGAGACAGATTTCCCTGCCGAGGCTTGTAAATAACTAGTAAACTGGGAACCCCATTTTCATTTCAGCAATTCGTTTCAATCTGGCATAGCGCTGGTGATAAAACAGTGATGGTCTAATGGAAATGCAGATGGTTTTACCTTGCTCATTAGAGTACAATGGAAAATACACAACAAACCGTGCTTGTTCAGTCTCTTTATGTCTCTCAACTCTTCTGCTTCCACAGATATTAGATTATGGATGATAATTGTGCAAAAGGACTTTTCCCTGTTTTCGTTTTTTCCCAAAACGCAACCCTCTTATCTTGAACTTGTATATCTCTAGTTATTTAAGATTGACAAGCGCCGCTACGACTCGTTGACATAGAAACCCAGTTTGGCCACTGACATCTCCCTGCGAAGTCTCATGATCTCCCAGAAGATGAGTTCCGCTGTAAAGGAAAACAAAATTATTTGTAAATTTTATCCCATCATGCATTCTTCTATGCAGGGCTGTTTTTAGGCATAGGCCACCTAGGCAAAGAACTAGGGCGCCTATGTTGATCCAGGGCGCCTATTCTTCTCCCTAGCATCTCCCTGTCATCTGTTACTTGCTGTGTTAGATCTGCTCTCCTTGTTCAGCTGTAACCTGCAACATTGTATCTAGTACAGAGCCTGAACTCCACACACTCTACATAGCAACAAATGTTGCAATTTACAAATGAACTGAAGGTAAAGGAAGGAGGGGGGAGGATGAGCTCAGCTAATAGTACTGAGGAGAACAGTTCTAAAATGCCAAGTAAAAGCTGCTGCAGACTTTATAACAGTGACCCTGTGACTAGCAGCCATGAGATCCCTATCCCTGCCTCTTTCTTCCTTCCACCCAACTCTCCAATTAGAACTTAGAGTGGGTGAGGAGTGAACAATTCAATGGAGGAGACATGGAAAGCAGGTACATACTGTATATCATGTCAATGCTGGCAGCTGAAAAGGTTAAAGGTAATACTCTGCTGGCACTGAAAGTGTTAATAGGAAAGTCTGTTGGCATTGAATGGTTCATGGTAATACTCTTCTGGCACTGAAAGTGTTAATGGCAATACTATGGGGAAGTCTGCTGGCACCGAAGGGTTAATGGCAATTCTCTGGAAAGGTTCTGGCACTGAAAGTATTAAGAGTAAAGTCTGCTGGCACTAAAGGGTTAATGGTAATGTTCTGCTGGCACCGAAATTATTAATGCCAATATTCTTGGAAAAGCACTAAAAGTAAAACATCTCAGATCTCACCAAATTTCCCTGTTCTGCCCTACCCGGCTGGAAACAATTTCTGGGGAGAACACTGGTGCCACATACCGCACATCCACTGAAACCTATCCTGTCCTTCCAATCAGTATTTCATTGGTGGTCAGTGTCGCTGCATTCATACAAAAGTACGTATACACCTGGTACAGCATGTGCCTCTTACCAACTAATAAAGCAATCCCACTATAAAGAGCAGTCACAGTAGACGGTGCAGAAGAAAGAAACCCAGCTGTAGTTTGACAAGCCAAGTTTTTTAGTTTTTTTGGGGGGGGGGGCACATGTAAGTGGGAGGGCGCCTAGGGCACTAAAATGGCTAGAAACGGCTCTGCTTCTATAGACATCTCACAAAATAGGCAGAACAGTGCCCCATACTGAATAAAGGACTTGTGGAACGTATAAATACTACAGTGCTCCAAGGTGCATGCACTTTTATGGGGGTGGGTGGGGTGTTGATGAGTTTATGGTATATAGTGTTCTTTTGCTAATAAACATATTTTGATAGGACTTACATGTGGTTGTGCTCTGAGGTAAGGGTCTTTTTCAGGGTTGTCTGTGACCCATCCCTTTAAATTCTTCTATGGACAGCATGATTGGCCGTGACAACATTTTGGCTGTGGTCCATTTAAGGTTTAACTACATCCATTTCCCATTTAAAATATTATTACATTACAATTAAGAAAAAAATATTTTTTTTATGTCATTAAGAACTTGATGATGTCATAATAAAATTGACAAAATAATAAGTTTGGACTGAAACAACTTACTATCCTGACGCACCAAGCCCTGCTTTATGTAACGGATGTAAGTGAAGAAATTACACACTGCCGTTATCTATAGGAATGAAAGAAAGAAATGACATTAGATAGAGGGCAATGGAATGAAAATAAAGAAAAAAGTTCTAATGTACAAAGCACCTGGATGGGCACAGATGCCTCAAAACCCCCAATCCCATGGAATATAGGAATATCACAAGAACACTAGATGAGAGAGTCGCACTCCAAAAGTCATTACTACTATCATCAAAATCACAATGGAACGAAAACATGTCTACCATAAAAGATTTTTCTTAGAAATGACGATATTGTAAAATACCGATTGGTGCCAGTTATATTTATTAATGCCATCTTTATTGCGAGTTGTTCTTGTAAAATAACACCCATGGAGCAGAATACCCATCCCACATGGGGTTTAGCTATTCTGCATTATTGGCCGTAGATGGCGCTGCGGTCTTTACTGACCGCACTGGTATTTTAAGTCGGGTGCCGAAATTTTGAGACCCTGACCTTAAAATAACAGCACAGCTGTAAAACACTGATACTGCACCAATGTGAATCTTTGCGCTGGTGTTGGTATATCATGGTATTGGTGGAAAATTAATGAATCCCGATTTCTCAAAATGTTTGAATTTTTCATCAAACATTTGAAAATTTCATTTGAAAAATTGAAAAATGCTTTAGAAAATTTTAAAAATTCCTATTCAATCGGATTTTTGGAATCTCGGAACCTGCTATTGGAACGAAACTCGCCAGTTTTGTTCGTCTCTGTTAGATATCAGTCAAGGTAACATTTTAATCAGTGTCCAATGCCTATAAGCAGAAAACAACTGTGAATGCTAAATAAAGGTAAACCAATAACTGGTCAGTAAAAAAACACACAAATATATGTAAAAACATATTAATTCATATGATGAAGGGGGATTCTAGGCAGATAAAAGGGCAACCAGTTGTCCAGCAGGATTACTTTTACCTACCAGAGCGTGAATGCAATCAATGTGGGCAATACTATAATAATATAAGGGGCGATGTACGGAATATCTTTGTCTTAAATCTACTTTAACCCATTTGCAGCAATGTACTATGGGTAAATTTGGCATTAAGGCAGTATTAACGGTGATTGCGGAGGTTCCCAAAAAGAGGATCACGCAGCCCCAACCAATGTACCAAGCCAATAGTGTCTCTTTATGACAGAAACTTTAATGACAGCAAATAGCTGTCAATCAGACCATCCCATCCCTGTCTGCACAGTGCTGAGCCATTCAAAATAATCTCTTAAACCCAATCCTACTCTACCTAGAACACAAGTATCAATGGAACGAAGAACGCTATCTTTATTGAAATATGTTAAGCCACGAGAGTTTAAGATATAAGGAGAGTCTCACCCTGTGCCGGCAGGATGGTGAGATGAAGTAATAATTTCCAGAATCTCCTAGTTTGATTCGATGTCGACAAGAGCGGGTCAGGCCACTGAGTGCACATTTCCTACAATGAGATACATGGAAGAACAGTGACAATTGGAACAAGGAGCGCATAACATTCCAGGAGATTGATGAGTCATGTACCTGAATGCCCCCCCACATAATTTCTCACACCCCTACCCTCACTTTTCTCATTCCTGTTAGTCAGCTCTCCCTTCTACTGGTACCATTAATAATGGCGTGCATGTGTATCTTTTAAACTCGAGTCAAATGCAAAAAGTTATTCTATTTGCTTAAAGTATGGAATCACACTTTACTCAAAGCCTATTGCAGAAAAATTATTTAAAGGCTATGTCCACCCTAAAATAAAAAATTTAATATGTGATCCCCCCTGGGCTCCCAGCCCCAACCGCATAAATTTTTTTTTAGAAAGCCCCCCAAACTCTACTTACCTTCCCTTCTTTCCTGCGCCGCGCTCCCGGCCCTCTGCTTGTGAGGAAATGCAAGCAGAGGGGCGGGACCGGCAGCCGCGTCTGTGATTGGCTGAGCCAGCCAATCACGGACGCGGCTGCCGGCAGCTCACTTCCGCGTAGGAAAGCGGAAAGGTAAGTAAAACATTGGGGAGCTTTTTAAAAATACAAAGTATGCAGTTGGGGCTGGGGGACATAGGGGAAGGGATAGCAGAAGGGGTTTCACGCTAGGGGGAGGGATAGCAGAACGGGAGGGAGAGGAGGGGGAGGGGGGGGGAGAAGGGCTGCAGCACGCATGGCAGGAATCTCCGGGAGGCCAGTAGCAGGCGTTCTATATGACCTGCTAGCCTCCTGGTGGTCAGTTTTTGGAACTTTGGGGGGGGACTCCAGGAGAACCAGATGGAGTTGGGATGTGAGGTAAGGATTAAACTACACTACATGGTGGGGCCAGTAGTTGGGGGGATTATAGTTTTGGGGGTGGACATGCCCTTTAATAAAAAAAATAATAATGCAGTTAATTATATGCAGTACCACAACAGGCCACATGAGGGGACTGTCACCAGGCAATAGCAATAGAACGGCTACTTTCACACAGACGTTTGGTGGCATTCTGTGAACATTTTCCGTTTCTGTGAAAGTCACCTAAAACCTTTAAAACACATCCACATTACGGGAAAGGAGAACAGTAGTTCATTATTTTGGTTGTTGTTTCAAAACAGAAATAATTACATTGTATGTCTAGTAGTTATTGTAACATTAATGCCCAAGGTCTTGTTCTACAATGTCTGTGCAGATACATCCAGCACCGAGTAATAAAAACACTAATAGTTGCTGGTGCAATAAGAATCGCAGTTGTTTGCCCAGTGCTGTTGATCTGCGGCAACCTATCAGGCGCTATCTAATTGCAGTAAACTAGTAAAAAGTCTGATTGGATACTAAAGATTAATAGCAGTGGCAAGCTATTATTATAACTGATTCTACACAAGTGTATCTTTGGTTAGTAATGCAGGTGACACATTATTATATATCATGCCATGGCCTTGTGTAGCAATAGAGGAAATTAGCACTAGTTCATCAATCTGTTTACAGGACCCCTACTAGTGTCCATTATGGTCTCAGTCCCTGATTCAGTTGCTCAGTAGAGATCTGAGCATGTTAGGCTAGGAACACAAGGGCAGATGTTTCGGGCCAATCGACCGATATTTCCGTGTATGGGTCGGTTGGGCCCAAAAATCTGTGCTGCTTTCGTCCGCAGCCGCGACCGATGTAAGTCGCCTGTTCATCCAGATCAGACGAACGGGCGATCGGACGTGTCGGTAAATCACAGACGATCGTGCCGATGGGACTGCGCGATAGGTCGCATGAACTGTTGGCCAGGGCCACTATTGCCATGACCAACAGACATTTGTCCAGACTCCAGGCAGAAAGCTCGGTCGGGACAAACAGTTCCCTCGTGTGTATCCAGCCTTCGAACCATCCAACAGCCTCTTGATAAGCTTGATACAGGGTGGAGGTCCACCCGAAACGTTTCCTGAGAGATATTTCACATTTGGGTGAATAAAAAGAACACTTTTCAAACCCATTTTTGGAGTGTCCAACTGCAGTTTATTATTACGTGAATGTGACAGAGACCCGTGGGCAGTATAGTTGACAGAAGGACGACCTCCATCCAGTGTTTCAATAATTTGTGGGTTTATATAATGTCAACATCAATATACAGTACCTAGGTTTGTGAAATAAACATCAAAAATTTAAATAATGATAACTTTTTTGTTCACTAAACTTCTTCTTTAAACCTGACTGATCATTCAGTGTGATATTATGATCGTATTAGACGATAATTTTTGCCCGATAGTACTGCCTATTTTAATCATCAGAATTACTGTAGGTGCTGGGCCAGAATATTACATGTGCACCGTACAGCGCAAGATAATGCTTGGTAGATCTGTCATGTGGCAGTTGAGGCTATAAGACACTGTTTTAGGAACCATCTCATCCTTGTAAGTTTCCTGTGTTTTTGTTTGTGGTTAGACTTTAAGGCTTTTACTTGTGACTCAGTGGAAATGAACAATCCTAGTTTGCATTTGATTTTATATACATAATTATAGTTTACATGCTGGAACAGACAGACTTATCTGACTGACCGCTTGTATTTCAAATGTCCAGTGCTCAGTGGTATACATAATTGCCCACACAGACTGGTATACATAATTGCCCACACAGGCTGGTATACATAATTGCACGCACAGACTGGTAAAAATAATTAGTCACACAGACTGGTATACATAATTGCCCACATAGACTGGTATGCATAATTGCCCACACAGACTGGTATATATAATTGCCCACACAGACTGATATACATAATTGGCAACACAGACTATTATACATAATTGGCAACACAGACTTGTATACATAATTGCCCACACAGACTGGTATACATAATTGGCAACACAGACTGGTATACATAATTGCCCACACAGGCTGGTATATATCAGTGCCCCCAGAAACTGGTAAATATACCGCTAAAAAACACAGGTGGATCCTAACTTGTGGCCCAGGTCTCCCCTAACCTTTAAAAACAAAGTGGTGTTCGTAAAAACGAAGCCGCGACTAAAAGTACTGCTCAGAAAAACAAGCCTTTTGAGTATTTAGCTGTGGCTTAATTTTTTTAGCTCAGCACTTAATTTTTCCAAGAGGCACTTGGAACACACATTGGAACATACATTCAATAAAAGTTTTTATCGTTAAAAATGGTGCTAATTTTGCCCCAACCAATCAGATGTTAGCTTTCAAATGTTAAATAATACCTGATTGAACTTTTATTGAATCTAGTTTTTCAAGGTTGGGGAGACCTAGGGCACTGGGAATTATACCCGGGGCATGCGCCTGGTGCTAGCTACTCAATTGGCTTAACTGCTAGACCAAACATGATCGATCTGGTTAGTTTGAAGGAGAACTATAGCGCACATACAGGGAGCTTCAATAAAAGTTCTTATTGTTAAAAATGGTGCTAATTTTGCGCCAACCAATCAGATCTTATTTAACATTTGAAAGCACGGTTGGGACAATATTAGCACCATTTTTAACGTTAAGAAATTTAATTGAATCTCTCTTAGCAGGGAAGCCATGTAAGGTAAGGATTTTATTACACAACAGAGTTGGGCCAGTAGTGGGTTAAATTATAGTTTTGGGGTGGACATGCCCTTTAAGATGAAAAGTACCTGGAAGAGAGAGGTAGGATTAGAAATTCCTACCTGATTACTTTTCATCTTAAAGGGCATGTCCACCCCAAAACTATAATTTAACCCACTACTGGCCCAACTCTGTTGTGTAATAAAATCCTTACCTTACATGGCTTCCCTGCTAAGAGAGATTCAATTAAATTTCTTAACGTTAAAAATGGTGCTAATAATGTCCCAACGTGCTTTCAATGTTAATAAGATCTGATTGGTTGGCGCAAAATAGCACCATTTTTAACAATAAAAACTTTTATTGAAGCTCCCTGTATGTGCGCTATAGTTCTCCTTCAAACTAACCAGATCGCATGTTTGGTCTAGCAGTTAAGCCAATTGGTAGCTAGCACCAGGCGCATGCCCCGGTATAATTCCCAGTGCCCTAGGTCTCCCCAACCTTGAAAAACTAGATTCAATAAAAGTTCAATCAGGTATTATTTAACATTTGAAAGCTAACATCTGATTGGTTGGGGCAAAATTAGCACCATTTTTAACGATAAAAACTTTTATTGAAGTATTTTCCAATGTGTGTTCCAAGTGCCTCTTGGAAAAATTAAGTGCTGAGCTAAAAAAATTAAGCCACAGCTAAATACTCAAAAGGCTTGTTTTTGAGCAGTACTTTTAGTCGGGCTTCGTTTTTACGAACACCACTTTGTTTTAAAGGTTAGGGGGACTGGGCCACAAGTTAGGATCACCTGTGTTTTTTAGCGGTATATTTACAGTTTCTGGGGGCACTGATATATACCAGCCTGTGTGGGCAATTATGTATACCAGTCTGTGTTGCCAATTGTATACCAGTCGTGTGGGCAATTATAGTATACCAGTCTGTGTTGCCAATTATGTATAATAGTCTGTGTTGCCAATAGTATATCAGTCTATGTGGGCAATTATATATACCAGTCTGTGTGGGCAATTATGCATACCAGTCTATGTGGGCATTATGTATCCAGTCTGTGGGACTAATTATTTTTACCAGTCTGTGGTGTGCAATATGTATACCAGCCTGTGTGGGCAATTATGTATACCAGTCTGTGGGCAATTATGTATACCACTGAGCACTGGACATTTGAAATACAAGCGTCAGTCAGATAAGTCTGTCTGTTCCAGCATGTAAACTATAATTATGTATAAAATCAAATGCAAACTAGGATTGTTCATTTCCACTGAGTCACAAGTAAAAGCCTTAAAGTCTAACCACAAACAAAAACACAGGAACTACAAGGATGAGAGGTTCCTAAAACAGTGTCTTATAGCCTCAACTGCCACATGACAGATCTACCAAGCATTATCTCGCGTGTACGGTGCACATGTAATATTTGGCCCAGCACCTCACAGTAATTCTGATGATTAAAATAGGCAGTACTATCGGGCAAAATTATCTCTAATACGATATAATATCACACTGAATGATCGTCAGGTTTAAAGAAGAAGTTTAGTGAACAAAAAAGTTATCATTATTTAATTTTTGATGTTTATTCACAACATAGGTACTGTATAGTGATGTGACATTATATAAACCCACAAATATTGAAACACTGGATGGAGGTCGTCCTTCTGTCAACTATACTGCCCACGGGTCTCTGTCACATCACGTAATAATAAACTGCAGTGGACACTCCAAAAATGGGTTTGAAAAGTTGTTCTTTTTTATCACCCAAATGTGATATCTTCAGGAAACGTTTCGGGGGACCTCCACCCTTTATCAAGCTATCAAGAGGCTGTTGGATGGTCGAAGGCTGGACACACGAGGGAACGTTTGTCCCGACGAGCTTTCTGCCTGGACAAATGTCGTTGGTCATGGCAATAGTGGCCCTGGCCAACAGTTCATGCGACCATCGCGCAGTCCATCGGCACATCGTCTGTGATTTACCGACACGTCGATCGCCCTTGTTGACGGATGAACAGGCGACTTACATCGGTCGCGGCTGCGGACGAAAGCAGCACAGATTTTTGGGCCCAACCGACCCATACACGGAAATATCGGTCGATTGGCCCGAAACAATTGCCCTTGTGTTCCTAGCCTAACATGCTCAGATCTCTACTGACAACTGAATCAGGGACTGAGACCATAAGGACACTAGTAGGGGTCCTGTAAACAGATTGATGAACTAGTGCTAATTTCCTCTATTGCTACACAAGGCCATGGATGATATATAATAAGTGTCACCTGCATTACTAACCAAAGATACACTTGTGTAGAATCAGTATAATAATAGTTGCCACTGCTATTAATCTTTAGTATCCAATCAGACTTTTTACTAGTTTACTGCAATTGATAGCGCCTGATAGGTTGCGCAGATCAACAGCACTGGGCAAACAAATGCGATTCTTATTGCACCAGCAACTATTAGTGTTTTTATTACTCGGTGCTGGATGTATCTGCACAGACATTGTAGAACAAGACCTTGGGATTAATGTACAATAACTACTAGACATACAATGTAATTATTTCTGTTTTGAAACAACAACCAAAATAATGAACTACTGTTCTCCTTTCCCGTAATGTGGAGTGTTTTAAAGGTTTGAGTGACTTTCACAGAAACAGAAAATGTTACACGAATGCCACCAAACGTCTGTGTGAAAGTAGCCGTTCTATTGCTATTGCCTGGTGACAGTCCCCTCATGTGGCCTGTTGTGGTACTGCATATAATTAACTGCATTATTATTTTTTTATTATAAAGGGCATGTCCACCCCCAAACTATAATCCCCCCAACTACTGGCCCCACATGTAGTGTAGTTTAATCCTTACCTCACATCCCAACTCCATCTGGTTCTCCTGTAGTCCCCCCCCCAAAGTTCCAAAAACTGACCACCAGGAGGCTAGCAGGTCCATATGAGACACTGCCTGACCTGGCCTCCCGGAGTTCCTGCCATGGTGTGCAGCCTTCTCCCCCTCCCTCCCCTCCCTCTCCCTCCCTTCTGCTATCCTCCCCCTAGCGTTAAACCCCTTCTGCTATCCCTTCCCTATGTCCCCCAGCCCCAACGCATACTTGTATTTTTAAAAAGCTCCCCAATGTTTTACTTACCTCTCGCTTTTCTACGCGGAAGTGAGCTGCCGGCAGCCGCGTCCGTGATTGGCTGGCTCAGCCAATCACAGAAGCGGCTGCCGGTCCCGCCCCTCTGCTTGCATTTCTCCACAAGCAGAGGCCGGGAGCGCGGCGCAGGAAAGAAGGGAAGGTAAGTAGAGTTTGGGGGGCTTTCTAAAAAAAAATTTATGCGGTTGGGGCTGGGAGCCCAGGGGGGATCACATATTAAATTTTTTATTTTAGGGTGGACATAGCCTTTAAATAATTTTTCTGCAATAGGCTTTGAGTAAAGTGTGATTCCATACTTAAGCAAATAGAATAACTTTTGCATTTGACTCGAGTTTAAAAGATACACATGCACGCCATTATTAATGGTACCAGTAGAAGGAGAGCTGACTAACAGGAATGAGAAAAGTGAGGGTAGGGGTGTGAGAAATTATGTGGGGGGGCATTCAGGTACAGACTCATCAATCTCCTGGAATGTATGCGCTCCTTGTTCCAATTGTCACTGTTCTTCCATGTATCTCATTGTAGGAAATGTGCAATCAGTGGCCTGACCGCTCTTGTCGACATCGAATCAAACTAGGAGATTTGGAAATTATTACTTTATCTCACCATCTGCGGCACACGGGTGAGACTCTCCTTATTCTTAAACTCTCGGCTGGCTAACATATTTCAATAAAGATAGCGTTTTCGTTCCATTGATACTTGTGTTCTAGGTAGAGTAGGATGGGTTTAAGAGATTATTTGAATGGCTCAGCACTGTGCAGACAGGGATGGGATGGTCTGATTGACAGCTATTTGCTGTCATTAAAGTTCTGTCATAAAGAGACACTATTGGTGGTACATTGGTGGGGCTGGTGACCTCTTTTTGGGACACTCCGCATCCACGTTTATACTGCCTTAATGCCAAATTTACCCATAGTACATTGCTGCAAATGGGTTAAAGTAGATTTAAGACAAAGATATTCCGTACATCGCCCTTATATTATATAGTATGCCCACATTGATGCATTCACGCCTCTGGTAGGTAAAAGTAATCCTGCTGGAACTGGTTGCCCTTTTATCTGCCTAGAATCCCCTTCATCATATGAATTATATGTTTTTACATATATTTGTGTGTTTTTTTAACTGACCAGTTATTGGTTTACCTTATTTAGCATTCACAGTTGTTTTCTGCTTATAGGCATTGGACACTGATTAAAATGTTACCTTGACTGATATCTAACAGAGACGAACAAAACTGGCGAGTTTCGTTACATAGCAGGTTCCGAGATTCCAAAAATCGATTGAATAGGAATTTTTAAAATTTTCTAAAGCATTTTTTCAATTTCAAATGAAATTTTCAAATGTTTGATGAAAAATTCAAACATTTTGAGAAATCGGGATTCATTAATTTTTCACCAATACCATGATATACCAACACCAGCGCAAAGATTCACATTGGTGCAGTATCAGTGTTTTACACGCTGTGCTGTTATTAAGGTCAGGGTCTCAAAATTTCGGCACCCGACATTAAAATACCAGTGCGTCAGTAAAGACCGCAGCGCCATCTACGGCCAATAATGCAGAATAGCTAAACCCCATGTGGGATGGGTATCTGCTCCAGGGTGTTATTTACAAGAACAACTCGCAATAAAGATGGCATTAATAAATATAACTGGCACCAATCGGTATTTTACAATATCGTTATTTCTAAGAAAAATCTTTTATGGTAGACATGTTTCGTTCCATTGTGATTTTGATGATAGTAGTAATGACTTTTGGAGTGCGACTCTCTCATTAGTGTTCTGTGTATTCCTATATTCCTGTGCCCATCCAGGTGCTTTGTACATTAGAACTTTTTCTTATTTTCATTCCTTGCCCTCTAATGTCATTTCTTCTTTCATTCCTATAGATAACGGCAGTGTGTAATTTCTTCACTTACATCCGTTACATAAGCAGGGCTTGGTGCGTCAGGATAGTAAGTTGTTTCAGTCAAACTTATTATTTGTCAATTTTTTATGACATCATCAGGTCTTAATGACATAAAAAAAATATTTTTTCTTAATTGTAATGTAATAATATTTTAAATGGGAAATGGATGTAGTTAAACCTTAAATGGACCACAGCCAAAATGTTGTCACGGCCAATCATGCTGTCCATAGAAGAATTTAAAGGGATGGGTCACAGACAACCTGAAAAAGACCCTTACCTCAGAGCACAACCACATGTAAGTCCTATCAAAAATGTTTATTAGCAAAAGAACACTATATACCATAACTCATCAACACCCCACCCACCCCCATAAAAGTGCATGCACCCTTGGAGCACTGTAGTATTTATACGTTCCACAAGTCCTTTATTCAGTATGGGGCACTGTTCTGCCTATTTTGTGAGATGTCTATAGAAGCAGAGCCGTTTCTAGCCATTTTAGTGCCCTAGGCGCCCCTCCACTTACATGTGCCCCCCCCCCAAAAAAAACTAAAAAACTTGGCTGTCAAACTACAGCTGGGTTTTCTTTCTTGCACCGTCTACTGTGACTGCTCTTTATAGTGGGATTGCTTATTAGTTGGTAAGAGGCACATGCTGTACCAGGTGTATACGTACTTTTGTATGAATGCAGCGACACTGACCACCAATGAAATACTGATTGGAAGGACAGGATAGGTTTCAGTGGATGTGCGGTTTGTGGCACCAGTGTTTCTCCCAGAATGTTTCCAGCCGGGTAGGGCAGCAGAAAGAAATTGGTGGATCTGAGATGTTTTATTTAGTGCTTTTCCAAGAATATTGGCATTAATATTTCGGTGCCAGCAGAACATTACCATTAACCCTTTAGTGCCAGCAGACTTTACTCTTAATACTTTCAGTGCCAGAACCTTCCAGAGAATTGCTTAACCCTTCGGTGCCAGCAGACTTCCCCATAGTATTGCCATAACACTTTCAGTGCAGAGAGTATTACCATGAACCATTCAATGCAACAGACTTTCCTATTAACACTTTCAGTGCCAGCAGAGTATTACCATTAACCTTCAGCTGCCAGCATTGACATGATATACAGTATGGACCTGCTTTCCATGTCTCCTCATTGAATTGTTCACTCCTCACCCACTCTAAGTTCTAATTGGAGAGTTGGGTGGAAGGAAGAAAGAGGCAGGGATAGGGATCTCATGGCTGCTAGTCACAGGGTCACTGTTATAAGTCTGCAGCAGCTTTTACTTGCTTTGAACTGTTCTCCTCAGTACTATAGCTGAGCTCATCCTCCCCCCTCCTTCCTTTACCTTCAGTTCATTTGTAATTGCAACATTTGTTGCTATGTAGAGTGTGTGGAGTCAGGCTCTGTACTAGTACATGTTGCAGGTTACAGCTGAACAAGGAGAGCAGATCTAACACAGCAAGTAACAGATGACAGGGAGATGCTAGGGAGAAGAATAGGTCGCCCTGGATCAACATAGGTGCCCTAGTTCTTGCCTAGGTGGCCTATGCCTAAAAACAGCCCTGCATAGAAGAATGCATGATGGGATAAAATTTACAAATAATTTGTTTTTCCTTTACAGCGGAACTCATCTTCTGGGAGATCATGAGACTTCGCAGGGAGATGTCAGTGGCCAAACTGGGTTTCTATGTCAACGAGTCGTAGCGGCGCTTGGCAATCTTAAATAACAGAGATATACAAGTTCAAGATAAGAGGGTTGCGTTTTGGGAAAAAACGAAAACAGGGAAAAGTCCTTTTGCACAATTATCATCCATAATCTAATATCTGTGGAAGCAGAAGAGTTGAGAGACAATAAAGAGGACTAAAAGCACGGTTTGTTGTGTATTTTCCATTGTACTCTAATGAGCAAGGTAAAACCATCTGCATTTCATTAGACCATCACTGTTTTATCACCAGCGCTATGCCAGATTGAAACGAATTGCTGACATGAAAATGGGGTTCCCAGTTTACTAGTTATTTACAAGCTCGGCAGGGAAATCTGTCTCCTGCCATCTTATCTCCATACAACTGGATACTACATATTAGTCTGAGAAATGCATTGTGGATCCTTGTGGCCATTATGTCCTATTGCCAACACTAATGCTTCCAACCCAACAGTATTGAAACTGAGCCAAGTAAGTATTAGTCAGTATTACCCATTGCCCATCTTACTATAACGCTCCCGCCAAATAGGGAAATGTTATGGTTTGATAATAATTATTTGTATTCAAATATTTTATATTTTGTTTCTTTTAGAAAATTTAAATATTCTTAGTTGCTCTACGTGAATTTAATGATATTTAACCTACAGGGGGCACCGCTATAATAAAATTCTACTCGGGGGGCTACAAATCTAGTCTGGTGACCTTGGCTTAGATATTATAACTGGGCATTTCTTGATCCCTGCAGAATTACTAGTCTATGCTACATGTACAGTGGCCAGGTTCTAGGATTGACAAGTGAAATCCCCTTATTTGAGACAGCAAAAAAAAACCAAACCAAAAAACAGACCACCATGTGTGCCAGTGACCTGTCCTTATGTAGCTCATCCCAGCAGCTGTGTAATACCACAGAGCATTTCTGTTCTCCATTGAACGAGAGAGTGCTGGGTCCGCTTTAGAAATGTTTGCGATCCCCAGAGAAAACCACAAAACAGAAATATCCAGGGATTTGACTGACTTTCTTCTGAAGTAAGAGATGAATATTTTGTCCCTTGTGGTGCAAACACCAGAACAAGGGCAGGATACTACAGCTATGTAATGTCCAACTCCCTGCTATACAGCTCTTGTATGCTTGAAATTTTCTGGTCCTAGGTCACCCATGTAAAGAAACTATATCCCATGTCACCCCTCCGAGAGAAACATCCACACTGTAATCCGCCCATCCTTGATCCAGCCTTCTGTCTTCCTTGCGGATTCTCTCGCGCAGCAAAGAAAAACATAAAGCTGCCACTTTCCCAGTAACACAACCATACTAACCCATATTACTAATAAAAAATTGTCCCAAATGTCACAAAATTATCCTCCATTAGGAGAGGGATTCCTTGTTGAGATGATTGGGACACTAGACAATTCAGAGTTATATCAGCCAATTAAGGTTTTATTAAGGAATGGTTTAGCAGAAAACAAAAATAAAAATAAAATAGAAAGTATCGTTTTGTATTGATGGGTGCAATATGTTCTCCCAAGCAGGGGGCACTGCTTCCACAAAGTTGAAAAAACTCCCTTCAGGGTGGCAAGCAGTCCCTGCCATGGAAGTTTGCACTGAGTGCTGGAAGTAACTCATGTTGGGCGGTGTGTTCCCCTAATAGCTCTGCTGCTCCAACTTAGTGATTTTCAACAATAGGAAAATACACATAATGAAAATGTGTGATTTTTATCAGTTTTGTCTTTATTTCCCTTTAAAAGGCAAAATAGGGCAGGATACTGAGTTCATAAAGGTTGTTCCTATGAGTGGGAGCTACCATGTTGGTTGCTCTGCTCTGCATGCTCCATAAGTTTTATTAAACTATTACAATCAATATTGAATAGTAGTAAACTGTCATGTTTAAATGTATGGGGAATAAATCTATTTGGGCAATCAATAAAGTATCTCCCAATCATAATCAATCATATGCACACATTAAACGAACCCCAGTACTTTATTAGTCTTGTCAGATACAATAAACTGAGATAATCTTTCTATTAAAAGAAGGATTTGTTTTACCTTTTGAGGACAAGTCCACCCCTCAAATGAAAAATTGTATATCAACCCCCAACCCCAAAACTACAATAGTTAGATATCTCAAAGATGTAAGACTAACCCAAAAGGCTGCCCAATGTCGTTATCCTTTCCGTTAGCAGCTGTCATTCATGGATATGACAGCTGATGTTACAGCCAATAACTAAATGCTATTATTTATGTGGAAGCTTGAAAATGAGATGGGGAGGAGGTAGAAACCTTTTGCAATGCAGAGGAAAGTGAAAAAAGATTAATGTTCTGCTATGGAGCTTGGGAGGGGGGTGATTTCTCTATGTACAATTTTTAATTTGAGTGGCAAACATGCCCTTTAACTGTAACTTGCAGCAAAACTATGATGGGGCCCCTATCTGTGCTTCATCCACAGTGGTTTTCTGGGAGGAGACTATATTTGTCATAGTAAAAATAAGAAATGGGGCCCCCTTTACCCGGGCCCCACTGCGGTTGCCCCCTGTAGAATGCTATATTTTGGGGGTTGAACAGTTTCAGACATCCCACCCTGCCCCTTCAGGCTTCCAGGCAGGGTGGGGAAAGGGGGCGTGGTGAGGGGGTGTAACATACGCGGGGGCATGACATGATGTCACAAGGGGTGTGGCACTGTCCTAGGTGTGTGGAAGGTGGGGTATGGAGGGGTTAGGGTCATGCCTTATAAGTGGGCGTGATTGGGAGGATACTCAAGTCTCCTCTCATGTCCTGGGTGGTCGCGCAGGAGTTCAGGAGAACACCCCCAGAATGAGGGAGACTCCCGGACGATCCGGCAGGGGTGGATGCGTGCAGTTTTTATGTTCAGGTAACCAAGATGGTTGCAATATGAAATGTACAATAATATGCAAAATGTACCCAAATATCCATATCATTGTAATGATCTCTGAAATTTATTAAAATCATCTCTTTTTTTGGAACATATGTCTACATTTTGTGTGTGTGAAGGTTTCTGTGCAGCCACAGTGCAGATTTCTAATCACTCGGAGGCACAAGATAGCAGTAGTAGCAGTAGCAGATCACTCCCATTCTGTCAATGAAAATCACGTAATCATGTATAGCTTTTCCAAGCAAAAATGGTCGTAAATAAATCACCTCCTAGGGCTTAACTAAAGAGAAGGGTCACAAGTGGCTGACACACTACAGACGAACAGCAGTTTGGGGTGAGTGTCAAATGTGTGTGGGCGCAAAGTCAAAGGTCGTTCATTAATGTGCTGGGACAGACCACCAACGATGCCTGGACGGGGGGGGGCAAAGATATATGATTGTCGGACAAAAGGGCTGATCGTTAATCATGTGTCAGCTGATCAATCATATGTCTGTACGAGCCTTATACCCAGCCTTGTCTCCTAAGGATGGCCCAGTCACATCACGCACTACATGCAGGAAATTTTTCATTGAATGAATGGGGGACAGGGGGAAGGCAGACCACAGAAACAGGGCCAGATTTCTCACTAGGCCACCTAGGCCATGGTCTAGGGCGGCATAGTTATAAAAGGCAGTGCTATACCAGCATTACCTTATTTGTTGGGCGGCATACCCCAACATTACTTTTAGTAGGTACACTTATAGAAACAACATGGTGCTGAGAACATGATCTCGGCACAACTTTGAGCAATGCATTTCTCTATAGTGTGCCTATTTAAAGGGTGAATTTGGAGGGTACAAGCTAGCTGGCCTAGGGGAGGAAAAAAAATAAATATAAATCCAGCCCTACATAGAAAACATGACATAGTGACCGATACAGGGACCAATTTCTCAAATATAAAATATAACGTTTTGCTTACTACATAGGCTTAATGTACATGACGGTCTCTATCAGCTCCCTACTGCTGTATTCAATTTCCTTTATACACCCAGGTGTCACTGTAAGAAACCATGCAGCAGTAACAATTGTCCCTGTGTGGGAAATGTTATTCTGGAGAATACATTTATTGCATTGCTAAGGAAGCTATTGGCAGTGGATTCCATGGAAAGTAGCAGAAGGGCTTTCTGTGTGAAATGTTCTAAAACAAATGGTAATAGACAGCAAAGGAATGTCCTTTAATTAGACTTTGTATTTCATAGATATATAAATATAAGGTGACCCTGACTCGGTGTAAAGCTGCACCTTGTGTGATGCGAGGTGTGAAGAGGAAAGGACACGCATTTCCTCAACCTTTTCCTTGAGGGGACACATGATGTCACACAGTGCCCTACAATTTCAGATGCTCGAGGCGGATTTGGAGCGAAGTTGGAAGAAGCAGGAAAGGATTCAGAGAAGTATTGTGAGGGGATTTCACCTGAAAATGGTTTAGCTATCCTTCAAATAATGTCAATAGGTTAGGATATCTGTTCAACCGATTCTGGATATTTGGAGTCGCACACCTTGGTGAATTGACATTTGATGTGTGGGTTTCATAAACACTGTAAATTCACCAAGGTGTGCAACTCCAAATAGCCCAGAATCGGTTGTACTTACCTTCCTTGGAAGTGGGGAGAATTCAGGAGGTAGCACCCACCTAGGTTTGGTGCATAAGTAACCTGTTACCTTAGTATATCTGTATGCACAGTTTGATTGCCAGCCATGTGTACAGGAATAGTGTGTACAGGTACAGATTCATACATGCAGGCACAGAGTGGTGTGTACAGGGACAGATTCATACGTGCAGTACAGAGTGGTGTGTACAGGTAAGTTCATACGTGCAGGTACAGGGTGGTGTGTACAGGTATAGATTCATATGGCGGTACAGAGTGGTGTGGTACAGGTACAGATTCATACATGCAGGTGCAGAGTGGTGGATACAGGTACAGATTCATATGGGTAGGTACAGAGAGGTGATACAGGTACAGATTCATATGTGCAGGTACAGAGTGGGGGATACAGGTACAGATTCATACGTGCAGGTACAGAGTGGTGTAACAGGTACAGATTCACACTTGCAGTACAGAGTGGTGTATACAGGTACAATTCACAACTGCAGGTACAGAGTGGTGTATACAGGTAAAGATTACATTGTGTAGGTACAGAGGGGTGTATACAGGTACAGATTCATACATACAGGTACAGAGAGGTGTATACAGGTACAGATTCATACGTGCAGGTACAGAGTAGTGGATACAGGTACAGATTCACACCTGCAGGCAGAGTGGTGTATACAGGTACAGATTCATACGGCAGGTACAGAGTGGTGTAAACAGTACAGATTTGTATGTTCAGGACAGCTGCATTTACAGTAACAGATTCATATTGCAGGCACAGAGTGGTGTGTACAGGTACAGATTCAAACGTGCAGGTGCTAAGTAGTGTCAGGTACAGATCCATATATTCAGGTGTAGAATGGTGTGCACAGGTACAGATTCATAAGTGCATGTACAGAGTGGTGTGTACAAGTACCGATTCATACTTGCAGGTACAGAGTGGGGTGAACAGGTACAGATTATATGTGCAGGTACAGAGTGATGTGTATAGGTACAGATAATACTGAGGTATAGAGTGGTGTGTACAGGTAAAGATTCATACTTCAGGGACAAAATGATGTGTAAAGGTACAGATTTATACCTGCAGGTACACAGTGGCATGTAAAGGTACAGATTTATACTTGCAGAGCAGAGTGTACTATTACAGATTCATATGTGAGGGTACAGAGTGGTGTGTACAGGTCCAGATTAATACCTGCAGGTAAAGAGTGGTGTACACGGATAAAGATTCATATCTCTATCAGAGCGGTGTGTGTACGTGAACAGGGGGATGTAGATCAGTGGTAGGACGCATGCATTGATGTATGAGGCCCCCCGGGGTCCCCGGCATCTTCATGGCTAGCTCTTTGACCAGAACAGTGGTGCTGAAGTTCTGAGTTTGAATCCATCCTGGACAATCGGCAAGGAGTTGTTAGTTCTCCCTGTGCTTTTATGGGTTTCTCTGGGCACTCGGTTTCATAAAGTCATAAAGACATACTGATAGCTTTAGGTTTTCAAATAAATGTGCAAATGAGATTGTAAGCTCTTCTGGAAGGGCCTGATGTGAATGTATAACATGTAATTGTAAAGAGCTACATGTTAATGTTATATAACTCCACAACAATAATATAAAATACAGGTACAAATTCACAACTGCAGGCACAGAGTGATGTGTACAGGTACAAATTAATCATGTAGGTACAGAGTGATGTGGTACAGGTACAAATTCATACCTGCAGGCACAGAGGGATGTGTACAGGTACAAATTCACACCTGCAGGTACAGAGTGATGTGTAGTACAAATTCATACCTGAGGACGAGTGATGTTACAGGTACAAATTCATACCTGCAGGCCAGAGTGATGTGTACAGGTACAAATTCACACCTGTAGATACAGAGTGATGTGTACAGGTACAAATTCATACCTGTAGGTACAGAGTGAGTGTGCAGGTACAAATTCACACTGTCGGTACAAAGTGATGTGTCGTCAGGTACAAATTCATACCTGCAGGCACGAGTGATGTTGTCCTGGTACAAATTCATACCTGCAGGCACAGAGGATGTGTACAGGTACAAATTCATACCTGCAGGTACAGAGTGATGTGTACTGTACAAATTCACACCTGCAGGTCAGAGTGATGTGTACTGTACAAATTCATACAGAGTGGATGGTCCTGGTACAAATTCAACTGCAGGCAAGAGTGATGTGTCCTGGTACAAATTCTACCTGCAGGCACAGAGTGATGTGTCCTGGTACAAATTACTACCTGCAGGCCAGAGTGATGTGTACAGGTACAAATTCATACCTGCAGGACAGAGTGAGTGTCCTGGTAAATGCAAATTCATACTGCAGGCACCGAGTGATGTGTCCTGATAAAATTCAAAACCTGCAGTTACAACATGGTGTGTAGAATTCATATCTGCAGGTACAGAGCGGTGTGTACAGGTACAGATCTATACCTGCAGGTACGAGACTACTTGAACAGATTCATATGTTCTATAAAAGATCAGCAAATTCAGCATATTTTTAGCTGACTGTCAAGTCATTCCCCATGGACAGAGATGCTGTGAATATTATCTGGTAAAATAAGGTCTCTACTTCCCTGTTGGACTTACTCCCCATCACACCACCGCGTCCTCAGTCTGTTCCCAGTAGTATAACAACATCACAGGTTAATGTTCTAATTCCAGGGTCACAATGACAGTTGCCCCAAATAATAAGGAGAGACACACCTGAACTGAAACCTGTTGCATGTTTGTAAATATCTGTAGAAATGTAACTGATACCCAAGGTGAATCACAAGGACATTAGTTTTACTGTCATTAATTAAAATATCCTCAGGACACTAACTGTAATGCTATGTACATACACACAATGATTGTGTTGACTGAAATAGTTTGCAGCTGAGTTCTTTTATAGAGGGCACGGAACTCCTAGGACCTTCTAATATCCTTATAATTTACAGTAGGGGGTGCATTATTCACTATAATTACCAGTAGGGGGTACATTAAATAAATGAATAAATATGAAATAAATGAATGAAAATCACCTGAGTTTGCTAATGATCACTACCCATATACACATGAATACACGTGCTTAGTGCGTTTGGCTCATTCTACAATTCATCTAAATAGGGCAAATTAGACTCCACAACACAGTCACACAATTCAGCCATTAGCTGAGGACATTCTCCTACCAGTTATATCTGTACAGGTCATCTGCTAAGGATCCATATATAAATATATGTGCAGGGGATTTTCAGTATTTTCTCCTGGAGATAGAGATAAATCTGGTGTGGGTGGTGTGAAGTGTGTATTGTGTAGTGTGTGAATTGGGGAACAGAACATATAGGTAGGTGGAAGCAGAGTACCAGTGACAGGATATATATATATATATATATTATTTACTTAAACTAATAACTGTATACACAGAGTTATAGTATGCCAGCCAAAGCAATAATCCACATATATACACAATTACAATATGTTTATGATCTAAAACCCTCTATCTCACATAAAACTACAAGCGAAACAGGTACAGGAGATTATCAAGCAAATCCTGTCTCTTCATGACATCTTCCAAGGAATCAAGTTCCATGCAGTGTTTACATATAGTAATGTAATGAAACGTGATAACCCTTCATTGCTTGGATTGTGTGTTAGTCTCTTTTATCCATCTCACTTAGGCTTTATAGTATGTGCAGATAGCTTTGTGGATTCAGTTTTTGAACTTCTCATAGCCCCACCAGCCCAGGGAAGGGTTGAATTCTGATTAATTACAAGACTGATTGCTATAAAAGAGGGTCAGATGTCTTGTGTTAGTTATGGTTTCCATCCATAGAAATGTTTGCAGCCATTGTTGAAAATGTCCTCACATGCAAGGAATTTGCTGCTAAGATATTCTCGAAAGAACCATTTACCGAATGATCAAGAACTTTAGGTGAGAGGCTCAGTTATAGCTCTGGGGCTCACAGAATTGTGTTTCCACCTGTGCAGAGGTTTCCCAATTTTGACAGCAGGTGAATGTGAGTGTGTGAGCCAAGTTCTGCAGAAGTAGAAGGGTTGACAGTAGATGACGGGGGCAAAGTCCTCTGAAGGTTAGGGACGGTTTTGTCACACCCATAGTAAAAGAGTTAATCAATGTGTAGGGGTGCTCCTCATATCAAAACGTCTTCCTAGAGCAATTTCTCCCAACGATTCTGGTTGATCTGTGATTTTCTAGCACAATGGAGCACTTTGTGCCATATTTATAAAGAACACAGTATCGCAATTTAGCTATACCGCACGTTATTGATAATGCACAACTGCAGCCATAAATGTATGGCCACAGTTGTATTTACACTGAACGTTCATTAATTAATGAGCGTTCGGTCATAAATCCATGCAGTAGTAAAACTACCACAATGAATTCTATGGGGATCCTAAAATTTACGATCATTATCGGTAATTAAGATCGTTATCGTTAAGTAACAATAATGATCGAACATTAACAATTGTTAAAGCCGCACATTATCGTTTAAAAGCGATATCGCATCTTTATAACTATGGCCATATGTCCAAAAAACAAAAGTGATAACGTAGTAGCTCAGATCATAACATTAAACTTTCGGACCATGGTCAGTAATCCTATTGTGAACCTTTGGTCAAAAGCAGGTGGACTAGTCAGAAGCCTTCATTTGCCTCAGACCAGATGCACAAAGTCCACCTGTGCTGAGATATTTGGGCAATTGAGGCATTGGGCAGTCCTACATGACACAATTGTTTTTGGGTATAAAAATGCCTGGGGTAGGATATGAAACTGGATAAGTTTATTATTGGCGGAAGGAGAAGCCACATATGAGAGGCAATTACCAATAGTTACTATCTATTCTCCAGATAAATCTCACACGCTAGAGGTCCACCTGGTCCTGATATGAGTCATGATAGGCTGAGTTTTGACCTGGATCATACATGTGTATGACCTCGCCACTTTTATATGCTCAGGGAACTCTGTGACGTAATGTCCTTATAATACATTGTAAGGGGCACAATATATTACTTTGTGTGGCGTACATGATTTCCATAGCTGAAGCCTTGAACTCTTCACTTATTATTACCGCCATGTGCTTGTTCTGTTAATTTGTATTGTTAGATTAGCATACTGCTGGCAAAACTGCAAATGAGGAGTTCAGTACATTTAAGTCCCAATACAGCAATACACGTAAGGGTTCGGACAAATCCATATAGATAGAAAGATAAACTTTATTAATCCTGAAGGACATTGCTTGGTTACAGTAGCAAACAGCGGGTTCGGATAACTCCATATAGATGAAGTTTACTGATCCCAAAGGAAATTGCTTGGTTACAGCAAATAATTGCTGGTTGACGATATTTAAACTCATTTTCATATCCCAGTGCTATAATCAGTCTCCTCACATTTGTCTTTTTGATACAGTGGTAATAATTGAAATTTTCATGTAAAAAAACCCAAAACATTAAAATATTGCATTAGGGCTAGGCCACACTGAAGCTTTTAAGCACAATCCGGTCACGCCTTTAAAAACGCACACATAGTGAGGTCCAGTTGATGTTGCCACAACTAGTGCACTACTTCAGAAATCGGAGCGCATGCGATCCACATTTTTGCGCGGTCGCATGGGCTCCGATTGTGAATCACCGGCCAATCACACGCCAATGTGCTCTCGCACGTCGCAAGTGCAGTAACCAGCCTTTAGATAATAAGATTAAATGCCACAAAGTATAACTGAAAGGGCAGTTTACCAACAGATGAAACTTCCTTCTTACGTGTCCGACGTTCCTGAAGCTTGATATCGATTGCAGACTCTGCCGTGCTCTTTTTCATAAGTCAAGCCTCCTTATAAAGCTGTACAAGCTTCTTACAAGCACGCACATGCTCAGATGTGGCAGTATGGTTTGCAGCAGTCATTTAATTGGTTTCTGCAATCAGGAAGAATAGAGCAAACCAGGACGAGAGAAGAAGACTACAATCAAAATTATACCTCAGGAACACTGGAAAGGTAGGTAAAGTTGTGTCCTCAAGGCTTATGGGTAAGAGGAAGGTAGGTCAAGAAGTTTCCTACTTTGGCAAGGGGAACATGATACCAGTCATAATAAGCAGAGTAGCATGTCCCCAGAATGATTATTGATCTTAATAGCGGGATGAAAGAATTACTTTAAATAACGATTTTGGAGCACTTAAAGAGCAAGTCCACCCTGAAATGAAAACTTACATACAGGTAAATCACCCCCCAAAACCCTAAACTGTAATAGTTTGAAATCCGAAATATATCATTATAACCTGAAATCCTGCACAATGTCCTGTTTCCCCTGTTTCTGCTTCCGGTTCTTCCAGTAGTAGTAACTGTCATTTATGGATTTGACAGTTGACATCACAGCTAATGATGAATTGTATCCGTCTGCCTCTTCTGAGCATGCCCAGGCTCAGTACAAGCTCAGTACAGGTTTCTAAATTGCTCATTTTCCATGAGGCATCCAGAAGCATTGCAGGCATATAATAATGGATTCATAGGACAAAGTAGAATAATACAATATTTTAAGAGGCCATTCTTTCTAAAAGATGTTCTTATGAGGGTGGAGTTGTCCTTTAAGGTTGCCTCAATCTTTTACTAAATGAGCTTCAATGATTGTGCAGAAAATTACCCATAACTGGGGCTACCTTGACCTGATTAGAAGGCTTTCTAAATAAATTTGTCAAATCCCTAATGTTTTTACTCATTGCACTAGCCAGTAATGTTATTAATCATCTTTTTTACGTTGTTCTCATGTTTGGTCTCATCAGTCGCATATTATTATATGTTCTCCCATTGACGTGTGACATTCTAAAAGTTTGAGCCACCGTTTAGAATTGCTATCAGTCTCTTGAGTGACTGCTGCTCTGACAGTCTCAAGTGAGTCCAACCTGACTCCAAGGCCAGATATATTAAGTGTTGCTACTTCACTCCAGCCCAACATACATTCCACACTACATTTGCATCTCCTCCATTTACAAGGATTCAGAGAGGGAGTCATATATTTACTAGATTCAGCAAATCCGGTGCACTCAACAACTACACAATAAGGGTGCAAATGTGTGCCCATGCTATTTATTTGCAGAACAGTCAGATGGTTAGTTTTGTATAGGCTCCTTCAGTTAGATGATATCTGATTGGTTGATGCAGTTTAAAGCAAGGATACTTTTGCACCTTTTATGCCCCTGTGTATAAAATATCAAAATACCAACATGTCCAATAAAAAAAAAACATCTAAAATTCATGGTCATGGTGAAAAACAAAACATTGCTCTGGGTGGTAGTTGGGCTAAATTTTGCTCCTTACAGTTTATTTCTCTTCTTACTAAATAGTGGCATTTTTTCAGGGAATCTGTTTGATTGAATCCCCAATAATACAGCTTGCTTGGAGAGGAATGATAAAAGCAAATTATATCGTAAAATAAGCCCCAGCACACAGCATAGCAAATAGTGGGGAATGTACAGCATGGCTGAATTGTAATGTTTCCAGTTATTCTAATTACTGCTCCTCATTTACTAGTTTTACGAGATAAGAGGGCTGTGTAGATTTGAATGCATTCTGGCTCCTCCCACAATCAGGTCCCTGACACTCCTCTTACATACTAAAGATGCACATGTTAATGAAGAGAAGGGTAGACTGGTTTGGGTCAGTAGGGCATTTGCATAGTGTCCGATGCTAGCTTACACTTTCCTCCTGTTGTTCAAGCAATGTCCAACATTAGTTGGTTGCTGATTATTTGCAATTGATTCAATCATTATTTTAGATTGTAAACGTTCTGTCTGGAAAACACCCAAGAATGTCGACAGGTAAAACTTCTGCTCACTTGACATTGAATTACATTCATCTTGTATGATGTTGAAGTGGTATAACATCTAGGTAGTATATGGCCAGCTTAAGGCTCCATCAACTTATAAAAATGGATAAGGATGGGTGCTCAGACTCCATATGCTAATATATTATAAAGGCAGTTGAGTACACACTATTATCTTGTTACTTTTTACAAAGCCTGGTTCAGTTGCTCAAGCCCGGAACCCATCTCCCAATGCTATAACGGCAAAATGGGAGATTCATGAAAGTTTTATCGTTAAAAGTTGCTGATTTTGCCCCAACCAATCAGATATTATTTAAAATTGAAAGCTGACATCTGATTGGTTGTGGCAAATAAGCACCATTTTTATTGATATAACTTTTCTGAATAACCCTGTGTTTTTAAATATTCAAAAATGTTTCTAAACGTAGTCCTTATGTCTTACCAATAGATACAGGTGGCCTGGATGCGGAAGCCCTAAGCCCGTCGCAAAGCTGTGTCCACACAGGTAAGTTGCAATATTAGGCTCGCATACACCGGGATTGCATACATTTTATTCAACTAATACCTCATGACAGGTTTACACAGTTGGTTGTAAACAGCTATCAAATGGTCATGTCCCTGTTTGTTTCCGACCTTGCGTTTACAGAAAATAATGTGCTACTTAAAATATAAGGAAAATGAATAATATATCAATATAATAACGTTATTGATTTAGTAAATAACTCCAAGAGAGCCTGGAGTTGCATTACCTGGATAAATCTGTGACCTCATACTATCCTTCCTTTATATAAAAATATTTTCATTTTGTTTGAGTTTTAGACTGTACTATGGTAGGTGGGTGTAGGCTAAAATAATATTATACATGGTTACAGTGTATATTGTAATGTAAAGGTATAACATTAGTTATTTAATCTGTTCTAAATATAGATATATACGGTGTAACAGTGTGTAATGGCATATGAAATAAAAAATAAAAAAAGTACTAACAATACATAACTCCCCACGTTTGAATGGACGGTCAAAATGGGAGCTATAGACACACCTCTCAAATTTATTCAATTCTCCATGGAAAAAATAAAAGTCAAGTTGCGCTGTAATTTCCTTATTGTCCTTACTATCCAATAGGTGTGCTATGGTAGCTGCTGTAGCACTATTAGCCATGAAAAGAAAGTTGCAGTGTTTACAATCCATCCAGATGCAATGCATGCTTTACAGTAACATCCTTTAGCTTTGCATTGTGGTAGAGACTTAGTGCAGCGGTGTGAGTTAATGGCAATCAAAAAAAAGTTTGCTTTCCTAATAAGTGTGCTTGACACTCCTGCTGTATTGCATTGGTGGGAAAGTGTCAGGATGCTTTAGAGATATCCTGCTGTATTGAATGTGGGAGACGTTACATCCAAAGCAATGTTGTAGTGGCGTGGGTAGGCGTGGCCAAATGGCACTGCTTAATGAAAAGACTTCTTTCTCCTACAGCTGCTTTACTAAAGGATCCCTTGTTTGGCTGCTCCCTGAAGGGAAGTTTCCTTCTTATGCTGGTGTCTAAATGTTATTTTTGCTTTAGTGTCTCTCTCTCTGTGTCTGTGTCTCCTCTCCTCTGTCTGTCTCTGCTCTGTCTCTCTCTCTGTCTGCATGTCTCTCTCTCTGTCTCTTTCTCTGTCACTGTTAGCAAGCAGTGTCCACAAGATCACTGGAAGAGAGAGGTAGGATTAGAAATTCCTACCTGTAAATATTGTTTCAGTGAGGAGCGCCAACACAAACTGCTTTTGCCAGGCTTCCTCAGTGTTTCAGTACTATCTTTAATAGAGGAAAGCCCAGGACATTAAGCTGGCAGATGAAAACTTGACGCACAGTAGCTCCTTAATGAAACAATATTTAGAGGTAGGAATAAGTTATTAGACATGTTGGAAAATTGACCCTATGTTATTCAATGGACCTCAAGACTCATCGTCCATGTCCATGTGTACCAGGCCTTAGTTCAGATTTACACTGTATTTGGGGATTTTTTGCTTAACAGGAAATCCACATTTAAGATCGTTAAAAATTATGTTACCTTACAAGTTTTACTTTACTAATTCATCCGTTCTTAACCCGTCTATCAGGGAGATTCAATAAACTTTTATTGAATCTCCCTGTATGTATTTAGTAATAATTATCACTTAGTTATGTCATCACTGTCATGTGACTCATTAAAACGTGTTTATTTTAGGGAATAATGTAGCCCCTACTCCTAAAAACTAGACTAGAAGTCAAAATGTATTTACCCCACTCTGACTTACATACGCACATGACACAGATAAACAAGCACCTGTTGAAGGGACGTGTATGGCCGCTCAGTTGTGGTCCGACAAGGTGGACAAAGTAGTATGCAAAATCTCACATCTGTACCTACTTTAAAGGGTATCTTTACTCTAAAGAATCGAATTTTCAAAAATTGTACCTTTAGATTCATCAGGATTCCACTGCTCTAAAACCTTTTGCAGATTTTAAATCTGAGCTGTAGATTCTGAGAAATCATCATTTGAAATCACAGAATTTACAGGGAAAGACCTGTCACTCAAGAAGCAGAAATTATATGTGACCCATGCCTGACCTCTTTGCCTGCCTGCCAGCACACATTCTGCAACATTTAAAGGGCATGTCCACCCCTTTGGTAAACTTTTAATATAGTGTAGGTATTCCTCCCCAAGCCCCAAGTCCCCCGATCTTTACTTACCTTCCCTCTCTCCTCCGCCGCACTGCCCGGCCTTCTGCTTGCAAGGAACTGCAAGCAGGGGGCCGGACCGGCAGCCGCGTCCCTGATTGGCTGAGAGGCAGCCAATCATGGACGCGGCTGCCAGCTGCTCAGTACGCCGGGGGAGAGAGGGAAGGTAGTAATGATCGAGGGACTTTCTCAAAATTCTATTATGGCGGTTGGGGCTGGGGGAGGGATACCTACAATATTACCAAGGGGTTTGGAGCTAGGGGGAGGGAGAGCAAAACGGGAGGGAGAGGGAGGGCCTTCCTGCGCATGCCTCAAACCTTGATGAGGTTGAGACAGAGACAGGCACTGGATAAGTCACTGAGAGCTCCTACACTGCAGTTTTCTGGACTTTGGAGGGGCATAGCAGGGCAGCCATTTGGAGCAGAGATGAAAGGTAAGGATTTTTTTAAACTACAGAGTGGGGCCAGTATGGGGTTAAATTTCAGTTTTGGGGGTGGACATGCCCTTTAAGAGATCCAGCAGAGAAAAGAAGGAAGGGGGGAGGGAGGGGGAGATGTGTAAGCAGAGCAGTGTCCATGGTGAGGCTGTGCAGAACTTATGGACACTACAAGGAGGCAGTGAGTAAGGGAGGGTGGGGGGAATTAGGAGCACTCGATAAACATTAATAATTTAATAACAAAGCAAGCACAGATAAATATGTGAGTACCATCATTTTACTTCTCTCAAATTGTAGTTTCGGAAAATGTAAAGTTGTTTTAGTGAGTATAGTGACCCTTAAATATACAGTACAAAGAGCCCTGGTACTGCCCCTCCCCTGTGTATCAACCAGGCAGAGACAGAGGAATTATCCAACCAGACTTTTTTAATCTTTTGGGGCTTTGTGTATGTGTGTGTGCGGAGGGGGTGTAATAGTAAGTTAGTGCTTTCTGTACTCCTGCCATGTATACACATATACCATGACCTGGATGAATGAGAACCTTCACAAGCATATACACAGAGACATTCTGTAAAACGTATCTTTCTTCATATAGTAATATACAGGGGACATCGAGATCTAAGACAAATAGTACACAGGCTATTTTTAGCTCACTGAATGAGAGTTGTGTTAGCGACAATACAATGAACCATTGACGCCACATTCCATTCTCTGGTCAATGACCACTGAACAATACGATTCTTATCCTGTTGAATAAACATATCTGCTGATGGTTCCAAATCAGATGATCACAATTATACCCTGAATTGTGCAGTAATCTGAGCACCTGGTGTGTCTAGGCTAGATCCATTTTATCTGCATGCTACATCTTTATAACTTGTCTCATATAAAAAGCAAGTTCAGTTACGTTAGTTGTGCAGTTATTGGGTTAATGGGGACCCCAAGAAGCCATGCTCTTGTTAGTTCAGATCATTAGAGTATTAATTTATTGGCAGTGTGCATTGGCTCACTTACGTTAGAACCTCCACCCGACACCCACTAAAAAGAAAAGAGAAAAAGACATGTTCGAAGTCACGCTGTACTTTGGGTTTGTAATAAACTTGCTGCCTAGTGAAGGTGGGTAACTAGAATAGGAGCCTTGGAGTCAGGTAAGCAAGAGCCACAAGAGACACTGGCCAAAAAAATACCACAGGCAAAGTTACCCCAGCAACACCAAACTGACACTTACTGTGATTTGATAAGTAAGTATTAGACCCTAACAAGACCAGCTATATCATCTTGCTCCCATCGTCTGTGTCACTAGACACATCAGACGATGAGGCCTAAAGGGGGAGTCATTTGGCTTAACTGCCATACATTGTATGTAAACCATTTTTTACACAGAAAATGGTAACATTGACCATACAAATTTATTAGCCAATAGGAAAAGAGCAAATCAGTGGCACGTGGGTTCATTTTTTAATCAAAGCCTCAGCCTCTTCAAGGTCCAGATGGCTGGATATTAACAAATTCAACCTACGTGTGGCCAACTGTAGACAGATCATCCTCTACATTTTATAGGGGTTCTAGCACTAAGAATAGCAACTGGGAACTAAACTGTTATGAGCAACATACAGCATTGAGGCTCTTGTTATACTGCTAGTGATGCTGCTGTGAAGACCAATGACTTTACACTAAAACTACATATTAAATACCTGGGTCCCCCACGTTCCACTGCAGAGGCTTTGACAACAGGCAGAGTGGGTTGGACCACTGGTTCCACAGAAAGTGTGTTACTTTCCACTGAAGTGAGGACCTGGTCTGACAGCTGCAAGGAAATACATAATGGAATGAATAAAGGCAAGGGGGCATGGGTGTTAAACAATATATTCATTTATGGTTACAAAATAGCAGAACTTGACTTATTATTCACAAACCCAACAATCTACTTGTGTGAACAATCCACAAGGCCCTACACATTGTGCTACTTCATTGTAAATAGATAATATAAAACAGAAAAACAGCAAATACTCCCCCACATTCATCAACAAACCAATTAGGACTTCCCTCCAAAACCCATCATCCAACCTCCCACCTATGTTCAAATCCCCTTATATTGATTTACCACATTTCTCTGTCATTCATTCCCTTCAAGAATAGATCCCTATGCTCTATAATTACCTAAATATTAGTAGAAAGGCCTTTTAGCTTAAACTATAGCTATAAGTGGAATTGTTTGCCTTTAACATTCTCATATGGGCCTACCAACCTCCCTTTTGGCAAAATTTAAACATGGCTCAATGTCTTCTTGATAAATTCGGAGCAGGAAGGGGCAAGTTCGATCCAGCGTTGGACTCTCCTTCCAAGTTACAAACTCAGAGTATAGGCGAGTGTCCATCTAAGAAACAAACACAAAATAAACTTTGTAATACCTATGACACATTGAAATACTACATCGCATAACAGAACTGTGCTGTGATCTATTGCAAAATACAAGAATATTACAAGTCTCCAAGAAACGTCAAGATAATAAAAGCACAAGGCCTTAGGCTTGTTGTAATGATGACTGACCTCTAAATACAGAAATAGGTAGGGTGACTTCTAATAGCCTTTTATTTTAAAATAGGGGATACATTATTTTCTATTACATATGAGATTTAGTGATGACACTGATGACATAGCTAAGCCCCATTTATAGTAGCTAAGCACCGTTTATAAGTATATAATTTATGGAATATCCGTGACTCTTGCGCATTATCAGACAGATTCAATAAAAGTTCTTATTGTTTAAAATGGTGCTAACCCCAACCAATTAGATCTTATTTAACATTCAAAAGCTAAAATCTGATTGGATAGGGCAAAATTAGCACCATTTTTAATGATTAGAACTTTTATTGAATCTCCCTGTAAATGTTCTTTTCCATCTACACATCGAGAGTTTGACATTATGCCTGTTCAGATAATTAGTAAGGGATTGACAGTACCTGTCGGGAGAAGGAGGAAGTGGGATCCTCAGGGAGAGGCCATCCTGGTTCATAGGTTATATGGACAACCTTCCCCGGGACAATACAGAGAAGCAGTGAGAGGAGAGAAGGAACTGCAGAGAACTGAAAGATGAGAAAGAAAAAAAGAGGACAGAAAGGAAATGAGAGAAACGACACTGAAGACAAGGGGAGATAGATGGTTTAGGGCAGGAAAGGGGAATGCTATCTGCATTGCTATGAAGGTTCTCATTCATCCAGGTCATGGTATATGTGTGGTAATGCTCATTATGACATTTAGCTGGTCATCCGACTTGCTGTTGACTTGGATGTTGAGACACATTCCAGAGTATTTATCACCACAGATCAACTACATTGACTTTTTTTCTGAGATCTATAATTGTTAGATCTAATCCACAGCAACTAAACAAACCTAAAAGAGACACTATACTGAAAAAAAATAATATTTACTCATCTTAATCTATAAATAAATATGAGTAGCACTTACTCTGAGGTGTGTGTGTTGCTGCATGACTTCTATCCAGCACATGTTTTACTCAGAAGCAATATCCCCTCTCCCTTTTTTAACCACTCCCACTTCATCTGACCTGACTTTTTCCCCACAAACCAACTGTCAAAAATCTGTCACCATTCCAGTTACAGCAAAACTGTTTTACAAAAGAAAAGTTTATGAGAGCAAGACACTTGATTGACAGCTGAAATGTAAGAGGTTTTAGATTGGATATCTAAAGAAATATGGTGCAGATCATCAAAAAAAACGATACAGTGGTGGTTGTAAAGAATTAAGTGTTTCCAGTAATGGTCAATATTAAATGTTTTTTTTCTTAGTATAGATACCCCTTAAGACATTAATTTAAAGGAATGATAACATTTGATACACAACAGAACCCTTTAAATTATACTTACGGTAGGTATAAGGTGATATGGGGCTAGTAGGATTGTAGAACTGTAAATGGAATTATATTCTGTTTTGGAAATACCCGCCCTACTACAGCTAGGAAGATGGGCACCTTTGAGTCTATTGTTATAATTGGATGTTACAAGATGGAATGTCCAATAAAACCTTTGAAGAACAAAAAAAAATACGAACCTGTGTCTCAACCTATAACTTTGCCATTTTTGCAATGCTGGGCAATCAATGGGAGTGAAATGGTACAATTAAAATTAAGTAGGGAAATAAAAAAATGTGATTGTGAAAAAGACATAGATAGTAA
This sequence comes from Hymenochirus boettgeri, assembly GCA_019447015.1. Taxonomy (NCBI): domain Eukaryota; kingdom Metazoa; phylum Chordata; class Amphibia; order Anura; family Pipidae; genus Hymenochirus; species Hymenochirus boettgeri. The sequence continues at coordinate 37,262,156 of CM033472.1, read as the reverse complement.
AAGTCAGGGAGTCAATTACAAACAGACATAATAGACAGTTTACAGTCAATATCTTATTTGGATTCTTTTAAAGGCAAAATCCTATCCCCTGATATCACCTGACCATATATGGGATATGCAAAAAACAATATTTGAATCTTAGGATTTTGGCTCTTTTTTGTGGGCTCACCTCTTTGGCTTCACTACTGCTCGGCTGGGTAGGTGGGACTGGTGGCGTGAGGACAGCACAGCCAGCACTCTTGTTACGAGCGTGACCCTTGCGTAGAACATTTTTGGATGGACTTTGCAGTTGGGGGTGCAGGTCTCGATTAGGAGATGAGGGTGTTGATGTGATGACCAGTGTTTTCAGAGCTGTGACTTCAGCTTGAAGCATGTCAATCTACGCAGAGTAAATAATAAATACAGATACAAGGACAACTACACTGTAAAAATTTTATTTGATGACTGCCACCCAATATTCAATAAAAGTTCTTATAGATAAAAATGGTGCTAATTTTGCCCCAACCAATCAGATATCATTTAACATTTGAAAGCTAACATCTGATTGGTTGGGGCAAATTTAGCACCATTTTTAAAGATCAGAACTTATTTTGAATAATCCTGATCATTTTTATATGCCAGGTTAGTGTCCTGGGCATTCCTGTATAAAAGATAGTGCTGAAGCACTGAGGAAGCCTGGCAGAAGCAATTTCCTTTGTGCTGGTGCTCCACACAGAGCCAATATTAGGAGGAAGAAATTACCTAGCTCCCTATGGTACTTTTAATATTTAAAATGTTTCTTTAAAAAAATGTTTATGCACTATATTTTTCTTTAAAGCATGTTAGGGAAGATAACAATATATTTTAGTTACTGTCTTGGACATCCAAAAAGGTGTAGTGACTGATTAGCAGGTTCATTAATATTTTAGACATACAAGTCAGGTTTCAAAAGGGAAATATATTAACCATGGAGATTAACCAGTGAGTGATGAAGGTCGATACTGGATCAGGTTTCTAGTTTAGTGTAACCTGGTGAGCCATAAAATATAATTTCGGGTGTTAAAAATTATGTTTATTAAAACATAAAAAAGGGAGCCCTATACTGGACAGTAACTTAATGCTTTCTGGCTCCTCCCACATTCAGTGTCCATGACACTGCTCATTCCCTGGCAATCCTTCAATAAAGTATTTGGAAAGGTAGTGTAAAGTACCTAAAATTAAACCCTAATGTACAAGGGCATTTTACAGGCACTTGTGCTCGTGTATGAAAACTCCCCATTCACATGTCATTTCAATTTTTAACTTGCAATTTAGCTATTAGATGGGCTACTAAACAAGGTGACCATATCTGAAGATTAATTAGTATTGAACAGTACTAAAATACTACCTTGTAGTACTACTGTAAGTTCCATAACCATATATGGTCATGGAGCTCTATTGTGACCCCTAATGCCTATATTAAACAGCTATGGGGCATTATCACTTTTATAATACATAAGTGTGATAATTTATAATGGGAGCTGCAGTAGTATATATCATTATAAATATCACTCAGGTATGTCACTAAGTGACTCATTTAAAATGCAACTGGGATAAAGGAATCAGAAACTTATATATTATAAGAAATAATGTACCCCTTAACATTATAGTATAAGGACATTACACCACAGAGGGGTTCCCTGCCCTGTATAAAAATACAGGGCCTGTGGCCTTGTGCCTCTATAAGGTCAGAGAACTCTTCAGTGACATAATATCCTTATATTACACTGTAAATGGTGCACTATCCCTTACATAATCCATTGATTCATCTCCATTAATTAAGCAACTGGGGCAATGTTAGTGGCAAGCCCACTGATAATTTCACTAAAGTTCACCCGAACAGTTGGTCAACAAACAAATAATATATTTGTGTGCCATTTAACTTTCAGCTGCTTTTTGTGCAATTGATTTCACAGCTGACTTGTTGGAGAGTGAGCTTCCCTCGCTACAGATTACAGATTAACCTAATAAACATAAAGCTTTTCCTAGCTTCACTAAAATAATCACTTGTGTGATCGAGCCCATTGCTCACCTTCCCCTGTGCTTCTTGTAGCTGCTTCTCCGATGCAACTTGCTTAATGTTGGCTTCTCGGACCATTTTGTGAGCTTCCTATGAAAAGTAATGGCATGAAAAGTAAATTTTAAGGTATAACACTATACTATATACACTACACTACTATACTATTTACAGTATATTACTACTATACTACATATACATTACTACTATACTATACCTAACTACTATACTATATATCCTACATACTAAAAGAAAGGTGTCGATATGCATGGCCCACGGACGCAGAAGCTCAAGCGACATGTCATCAACCCTCCTCCCACTTTCTGCGCGCCATTGGAGAAGCCGACTCCTATCTGCGCCCGCAAGCGCACTCAACAGTGGGAGGAGGGTACATATGAGCGAGAGAGCTCAATGCCGTTTCCAGGAGGGGGAAGAAAGAGGAAGAGTAGGGAGAGAGAGAGAAAAAGAAGGGGGGAGAGAGAAAAAGAGGAGGCATAGAGAGTGAAAGGAGGGAGAGAGAGAAAGAAAGAGAGGGGGGATGAGAGAAGGCAAAGAGAGGGAGGGGTAAGAGAGAGAGAGATGGGAAAGAGGGGTAGAGGACTTTTTTTAGACTTACAGGGAGATTCAATAAAAGTTCTTATCGTTTAAAATGGTGCTAATTTTGCCCCAACCAATCAGATCTTAATTAACATTTGAAAGCTAACATCTGATTGGTTGGGGCACAATTAGCACCATTTTAAACAATAAGAACTTTTATTGAATAACCCTGATAGTTTATTTATAAAGGTGCCAAGAAAATAAAACAGAAACTGTCGTTATTCACATAGTACATATAAGATTGCAGCAGTAAAACAGTTTACAAAGTGGATTGTCACAGTTATTGAGTCACTTTTATAACTAAGTTTGATTTATAATTAAAAGGGAAATAAACTTGGAAGCGGGAGGGGGGGCGAGCCTGTGACAGAAGGTATAAATAGATTGGTCCAGGAAGTTGCTCAGAAAAGAGACTTTGGGGTAAAAATCTCAATGGAGTTGCCATTTGGCATGTTTCAAAGGGACTATATGTCCCAACGTGACCACATCTATCAAATTTAGTAAGACATTCTCTGTTTATGTATATTACTCTTAGATATGGAAGCATATGAGTTATCATGCTTTTCCAGCCTGGGGGTAGAGGTCTTTAAATGCGGGGTTGATTGATTCTTTAAAGAATCGGGGGGTTGCTAGTATAATACTACTATGCTACTATACTATATGTATTACTACAATAGTATATTGTACAATAGTATGTAGTACAAAACCCTAGGAACAACCCTGCATGCAAGTAATACAAAGGGCAAATAATTTAAGTGCTGGTCCAGCAGCATTCAATGTGGTAAATTACAGCATTACTTTGGTACAATAGGATGGAGGACCCTGCCCAAAAGAGCTTACAGTCTAGAGGAGATGGGGTTGAGACATAAGGTGAAGAAGATCAGTAACTTTAACTAAGTTGTCAGTGGATTATAACTAGTGGGTCTGTGATGGGTCAGTAAGAGGGGTAGAAGTGTCCAGGTCCAGATTGTAAGCTGTAAACAGGTGAGTTTTGAGGTTGTGTGAAGAGGTGAGTTTTGAGGTTGTGTTTGAAGATATGAAGTGATGGCGAGTGACGTATAAAGCGAGTTCCAGAGCAGAGGGGCAGCACAAGAAAAGTCCGGTATACTGGTGTGGGAAGAGGTGATTAGAGTGAATGAGAGAAGAAGATCACTAGCAGAGCGGAGGTTACGCCTTGGGTAATATCTGTTTATCACATCAGAGATTTATGGGGGGCTGTATTGGAGACAGCCTTGTAGGATAAGGTTAGCAGTTTAAATTGGATCCTTTGGGTAATGGAAGCCAGTGGAGAGATTGACAGAAAGGGGCAGCGTATGAGAAGCAGGAGGACAGGTGAATGAGCCTGGCAGCAGAGTTAAGGATTGATTTAAGGGGTGCCAGTCAGTTGCTTGGTATATTACTATATGTTTACTGCTTGCAGCAAACAGACAGTGAGAACAAAAAGGAACCAGACTGTAAAGCAGAATCTAAAAAAAGTTGCAATATCTTATCCATGACGTCCTCCTGTATGATTAATCATATAACCATACAGGTAGTTACTATTACAGTATATTACTCAATACATGGTGCCAAAATAACTGATAAAATCTTAACTAAGTATAGGGGGTCAATAAACACCGCAATGTGTGTGGTAAACAATTGCTCAAATAAAAAAAGTATATAAGCAGTGATTGTACAAGTGTATTTGCTAATTCCATGTGTGGAGCCTCTTGTGTGGTTAGTAAAACCTGGAAGAAGAAATTTTAAAATAACAGTAACAGACTTCATTCTGACTCCTCCCAGTCATTGTCCCAGACAATTCTTACATCTCCAACATTGGAGAACATATGTTATTGAAGGGAGGAGCTTGGGAACACCAGTTACTGCTAGAAAGGCATCAGTTACAGCATAAGTATAATTCTCCTTTAAGGCTTATGTCACCTTGGTTTGGAAAACCAGTAAAACGTTTTTTTTCACCTGCATGCGTTAAACTGTATATTAATATATTCCATGAAGCAGATGTGGTTTGGCGTGTAAGTCTCCCTACAGTACCTCAAATAGACTTGCAGTCAGTTCTTCTAGTTCCTGTTCCAGCTGCTCTCTGACCTTGGATAACCTCTCACACTCCTCATCTCTTAACTTCAGCTCCTGGGAATAGAATGTATTGCAAGGTACAAGCAAAATTTAAGTCATAAAGTCCTTATACCCAAATATTAAAGGACAAATAAGGTCAGAAATGAAAACTTATTACAATTACATGACAGTTATTTCCCATCCAGTATATTTGCCTTTATTTTTATTGAGTGCGCTTTCCGTGTAATTGAAAGTCTGGAGACATCTTTTACTTGTTGTATAAACAAGTACATGCCCCAGCCCAGAGTCAGAGCATTTATAAAGCAACACCAGATACATTACAACACTTTACAAATTAACAGCTAAAATAAAAATGGCCCGAAATTTATAGAAAAATCTAAAGAAAGATTCTAACCTTAATATTCATATATTACTGTAGAATATATATATAAAATATAATATATATATATAATATATATATATATATATATATATATATATAGGTTAAATCCTCCCCAATAGTTAGAAGCTGGCAGATGTACTGTAGGACTATGTGTGACTTGGATTACCAGTTCCCGTGTAGCTCCCAGCTTTGCCTCAAACTACTGCTTCTGGGACTCCACTTGAACCCTGTTACTATAGACTGGAATTTGGTGGTAGAAGGAGCAACTATTAAAGACTATGCTGTGAAGGTTTTTTTATAAGCGATCCGGTATAAAGTACCCTTTCTCAAGCGAGTACTTGTTACCAAAACATGGTGGTGCAAGGATCAACTAATCAAAAGCCTTCACAGCACAGCAAAAACTCCAGTATATAGTGTAGAACTACATGTTATACAGCACAGTGTTCTTCTATCCCTTCTCTCTGCTTTCCTCTCCAAGCTTTCCAAGCTCTTTTGCAAATGTCAGAGGAGGCTGCTAAGGGAATAGCATTCAGTCATTGGCTGTGATGTCATCTGTTACATCCATGGCTATAACATATACAATTTTTCATTTGGGGGTGAGGATATACCCTTTAGCATAAATGAAAATCCCTGGAGGGAAACAACTACAACTCCCAGCATTCACTGAGAGCTATCAGCTGTCAGTGGATGCTAGAAAATGGCTTAGAATATCTACTCCAATGCAAACATGAACAGACTACTGTACATTCCATGCTTTTTAGTCCCTCCAGACACATTGCCTATAATCTAGTAGGGGTTCCAACTTTAGTGATGTGATAAAGGTGTGTGTGTTTATCTGGTCTCTCACACACCTCAAACACAGCTGCGCCCTATGAAAAATAACAACAGCCCCAACGGCAGAACAAACTGAACATTGAGTCACACTTACAAGCGATTCACTCTTAATATGCCTTTATTGAATTAAGTGTTTACACGTAAACTATCTGTGTGTCTTGACCTGTAGAATATGTCAGCTGAATTCCCTTCTTTTCCCGTTGCAGTGTGTAAGGGTTAAAGGGACCCAGACAATGCAGAATTGCTGAGTCTGCAAATTCACATACAGTCCCAGCCGTTGGCAGCCCTCCAGCTGCTCTTAAAGGACAATGTCCAATAAGCCTAATTTCTCATTGGACACATTAAGTTCTAAATCAACCACCTTAAAGGGCAGCTTCTTTAAAAACACTTTTGGCCTATAAAGTTAATGTCAAAGGGTAATATCACTGACTATATAATATCTCTATATATAATAGAAAAGGCTTTAAGCAATCCACATGGAACCAGGAATCACTCTACTTCTTCAGGACCATAAAGCACCATTTTGTAATTATGTCTGGTAAAGTTACCTTCTGGGCCCTGAGTAACTCCTCTCTCAGGAACTCAGAGCTTTCTCTCTAATTTCTACTGAGGAACTGCGCAGGCGAGACAGGTCATACTGAGGAGTTTCAGAATGCTCCCCCCTAGTATTTGGAGGCTCAGCATTGGTAGAGCTGGTCCACTCTTCCATGGCATCGGAGCGGCACAACTGGGAAACCCCATCTAGGACAGGTGTTGTCTGCGGAAAGAGTAAGGGGGATGCAACTGACTGAAGAATCAACAAAAAAAACTCAGTGTCATTTAATTAAAATGATCAGTTTACAGATTAAGTACCAGACTGGGGGAAAAAAGCACAAAAGGGCACGGCCACACTTCAACGCAAGCGATGCGATTTCATGTGCGATTTTGTTGCGTTTGCGCATGCGTATTTTCATTAAGTATTGAAAAAACCATCGCAAATCGTGATCGTAACGCACCCGAAAACGCACGTTTCCGATGCATTGCCGCGTTTTCAATGATATGAAAAAACACAAGCACAAACACAAAAAAAGCGCAGCAGTGTGGCCTAGCCAACCCACGCAAGTAGTCGCATTTAGTTTGATCTAGTGTAGGTGGAACACAGAAAACAACCACCTGCTTTAATGAATGACATGTAAATTGGGGCTTATATAATAAAAGGTGGCAATATTTGTGCTATTATTTTCCAACCAATTAGATATTAGGTTTTTACTGGACTACTGCAGTTTAGAAAACATCTGATTGGTTACTGAAGATTAATGCCAGAAAAAATTTTTACCTCTTATTAAACAAGCCCTATAGGTCTAGGCCACACTTGCGGGTTTCTCACATATCTAAAAATCGCGTTTTGCATGTGAGAAACCTATTCCAGTGCATGTCAGTGTGGGTGGCTATATTGCATGGGCTGCTTTGTGCTATGATTTCGGGGGGCGTGCGCTCCGATTTTGGAATATTGTGCAAATTGCAGCACAAACTGACAATGCGTGTGAAAAAAGAGAAATTCACTTGCATTTTTACCCACGTTACCATCCAGTCCATGTGGATGTATCAGGAATCATGGATATGATAAGGACCCTCAATAAAGGCTGGGTACAAATAAAAGCTGGGTACACATGGGCAGAGTTTTGGTGGTTAACCTTTTCAATGCCGAAACATTGCAAAATCAATCATGATTTTCTGCCATGTCTGACTGGAAAACTGATCAGACGGTTGCAGGAACATTGTGTGAAAATCCAAAAATAACGGTCGGTGGCCCGAAATATCTGCTTGTGTGTACACAGCCTAAAACAAAGGTAGATCAATAAAATAAACCAATATTTAATAAGACTTTTTACCGTAATTATTATCATTGTAAATTATAACATACTTTTATTTAAGATGAATGAAGAGTTGGATCCTACTTTTCCTTTATCTTACTTGTAAAAAGTTACATAAACAATTCATTAAAAAGTAACCAGTACACCACAGTCACAAGCCAGTACGTGTTCATTAACCGGGTCTGTCTTGTAGTAAAACATCCAAACGTGATAATGAATCCTCCAAATTTATCTGATTTCATTCAGATAATGAATTAAATAAATGAATGAACTTCCATTTTTACTATGTTTTCTTATTTAGGTATATGCTCTGTTGCCGTCTCTCTCCTTATACATCACAGCTTATATCACAGCTAAACACTGTACCGTGTGTATTCACCTGCTAGTGCAACAGAGATTCAACGCTTTGACTGTATCCAACAGCCCAGACAGCAAAATGCATTAGCATAACTTTAGGGTCAGAGTTTGAATATATCTGTACTATATCTGTATAGGTATAGCAACGTCCATTGTACAAAGTAGATAAATATCAGATATTAATCTTCAATATTTAATCAACATTGATAAATTGGATCAGCTATCTGGACATGCAGATAGGGTGTCTTAGAAATACAGATCTCATAGTAGTAAAGTTATTCTGCGAAGTGCAATCGATCCAATGAGGGCTCGTTCAAAGCTCCTTGTAATCAACTCATTGCAACACACAGAAACCATGCAGATTTTATAGCACTTCACCTCCAGTGTGGGGCTATGTAAGCTGGTGGAATAAATAACATGTGCAGTTGTTTTCTACCGATCTCCACATCCCAGTGACAGCTTGCACTCTTCTCCGGCTGGTCAGAGACGGGAACATCCAGGAAGCATCCCAATGCGATCCAAGAGGCAGGTGACCCAACAGAGTGCAGGGTCACAAAAGAGTTTGCAGTGGTGTAAAGGGTATAGAGAGGGGGTATAAAGAGAGGGAAATGTGAGGGGGTACAAACAGATACAGCAGGGGTATAGACAGAGGGTACAGAGAGGGAGTATAGAAGGGGGGATAGACAGGAGTACTTAAAACAGATAGTATAGACAGGGGGCTGACGATAGGGTATAGAGAGGGGTATAAAGAAAGGTGAAGAGAGGGGGTATAGAAAAGGGAATAGAAAGGGGTTGGAAAGATGGTATAGACAGGGGGTGACGAGATTCTGGCTCAATTACACACCACAGAGTTTTGCATCCCACACAAGTATGCTGCTCATCCTCTCCTTGTCACTTCCTCCCTCCCCCTCACTCTGCGGGCACACACAGAGGAAACACTTCCACGCTGCAGGGAGAGGATGAGACAAGGGGAGGGCAGGAGGAAGACAGGGTGGTGTACAGAGAGGACCCTCTAGTCTGTACTGGACACCAGGGTGGAGGTTCTGCAAGCAATTATAACATGTATCATAGTAATGGTCTCCATGTGCATTCCTGCAGTTGCCTGAAAATCATATGTACAGCATGACATATATAAAAAAAACACGAACTTTACATGTGGAATAGGTTACTATACTTCCTATCAGAATCATTAATGAGTATACACATTACCATATATCCTGCCCCTCCCCCATTTGTCCCTAACATGGAACTGGTCAGTGACTCCCATCTGTTTCGTATTGCTGTAACAGCCGCCTTCTGCTGGGTCATGTGACTGTCATGTGATACACCAAGGGGCGTATTGTGGGTATTTTTTTCAATGAATTGATTTTTTTTTTTTTTTAGAGAAGTTGAATGGCTCAATGTAAATGTCAATGAATGATTTTGCTTCCATAATACAGATGTTATTATTATAATTAGATTTTATTTCTGGATTATTATAATTATATATATTTCTTTATTTTCTTATAAGCACTGAGAATTTCGCATCTGACATTTGTCGTTTAACTTCCGACCGACCACACCATTTTATGTCGTTGTACGATAACAATTTCAACGTTCATCCCTAGACACAAACAAACAAACATTAGGCTGGGTGACTGCGTACAGGTGTGGCGTTCTATGGTTTATCGATGACATATTCAGCGAAGTGTTTCAGGGACAGCAAACAACTGTTTGAGTTATGGTGGCCAAAGACGCTTAGATCCCGGTCGCACAATACGGGATATCCTATAACGTATACCTTACGATCGTCAGATGGTGATGGACGATCTTTCACTGATCTTCCAATAATTTCCCATCGGGCCAGATGATGAAACATTTTTGGCCTACCAGAAATCCAAACGTACGACCCACGGATTGAAGATTCAGTTTTTAGCGTCTATGGCCACCTTTCCAGACCACCCTTTCCTTGTTAATCATCGTTTTATAGATAAATATATTTGTGTTAGTTATGATGTCCAATACAGGGAAAGCAAGGGCAGCAGTGAAGGAGGGTGGTATTGGACTTTGTATCTTGCAGGGGCGTAACTAGAGGGGAGCAGGGGAACAACCACAGGGGGGCGGCACGACCGTTGTTGGATGACCGACCAATGATGCTGTCATTTCATACCCATGAAATCACGACCGTTGTCTTTACTTAATCTGCAGTGTGTATGGCCACCTTTAGTTTTTGTTCACACAGGTCCTGCCCTATAGAGCTTACAGGGGGATTCATCCAGAGCGCAAGCTCTCTGGGCCAATCTTCCGTATCGGATATACCAGAGCTGCACGGCTCTGGGTGAATCTCCCCTGCACGTAAGTATTTAACGCCAGCTATTACTGGTGTTTTAATCATATTATCTGTTGGCATTAGCACTAATACATGTATAGTAACCTAAAAACTATTAATTATGTGTAATCCGCAGTTGATACCCATGTATAGTATAGTATAGTATTGAGGTTGAATAAAGACATACGTCCATCAGTCCAACCCATCTAGCAATATCTCATTTCCGCCTAACTGTTGATCCAGAGGAAGGCAAAAAAAAAACACAAATTTATGAAGGGGGAAAAATTCCTTCCTGACTCAAGTGGCAATCGGAAATTTCCCTGTCAACTTACTTTATGTATTAATTCAGTAACTTGCAACATCCTTGTTTGCAGAAAAAGAAACTCATCAGGAAAGAGAGTAAGGTAGCTTCAGCGGGGGATACATATGCTTGTGCAGTGTCAGCATTGCACAAGCATCTGCCTAAAAAGACAATAAAAAAGATATTAACGGGTAAATATGTGGATATGTTCAAATTACTAAAGGAGAATAGTAAGGAGAAAATGAAGGATGACAATAGAAGCAGGAAAGAATCAATTTTAGAGTGGGTAAGAGGATAGCGGAAACTCCTATCATACTTACCGAGAGTTTCCTTTCCTGGCCATCCCCAGGGCAGCATCCCTCCCATAGATTGGCTTTGAAATTAGACTGAGGAAAGGGAGGAGGCGTGTCCCATTTAAAGAAGTAAGTGTGAGGAATAACCTATTATATATATATATATATATAATATAGATAATATATATATATATATATATATATATATATATATAATTAAAGGTTAGAAATCTTTCTTTAGAATTTTCTATAAATTTCGGGCCATTTTATTTTAGCTGTTATTTGTAAAGTGTTGTAATGTATCTGGTGTTGCTTTATAAATGCTCTGACTCTGGGCTGGGGCATGTACTTGTTTATACAACAAGTAAAAGATGTCTCCAGACATTTCAATTACACGGAAAGCGCACTCAATAAAAATAAAGGCAAATATACTGGATGGGAAATAACTGTCATGTAATTGTAAAAGTTTTCATTTCTGACCTTATTTGTCCTTTAATATTGGGTATAAGGACTTTATGACTTAAATTTTGCTTGTACCTTGTAATACATTCTATTCCCAGGAGCTGAAGTTAAGAGATGAGGAGTGTGAGAGGTTATCCAAGGTCAGAGAGCAGCTGGAACAGGAACTAGAAGAACTGACTGCAGTTATTGAGGTACTGTAGGGAGACTTACACGCCAAACCACATCTGCTTCATGGAAATATTAATATACAGTTTAACGCATGCAGGTGAAAAAAAAGTTTTACTGGTTTTTCCAAACCAAGGGGACATAAGCCTTAAAGGAGAATTATACTATGCTGTAACTGATGCCTTTCTAGCAGTAACTGGTGTTCCCAAGCTCCTCCTTCAATAACATATGTTCTCCAATTGGAGATGTAAGAATTGTCTGGGCAATGACTGGGAGGAGTCAGAATGAAGTCTGTTACTGTTATTTTAAAATTCTTTCTTCAGGTTTTACTAACCAACACAAGGGTCCACACATGGAATTAGCAAATACACTTGTACAATCACTGCTTATATACTTTTTTATTTGAGCAATTGTTACCACACACATTGCGGTGATTATTGACCCCCTATACTTAGTTAAGATTTTATCAGTTATTTTGGCACCATGTATGAGTAATATACTGTAATAGTAATACCTGGATGGTTATATGATTAATCATACAGGAGGACGTCATGGATAAGATATTGCAACTTTTTTAGATTCTGCTTTACAGTCTGGTTCCTTTTGTTCTCACTGTCTGTTTGCTGCAAGCAGTAAACATATGTAATATACCAAGCAACTGACTGGCACCCCTTAAATCAATCCTTAACTCTGCTGCCAGGCTCATTCACCTGTCCTCCTGCTTCTCATACGCTGCCCCTTTCTGTCAATCTCTCACTGGCTTCCATTACCCAAAGGATCCAATTTAAACTGCTAACCTTATCCTACAAGGCTGTCTCCAATACAGCCCCCCATAAATCTTGATGTGATAAACAGATATTACCCAAGGCGTAACCTCCGCTTGCTAGTGATCTTCTTCTCTCATTCACTAATCACCTTTCCCACACCAGTTACCGGACTTTCTTGTGCTGCCCCTCTGCTCTGGAACTCGCTTTATACGTCACTCGCCATCACTTCATATCTTCAAACACAACCTCAAAACTCACCTCTTCACACAACCTCAAAACTCACCTGTTTACAGTTACAATCTGGACCTGGACACTTCTACCCTCTTACTGACCCATCACAGACCGCTAGTTATAATCCACTGACAACTTAGTTAAAGTTACTGCTCTCTTCACCTTATCTCAACCCCATCTCCTCTAGATGTAAGCTCTTTTGGGCAGGGTCCTCCATCCATTGTACCAAAGTAATGCTGTAATTTACCACATTGAATGCTGCTGGACCAGCACTTAAATTATTTGCCCTTTGTATTACTTGCATGCAGGGTTGTTCCTAGGGTTTGTACTACATACTATTGTACAATATACTATTGTAGTAATACATATAGTATAGTAGCATAGTAGTTTATACTAGCAACCCCCCGATCTTTAAGAATCAATCAACCCCGCATTTTAAGACCTCTACCCCCAGGCTGGAAAAGCTGATAACTCATATGCTTCCATATCAAGAGTAATATACATAAACAGAGAATGTCTTACTAAAATTTGATAGATGTGGTCACGTCGGACATATAGTCCTTTGAAACATGCCAAATGGCAACTCCATTGAGATTTTTACCCCAAAGTCTCTTTTCTGAGCAAAATTCCTGGACCAATCTATTTATACACTTCTGTCACAGGCTCGCCCCCCCCCGCTTCCAAGTTTATTTCCCTTTTAATTATAAATCAAACTTAGTTATAAAAGTGACTCAATAACGTGACAATCCACTTTGTAAACTGTTTTACTGCTGCAATCTTATATGCACTGTGAATAACGACAGTTTCTGTTTATTTTCTTGGCACCTTTATAAATAAACTATCAGGGTTATTCAATAAAAGTTCTTATTGTTTAAAATGGTGCTAATTGTGCCCCAACCAATCAGATTAGCTTTCAATGTGTAATTAAGATCTGATTGGTTGGGGCAAAATTAGCACCATTTTAAACGATAAGAACTTTTATGAATCTCCCGTGAAGTCTAAAAAAGTCCTCTACCCTCTTTCCCATCTCCTCTCCTACCTCTCTCTTTGCTTCTCTCATCCCCCTTCTTCTTTCTCTCTCCCCTCTCACTCCATGCCTCCTCTTTTCTCCCCCTCTTTTTCTCTCTCTTCCCACTCTCTCTTTCTTCCCCCTCCTGGAAACGGCATTGAGCTCTCTCGTCATATGTACCCTCCTCCCACTGTTGAGTGCGCTTGCGGGCGCAGATAGGGGTCGGCTTCTCCAATGGCGCGCAGAAAGTGGAGGAGGGTTGATGACATGTCGCTTGAGCTTCTGCGTCGTGGCCATGGCATCATCGACACCTTTCTTTTAGTATGTAGGATATAATATAGTATAGTTAGGTATAGTATAGTAGTAATGTATATGTAGTATAGTAGTAATATACTGTAAATAGTATAGTAGTGTAGTGTATATAGTATAGTGTTATACCTTAAAATGTACTTTCATTGCCATTACTTTTCATAGGAAGCTCACAAAATGGTCGAGAAGCAACATTAAGCAAGTTGCTGGAGAAGCAGCTACAAGAAGCACAGGGGAAGGTGAGCAATGGGCTCGATCACACAAGTGAGTTATTTTAAGGTTAATCCTCCCCAATAGTTAGAAGCTGGCAGATGTACTGTAGGACTATCGTGTGACTTGGATTACCAGTTCCCGTGTAGCTCCCAGCTTTGCCTCAAACTACTGCTTCTGGGACTCCACTTGAACCCTGTTACTATAGACTGGAATTTGGTGGTAGAAGGAGACAACTATTAAAGACTATGCTGTGAAGGTTTTTTTATAAGCGATCCGGGTATAAAGTACCCTTTCTCAAGCGAGTACTTGTTACCCAAAACATGTTGTGGTGCAAGGATCACTAATCAAAAAGCCTTCACAGCACAGCACAAACTCCAGTATATAGATGTAGAACTTACATGTTATACAGCACAGTGTTCTTCTATCCCTTCTCTCTGCTTCCTCTCCAAGCTTTCCAAGCTCTTTTGCAAATGTCAGAGGAGGCTGCTAAGGGAATAGCATTCAGTCATTGGCTGTGATGTCATCTGTTACATCCATGGCTATAACATATACAATTTTTCATTTGGGGGGTGAATATACCCTTTAGCATAAATGAAAATCCCTGGAGGGAAACAACTACAACTCCCAGCATTCACTGAGAGCTATCAGATGTCAGTGGATGCTAGAAAATGGCTTAGAATATCTACTCCAATGCAAAACATGAACAGACTACTGTACATTCCATGCTTTTTAGTCCCTCCAGACACATTGCCTATAATCATAGTAGGGGTTCCAACTTTAGTGATGTGATAAAGGGTGTGTGTGTTTATCTGGTCTCTCACACACCTCAAACACAGCTGCGCCCTATGAAAAAATAACAACAGCCCCAACGGCAGAACAAACTGAACATTGAGTCAAACTTAAAGCAACACTTACAAGCGATTCACTCTATAATATGCCTTTATTGAATTAAGTGTTTTACACGTAAACTATCTGTGTGTCTTGACCTGTAGAATATGTCAGCTGAATTCCCTTCTTTTCCCGTTGCAGTGTGTAAGGGTTAAATGGACCCAGACAATGCAGAATTGCTGAGTCTGCAAATTCACATACAGTCCCAGCCGTTGGCAGCCCTCCAGCTGCTCTTAAAGGACAATGTCCAATAAGCCTAATTTTCTCATTGGACACATTAAGTTCTACATCAACCACCTTAAAGGGCAGCTTCTTTAAAAACACTTTTGGCCTATAAAGTTAATGTCAAAGGGTAATATCACTGACTATATAATATTCTATTATATATAATAGAAAAGGCTTTAAGCAATCCACATGGAACCAGGAATCACTCTACTTCTTCAGGACCATAAAGCACCATTTTGTAATTATGTCTGGTAAAGTTACCTTCTGGGCCCTGAGTAACTCCTCTCTCAGGAACTCAGAGCCTTTCTCTCTAATTTCTACTGAGGAACTGCGCAGGCGAGAAAGGTCATACTGAGGAGTTTCAGAATGCTCCCCCCTAGTATTTGGAGGCTCAGCATTGGTAGAGCTGGTCCACTCTTCCATGGCATCGGAGCGGCACAACTGGGAAACCCCATCTAGGACAGGTGCTTGTCTGCGGAAAGAGTAAGGGGGATGCAACTGACTGAAGAATCAACAAAAAAAACTCAGTGTCATTTAATTAAAATGATCAGTTTACAGATTAAGTACCAGACTGGGGGAAAAAAGCACAAAAGGGCACGGCCACACTTCAACGCAAGCGCATGCGATTTCATGTGCGATTTTGTTGCGTTTGCGCATGCGTATTTTCATTAATTATTGAAAAACACATCGCAAATCGTGATCGTAACGCACCCGAAAACGCACGTTTCCGGTGCATTGCCGCGTTTTCAATGATATGAAAAAACACAAGCACAAACACAAAAAAAGCGCAGCAGTGTGGCCTAGCCAACCCACAGCAAGTAGTCGCATTTAGTTTGATCTAGTGTAGGTGGAACACAGAAAACAACCACCTGCTTTTAATGAATGACATGTAAATTGGGGCTTATATAATAAAAGGTGGCAATATTTGTGCTATTATTTTCCAACCAATTAGATATTAGGTTTTTACTGGACTACTGCAGTTTAGAAACATCTGATTGGTTACTGAAGATTAATGCCAGAAAAAATTTTTTACCTCTTATTAAACAAGACCCTATTAGGTCTAGGCCACACTTGCGGGTTTCTCACATATCTAAACAATCGCGTTTTGCATGTGAGAAACCTATTCCAGTGCATGTCAGTGTGGGTGGCTATATTGCATGGGCTGCTTTGTGCTATGATTTCGGGGGGCGTGCGCTCCGATTTTGGAATATTGTGCAAATTGCAGCACAAACTGACAATGCGTGTGAAAAAAGAGCGAATTCACTTGCATTTTTACCCACGTTACCATCCAGTCCAGTGTGGATGTATCAGTGAATCACTGGATATGATAAGGGACCCTCAAATAAAGGCTGGGTACAAATAAAAGCTGGGTACACATGGGCAGATGTTTTGGCCTGGTTAACCTTTTCAATGCCGAAACATTGCAAAATCAATCATGATTTTCTGCCATGTCTGACTGGAAAACTGATCAGACGGTTGCAGGAACATTGTGTGAAAATCCAAAAATAACGGTCGGTCGGCCCGAAATATCTGCTTGTGTGTACACAGCCTAAAACAAAGGTAGATCAATAAAATAAACCAATATTTAATTATAAGACTTTTATTACCGTAATTATTATCATTTGTACATTATAACATACTTTTATTTAAGATGAATGAAGAGTTGGATCCTACTTTTCCTTTTATCTTACTTGTAAAAAGTTACATAAACAATATTCATTAAAAAGTAACCAGTCACCCACAGTCACAAGCCAGTACGTAGTTCATTAACCGGGTCTGTCTTGTAGTAAAACATCCAAACGTGATAATGAATCCTCCAAATTTATCTGATTTCATTCAGATAAAATGAATTAAATAAATGAATGAACTTCCATTTTTACTATGTTTCTTATTTAGGTTTATATGCTCTGTTGCTGTCTCTCTCCCTTTCATACATCACAGCTTATATCACAGCTAACACTGTACCGCTGTGTATTTCACCTGCTAGTGCACAGAGATTCAACGCTTTGACTGTATCCAACAGCCCATGACAGCAAATAGCATTAGCAATAACTTCAGGGTCAGAGTTTGAATATATCTGTACTATATCTGTATAGGTATAGCAACGTCCCATTGTAACAAAGTAGATTAAATATCAGATATTAATCTTCAATATTTAATCAACATTGATACATTGGATCATGCTATCTCTGGACATGCAGATAGGGTGTCTCTATAAATACAGATCTCCTAGTTAGTAAAGTTATTCTGCAGAAGTGCAATCGATCCAATGAGAAGCTCTGTTCAAAGCTCCTTGTAATCAACTCATTGCAACACACAGAAACCATGCAGATTTTATAGCACTTCACCTCCAGTGTGGGGCTATGTAAGCTGGTGGAATAAAATAAACATGTGCAGTTGTTTTCTTACCCTGATCTCCACATCCCACCAGTGACCAGCTTGCACTCTCTCCTCCTGGCTGTCTCAGAGACGGGAACATCCAGGAAGCATCCCAATGCGATCCAAGAGTCAGGGTGACCCAACCAGAGTGCAGGGTCACAACAGAGTTTGCAGTGGTGTAAAAGGGTATAGAGAGGGGGTATAAAGAGAGGGAAATGTGAGGGGGTACAAACAGACTACAGCAGGGGTATAGACAGAGGGTACAGAGAGGGAGTATAGAAGGGGGTATAGACAGAGAGTACTATAAACAGATAGTATAGACAGGGGGCATGAAGATAGGGTATAGAGAGGGGGTATAAAGAAAGGGTGAAGAGAGGGGGTATAGAAAAGGGGAATAGAAAGGGGTTTAGAAAGATGGTATAGACAGGGGGTGACGAGATTCTGGGCTCATATTACTACACCACAGAGTTTTCCTGCATCCCACTCAAGTATGTGCTGCTCACTCCTCTCCTTGTCACTTCCTCCCTCCCCCCTCACTCTGCGGCACACACAGAGGAAACACTTCCAGCTGCAGGGAGAGGGATGAGACAAGGGGGAGGGCAGGAGGAAGACAGGGTGGTGTACAGAAGAGGACCATCCTAGTCTGTACTGGACACCAGGGTGGAGAGTTCTGCAAAGCAATATAACATGTATCATAGTAATGGTCTCCATATGTGCATTCCTGCAGTTGCCTGAACATCATATGTACAGCATTGACATATATAAAAAAACACGAACTTTACAATGTGGATATAGGTTACTATACTTCCTATCAGAATCATTAATGACTGTATACCAATTACCATATATCCTGCCCCTCCCCCATTTGTCCCTACACATGGAACTGGTCATGTGACTCCCATCTGTTTCGTATTGCTGTAACAGCCGCCTTCTGCTGGGTCATGTGACTGTCATGTGATACACCCATGGGGCGTATTGTGGGTATTTTTTTCAATGAATTGATTTTTTTTTTTTTTTAGAGAAAGTTGAATGGCTCAATGTAAATGTCAATGAATGATTTTTGCCTTCCCATCAATACAGATGATTATATATTATAATTAGATTTTATTTTCTGGATTTATTATAAATTATATATATTCTTTATTTTCTTATATAGCACTGAGAATTTCGCATCTGACATTTGTCGTTTAACTTCCCGACCGACTACACCATTTTATGTCGTTGTACGATAACAATTTCAACGTTCATCCCCTAGACACAAACAACAAACATTAGGCTGGGTGACTGCGTACAGGTGTGGCGTTCTTATGGTTTATCGATGACATTTATTTCAGCGGAAGTGTTCAAGGGACAGCAAACAACATGTTTGAGTTATGGTGGCCAAAGATGCTTAGATCCCGGTCGCACAATACTGGGATATCCTATACCGTATACCTTACGATCGTCAGATTGTGTATGGACGATCTTTCACTGATCTTCCAATAATTTCCCCATCGGGCCAGATGAAACATTTTTGGCCTACCAGCAATCCAAACGTACGACCCACGGATTGTAGATTCAGTTTTTAGCATCTATGGCCACCTTTCCCAGACACCTCCTTTCCTTGTTAATCATCGTTTTTATAGATAAATATATTATTGTGTAGTATGATGTCCAATACAGGGAAAGCAAGGGCAGCAGTGAAGGAGGGTGGTATTGGACTTTGTAATCTTGCAGGGGCGTAACTAGAGGGGAGCAGGGGGAACAACCACAGGGGGGCGGCACGACCGTTGTTGGATGACCGACCAATGATGCTGTCATTTCATACCCATGAAATCACGACCGTTGTCTTTACTTAAATCTGCAGTGTGTATGGCCACCTTTAGTTTTTCTGTTCACATCAGGTCCTGCCCTATAGAGCTTACAGGGAGATTCATCCAGAGCCGCAAGCTCTCTGGGCAAATCTTCCGTATCGGATATACCAGAGGCTGCACGGCTCTGGGTGAATCTCCCCTGCACGTAAGTATTTAACGCCAGCTATTACTGGTGTTTTAATCATATTAATCTGTTGGCATTAGCACTAATACATGTATAGTAACCTAAAACTTATTAATTATTGTAATCCGCAGTTGATACCCATGTATAGTATAGTATAGTATTTGAGGTTGAATAAAGACATACGTCCATCCAGTCCAACCCATCTAGCAATATCCTCATTTCCTGCCTAACTGTTGATCCAGAGGAAGGCAAAAAAAAAACACCAAATTTATGAAGGGGGAAAAAATTCCTTCCTGACTCCAAGTGGCAATCGGAAATTTCCCTGGATCAACTCTACTTTATGTATCAATACCAGTAACTTGCAACATTCCTTGTTTGCAGAACTCATCCAGCTTTTTGAAACTGACCAATGAACCTGCCATTACAACGTCCGCTGGAAGAAAGTCTTAAGGGATGTCCTCGTGTCCTTTGACATGTTCTATTGGTGAACAATGCCCAAGATAGGGGAAAGATTGAAATTTCCCTGGATCAACTCTACTTTATGTATTAATACCAGTATCTTGCAAACTTCCTTGTTTGAGAAAACTCATCCAGCTTTTTTTTCAAATTGACCAATGAACACTGCCATAACAACGTCCACGGGAAGAACAGTTCCATAGCTTTACCGTTCTCACAGTGAAAACCCTTTCGAATTGAAGCCTAAACCTTTTTTCTTCTTTTTTCAATTCTTATAGATGGCAATGTGTTCCTCTGACATGCTCTATTGGTGAACAATGGCCCAGATAGTTATTGTATGGCCCGTTAATGTATTTATACACAGTAATCATATCCCCACCCAAGCGCCTTTTCTCCAGGTACATAATTGTAACTTTTCCACTCTCTTCATATCAAGCTCCCCCAATCCCTTATTAATTTAGTTGCCTTCTGAACCTTCCATTTCAAAGATGTCCTTTTTGTACACAGGATTCCAAAATTGCACGCTGCATATTCCAAATGAGGCCTTACCAATGCTTTGTAAAGAGGGAGAATTACATTTTCCTCCCTTGAATCCATACCTCTCTTTATACAAGACAATACCATGCTGGCTCTGGCTGTTGCTGCCTGGCACTGCTTGCTACCTTAAGTTTGTTTATCCAAAAACTCCAAGATCCCTTTCCTAGGGATTCACTTAAAGGGCATGTCCACCCCCAAAACTATAATCCCCCCAACTAACTGGCCCTATCATGTAGTGTAGTGTAATCCTTACCTCACATCCCAGCTCCATAGGTTCTCTGTAGTCCCCCCCCAAAGTCCCAAAAACTGCCCACCAGGAGGCTAGCAGGTCATATAGGACACTGCCTGCTAGCTGGCCTAGGTAGATTTTTGCCATGCGTACTGCAGCCCTTCTCCCCCCTCCCTCCCCTCTCCCTCTCCAGCCCTCATTCACGTTTACTATCCCTCCCCCTAGCATAAAAGCCCTTCAGTACAGTATTCCCCCATGTCTCCCAGCCCCAACCGCATATTTTTTATTTTTAGAAAGCTCCCCAAACTCTTACTTACCTCTCCTCTTTCCTCCGGCGAAGTGAGCTGCCGGCAGCCGCGTCTGTTATTGGCTGCCGCTCAGCCAATCACAGACGCGGCTGCCGGTCCCGCCCCTCTGCTTGCATTTCCTTGCAAGCAGAGGGCCGGGAGTGCGGCGGAGGAAAGAGGGGAGGTAAGTAGAGTTTGGGGGGCTTTCTAAAAAAAAAAATATAGCGGTTGGGGCTGGGAGCCCAGGGGGGATCTTATATTAAAAATTCAATTTTAGGGTGGACATACACTTTAACACAGAGCCATTTATAGTATAAGTAGCACAAGGATTTTTAAGTCCAAAATGCATCACCTTGCATTTATCAACATTGAATTTCATCTGCCACTTAGCAGCCCAATGTGATAATCTATCTAGATCCCCTTGCAACGATTGCACATCCTCTGAAGTTTTTAATGGTCGACAAAGTTTTGTGTCGTCAGCAAACACAGAAACCTTGCTGACAATACCCACTTCCAAATCATTAATAAATAGATTAAATAGAAGCGGCCCCAACACAGAACCCTGTGGCGCACCACTTAGCACTTTAGTCCATAATGATGAAGCCCCATTAACAACTACTCTCTGCATCCTATTCATTAACCAATTTTCTATCCATGTACAAATGTGACTCCCCAGACCAACAGACCTTAGCTTATTCATTAGTCGCCTATGGGGGACTGTATCAAAAGCCTTTGCAAAATCCAAGTAAACTACATCTACTGCTATGCCAGAGTCTAAATTTCTACTTACTTCCTCATAAAAGCCAAGCAAGTTAGTTTGACAAGATCTATTCCTCCTAAATCCATGCTGGTTACTACTTATAATGTCAGTCCTTGAAACATACTCTAGAACATGTTCCCTTATTAAACTTTCCAGGATCTTCCCCACCACTGAAGTTAAACTTACAGGCCTGTAATTACCCGGCTGTGAACGACTACCCTTTTTGAATATTGGAATAACATCAGCCTTTTTCCAATCCAGAGGCACACCACCGGACATGAGGGAATCTGCAAAAATAAGAAACAATGGCCTAGATAAAACTGAACTTAGCTCCCTAAGTACCCGAGGATGTATTTTATCCTGTCCAGGAGATTTATTAATATTAACCTTCTTTAGTTCTTTCTGTACCATATCCTCGGTTAACCAAAGTGCACTTGAATCTTTTATACCATTATTGCTACTATATTGTAGCATATTGATGTTTAAATCCTGCAGGCAAATTATAAATAATATTGTTATAATTAGCACGCTACTACATAATAGCTTGCTGATTATAAGCACATGGCTCCTCCTCCCTCCTAAGGCTGTGCGCTCATGGCGCAGTCTATTTGTTGGTGCACAATGATCTTTATATGGTCGGAGAATCCGCAGTGAATATGATATCCTTATAATTTACAGTAGGGGGTACATTATGCACTATATTATTGTTATTTCTGACAGTAATGATTATATATTTATTAATATACAGTATGGTGGCTCAGTGGTTAGCATCTCCCACAATCCTAAAATATAGGGACATTTGATTGTAAGCTCTTTGGGGATCGACCTGATGTGAATTGATAAGCTAACTTTAAATTGCTGCATAAAATTCTGTGTAAATATGTGTGTAGAATAGACAATGCAAGACATTACTGTGTATAAGGATATGGTTTTATTATGGGTCATATTCTGGTCATATATAAAGGGAAGACTGTGGGACATTTATATAAAGGGAAGACTGTGGGACATTCAAGGTACAGTATATGCTTTAAAGGGGCATTTGGAGGGTGTGTCAGCATTGTACTGTGTGGCCCTTTCACTTAATCAGCCCACATTATTCCATAGTCACCTCCATCTGCTCTGCACTAACCTTTCAGACCTTACCAGATTACCATTTTCTATCCAGATGTATTTTAAGTGAATTTTCCCTGTAGCAGATGTACTAGAAATGTGAGAACCTGACTCTTACCATGAAGTTGCAATGTGGTGGAATTAAAGGTACTCCTTTTTGTGCTACCAATGCAAAATTTTACTACTGTTTGTAATTTTCCCAGACCAACCATTGTAAACTCCAAGCCACACCCTCTATCAGTCTTGGCCTTGACTATTGTCCAGTAGTGTAAAATAATAGGTGTAAATAATAATTGTATTTTTCCAATTATCTGTAGTGCTGGCTATTCTACTACAACTATTAACAATGTATATCATTCTTCAGCTGATATACAGTTTATGTAAATTAGCAGTAGTAATTATTGCATTTAAAGGTGGCCATACACATCGCTGATACTCGACAAATCCCATCAGATACTGTGTATGGGGATCAGTCAGGGCTGTGTATGTGGTTAACACTGCCTGTTATCTGATAGTTCACATGAGATCAAAATCGTATGTGAATGTCCTTCTTAAGGCTGGGTACGCACCATACAATATTTCCGGCTGACTGACCGGTGTACTGTGTATCGGTAGGTTGGTCAGACAGAAATATTGTATAGTGTGGATGAGGGCGGGCGCGGCCGATCTTGGTCGCCTGATCAGACGAATTGGCATGTTGATAAATCACAGCCGAACGTGCGGTTCAATATGGACCATATGATTGGTCTCAGCAAACTGTCGGCAAATGACAGTGATTCATCCTGGCTGACCGCTCGCTAGTAGCGAATGGTCAGTCGGGGAGAAAGATTCCCTCATGTATGCCCAGTCCTGCGTCAGGTGTCAGTACACTGCGTGTGGATAGTGGTATTAGGTAGCGACCCCCTGTGCGGTTACTTGAAATTCATCATTTTTACTGGCAGCTTCCTCCAATAGCAATAAACACAATGGATAGGAATTTTATTGCGCACAATTACTGTTATCTTCAAATAGTTAATTTAAAGTAATGAAGGGGAAAAATAGATAATGCTGCCTAGATATATGTAACCTCCAAGAACAAAAATTCTCCTAATTTCTGTATATCTATCGCCCCCATGTGGCCGCCCAAGGATTCACAGCCCTATTACTCAACTGGTGTTGTTAATCTTGTTCCTAATAATCTGAAAGAAAATCCAAACAGGAAAAGATTTAAAGAACAAACAATTTACATTTGAGGAGAGAGAATGGTGCCAGGACCTGCACACGCTAAACCCACGCCCGGTCACGGTTGGGGGGGGAAGTAGGGACAACAAAGCCAATAGTGTAAGAGGGATTATGAGATCACAGGACCCTACATAAAGTAGTGGACAATTTCAACTTCACATTTCAGGGGGAAACGAGAAGGACACAACAACTAAGCGAAACTCTTAAAGATACACTGTGAGTAACCTACCTAATTCTCTCATATACAATAACACGCACACGTTTCTACTCCACGTACACAAAACCCTAACAGTGGCGGACAAATTATTTCTGACATCAGGAGACAGGCAGCAAACTCTAGGGGTCAATATCTGGACAGACAAATAATCCAGTAAAATGGTAGGTTCCTGGAATAAATTTCTAGCCTCATTGAATACTGTGATTCTGAGATTTGTCCACCCCTTCCCCGAGATCATATAAACTGTTATCTCACCCTATTAGGGGAATTTAGAGACATAGTAACCAGACATTTTCATGGCTTGAGACCCCTCGCCTCTCCCTATTACACAAATATTAAGAAAGTAGCTTTTACTTCTCCTTTGCACACAGAGGCTGGTAGCAGCACCCTGAGATCGTTGGAGATATAAACGTGCTCTCACTTTGCACAGACACTGGACAGACAGTTCCCATTATTGTGACAGCAGAAAACTGCAAAATGAAAACCTTTCAAATGTTATTTCTTTCCGTTCTAATGGGATCTCATGTCTGGATTGTGTGGGTGTTAAAAAGAGGTGTAAATGGTCCATGTGGATGATGATCACTATAGGAAGAATCTTTCATAACATTATAGTTCCATCCAATCTGATTTCCCTTATTACAAGGAGCCTAGAGATGTTTCCCTAGATGTTGGAATATTAAGAATGGACACACAGAACCATCACATATAGAACATTCTCCAAACACAGACACACTGTACCTGTGCTGCCCCCTGTAGGTTTTGATTGATTTCTGTTCAGCTGCATTAATATCAATGTACAAATCAGTAATAGCTCATTTACCCTTCATCCATTTTTGTCTGTTTTTCCGAGCGCACACATGTTTGAAACAGGCAAGTTCATTGATCTCTCATATAGCATTGATCTGGTCAGTTTATTTTCTGATCTTTAAAGGGGGCCCGGCGATCAGCTGTTACTTCTTAACTCATTTCCTAGCTGCCGGTTCCCCACATATAGCAGGCCCAATTACATGTCTTTCAGTATAGTACTAAGAACACATGCACACTGCTGTCACTTTAAATGTTACCCTAATAACAAGTTTCTATTTATTGTTACACACTCCATCCAGAGCTGCCTAAGGGCCCAACCATCCACACCCATGACAGTGACCTACAGTAATCATGTGGCAGATGCCAAGTTAGGTACCTTCTCTCGCTTGCTACTGCGTTGGCGTGGCAGCATCTACAAACTGTTGTACCAGGAATTCCTCATCTTTATCAGCTGTTACTTCATCATTAGCGCCATCTACAGGTACCTTTCTGACCCTTTAACATTTTGTTTTTATAGAGAAATGAATGGACCTGATGAAAAGGTCAGTTGATTCAGCAGCCAACAGAAAATGCTTTAAATGCATAAGGAGTGGTAGCATAAAATTAATGGTTCTGCCAGGCTTCCTGAGTGCTTCAGCACTAACTTTAATACAGGAAGGCCCAGGACACTTACCTGGAAGATAAAAACTGTATGTGCTGTAGCTCCTCAATGAAACAATATTGGGAGGTAGGAATTGTCAATCCTACCTACCTGCCCCGCCCCCAGGTACTTTCATTTTTAAAAAGTAAATTTTTACAGTATATTTCTCCTTTACAGTCCAGAACCCCCACACCCACCACCCAGTCCCAGACTGAGGCAAAGCCTATGGGCAGAGTGTGTCTTCCTATGAGTTGCCCCACCTGTCTAATGAAGGGGGCATGGACTGAATGGGGTAGGACATTTTTTACCTGTAGTAGACCGGTAAACTTGAGCAACTTCAGTGTATTAATCCTATATTTCTGTTTAAAGTTATACCTTTTGCTGGCTAATGAACATGAAGGTGGAATTTACCCAGAGCTGCAAATATTCTTCTAAAATGAGTTTAAAGGGGAACTGTGACTAATCAAAGACTCACGGTGTCAGGAAATGTCTGATCATTTATACCAGTGATGTTGTTTTGTCTCCATGACAGGTTGTTACTCGATGAGCTGCAGAGAGTTTATTTTGAGAAGCTGGCGCTGTATTGTGATAACTACGCAGAATTAATTCCCGTGTCCTTCGTTTTAGGTAAGAAGGTAATGAAAAGGTAATGAAAAGGGCTCAGCGCCACAACCAAAAAATTCTATTGGCCCCTTTACTTAAATACAACGTGGTGAACCGAATTATCTCCCTATATAAACTATATAGATCAACAATAGGGAGGTCATATCAGCACTGTGTGTAGCCATTTTAATACCTGGTGACTGCTCCCCAGTAGTGACTGGACTGCTTAAGTGTCTCCGCCCTTGACCTGCCCAAACTGTGCCCCTGGCCTGCCCAGACTATGCCCGAGCCATGACAAACTCTGCACTGTCCATCTGCAATTTTTTATGAATGAGCAGTGGGTTGGGTACCCATGTTATAAAGAAATATTATTATTATTATTATACAGGCATATATCTTCAAATATTTCTGTTATTAGGTTTTTATGTCACACTGGTGGTCTCTCGCTGGTGGGGACAATATGAGAGCATTCCATGGCCAGACCGCCTCATGTGCTTGGTGTCAAGTAATGTTCAAGGGACAGATGAGAGAGGAAGGATGCTTCGCCGGACACTTATGCGCTATGCCAGTCTGACTGGGGTCCTGATCCTGCGTTCAGTCAGCACTGCGGTTTACATGAGGTTCCCCACATTGCAGCATGTCGTAAATGCAGGTTAGTTATTGGGGTCTAGACATCGTCATCTATTATAATCAGTGTTTAGCCATGTCATCAGTTTTTATGTATTAGGACTGCACTATGGGATCCAGTCAGATGGTTTATTATTTTCAGGTTTGCACCTAACAAGACGTAATGGTAATAAAGGACAGAAATAAAGTGTACTTATTAACACAGAACCATTTGTTTTCCCCGCCCACTTAAGGTTTTATGACGCCCACTGAGCGCATGAAGTTTGACAGCCTGGTGTCCTCACACAACAAATTCTGGGTTCCTTGTGTTTGGTTTGCAAACTTAGCAGTGACCGCGAGGAACGAGGGAAGGATCAAGGACAATGTCATTCTTCAGCTGATTCTCAAAGTAGGAACAATAGTGATGGGAATGTCAGTTTGGAGTTTTAGGAGTTTTTTGTGATTAATTAAGTGGCTGATATTTTACCGCCCTGGATCCCATCTATCTCAGTACCGAGAGCTGAGAAAATGTACTATCGGAGTTAAAGTCGTGCTTACCAATATTGAAATGTATAGTTTTCATGATTAGATCATACTCAATAACCATGAATATCCTGTATAATACAATAATGCTTAGCTATATCATCAGTGTAACCGGACCCAATAAACCGGTGTAATATAGACGTAACGCAACCCATTACTTTAACATATGAGGATATTAGTAGTTGGTTTGGGGTCCCATGACCTGTGTAATTTGGTCTGTGGTCACAAAATTCATTGCAGAAACACAGTCCTTAGCACATCCACGAGCTCCGGGGGCAGACTCTTCCAACCCTTACCCCAGAAGGGTTAATAATATACAATATACATAGAAGAATTTTGAAGGATCGCACACCTTGTAAATGTGAATAAACTTTTATTGAACCATCAACGCAACACGCACAACGTTTCGGGGGCTCCTCCCCCTTCCTCGGGTGCTACAAATTGGATCCTCCCATCCCCTTAAATACCCACAATGCTTGGTGGACACACCCACTTCAGGGAAACAAAGTACATTGCACCTTGCCATAGTGACCAGGTGCAATGTACTTGATATGATATTCTAAAAGAGAAATAATTAAGATAAATATGGGCAAAATAATGTGAAATATAAATACGCGTGATAAACCCTTTGAGTGTAAAATACTGTGTATAAAAAGAGTAAATACAATGTATAAAATCTATCAAAACTGTGTACAAGTACCAATATAGTAATAAGACGTGAATAATACAAATAAAATGGATAATAAAATAATACGAGCAATCAAGAGATGGTGTTTAACAATCCTAATCATAATAACGCGTATGAAAAATAATGGAACGATCCTAGTCATATTGTCATATATAAACTGCAACAATTGCTAAAAATATAAAAAAAAGTACCTACTTTGTAACAAAATTCCACTAGATGGCGCTCTCATCTCAGACTGTAAAATAAACAGAGTTTTTACAGTGAACTGGAAGATCTAAAGAAATGCTAGCAACATAATTATAATAATATCTTAATAATAATACACATGATTGATTATAGGAAGCAGGACATATTAAACTCTTCATTCATCCCATTGGGTGACATAGTATCTAATCTGTCTATCCATACTAGCTCTCTCTGCAACAGGAACTGTTCATAGTTCCCTCCTCGTGGGTGTCTTTTGACTACTTCTAACATAAGCAAGCGTAGTTGGGATACATGATGTTTATGGGCAAAAAAAATGTCTGCTAACTGATATTTCAAACATTTGTGTTCTCCTATTCTGATACGTGCCTCTCTTTTGGTCTTCCCAACATATGCCCAACCGCACTGACATTTTAACATATATATGGCGCCTGTAGATCTGCATGTAGCAAAGTGTTGTAGTCTGATCTTACATCCCTTCCGAGAGTGATTAATCTCCTCCCCAGGTATTATAGCATTGCAGGATTGACAGTTTCTGCATGGAAACGTACCTGCTTTAGTTTCCCTTAATACCATCTGTTTAGAACTTAAAGGAACTGTAAACTTAAAAAACTAACAGGGTTATTCAATAAAAGTTCTTATTGTTAAAAATGGTGCTAATTTTGCCCCAACCAATCAGATGTTAGCTTTCAAATGTTAAATAAGATCTGATTGGTTGGGGCAAAATTAGTACCATTTTAAACGATAAGACCTTTTATTGAATCTCCCTGTAAGTGTTTGCCAATCATTTCTATTATTCCCAGGGAGGTGAGAACGCTTATTCCCACCTCCCTGTGAATAATAGTTTGCTCAGGGGACACAGCGGCACTTACCTTACCTGGCGCTCCACTCGCAGGTCCTTCTGAACTAACAGCCGCGCTGTCCTGCTCTCCCTATCGCGCGCCTATCTTTTGCATTGGCGTGCATGCAAACTATTATTCACAGGGAGGTGACAATAAGCGTTCTCACCTCCCTGTGAATAATAGAAAGATTGGCAAACACTACAATGGATTGCACTTTGTCCTCTTTCTGGCTGGTACCCAATACACTTCTTCCTCCTGACCGACCGACCATTCAAGATAACTCAACCAGTCGGCCAGGAGGAAGGACATGTCGTTCACTGCAAAAGCAGACTCGGCTGACAGTACGCCGGCCGCACGTGCAGTCCCATAGATGACCGAACGATCGGCTGTGGTTTTCTCGATTTAGACGTTCGTTTTCCAGTTTCAGACGAACTGAACACTGAACCGTAATAACAAACTGTTTAGCAACTTTCATGCACAAAGGTAGGCTCTGGAGGGACCAGTAAAACAAATTGGCAACAGTATTTTTTACATCTGCAGCTTCCAATGAACATAACTTATTTAACAGTGCACTTATCCTTTTAATGTGAACCACGAACATCAAAAATCAACAATGTTTGCGGGGACTGTAACCCCCCTTTCATCATGTGGTTGAACGAGGTAACCCACCAATCCTAAACGTTGGTGATTTTTGGTGTTCACTACTTAAATTTCGTTGTCCCCATTTTTGTAATTTACCATTACTGTATCTTTGGAGTGCGACTCTCTCAATCTAGTTGTATACTTGATCATGCAATGTATCCACTTTTTAAGATACTCTCCCCACTACCCCACTGCATTTTATTATATTAAAGGGTATTTCCAAACCCTCACCTGGATAGAACTGAGGGCACTTCATCAGGCCCAAGGCCTTCTTTACCTCTGATTCAGGCAATGCCAGTGGTATAAGGACAGACAATGTGGCAGCAGTCTCGTACTAAAGAGATCAGGAGCCGAGAGAAGCCAATACCTTGATGAGGATTGACCCCAATTATAAAGATTAGCTCAGTCCAACCTGTCAGACCTACGGCCTACACATACCTGGAGCCCAGAATCAGGTGCAGATGTGCTATCAAGGGGCCAGCTGGAAATACAGAGTGGAGCTTGACGCACACGGCTGGTGTTTCAGAGTTTCAAACAGCCAGATTGGATGGATGCCAGATTGGATCTAATAGCAACACTCGAATTGCCAAGGCGAAAAATTTCTTTTCAAGGTACCCACAGAAGGGTGAGGGCAATAGAGCACTCGCCCAAGACTGGAATTAATCTAAGGGCATACATCTTCCCACCAATACCTCTAATTTTCAGGGTTTTGAAAAAAGATCCGATCAGCCAAGATACAGTACTTTGCATCCTCCGATTGGCCACGCGGCTGGTATCCACGTGAGGAGGTTGGCCATGCGGACCCGATTCATCTCCTCCATGAAGGATTTGCTCTATCAGGGTCTGTTTCTTCACCCGAACCCGGAAATCTCAGTTTAACAGCGTGGAGATTGATCGGGGAAGGTTGAGTGATCAGGGTTTCTAGTCAGGTGGATAACAAACCCTGTTGCAGGCAAGAGTCCATCCACCTCATCTAGATATGCCAGCATCTGGAAAGTCTTCAAGGTCTGGGCCCAATAAGTGAGGTCCCTTTTGCAAACCAGTCCTCAATCTGGATTTTCTGCAGGTTGGCTTGAAGAGGCCTGAGCCTAGTACATTGAAGGTTGCAAGTATCAGCCTTGTCAGTACGTTAGATAAAAAGCTTCTGCAAGAAGAACTAGTCAGGATTCTGCAGGGCGGTGAGGCGTATTAGACCTCCAGAAAGCTTGTTGCCCAATGGGACTTACCTACTGTGCTGAAAATCTAATCAAACCTCCTTTTGAGCCAAAGAATCAGTTTCTATCTGGGTATCAACACTGAAGACGTGTGTTCTAGTGGCAATAACATCAGGAGAAGGGCAAATGAAATAACGGCCCTTTCAATTAAAGCCCAATATGAATGTTCTTCCAAGGCAATTATCATGCATCATTCTGAAGGGGTTTTGCCTAAAGTAATTTCAAGCTTCCATATCAATGAACCCATCATCCTCCCAGCCTTTTCGCAGAAGATCTTTGAGTCTAATCCAGACTTAAGGAATTGGATGTTACGGGAATGCATTCTTGCCTACTAGAAAGAACTCGAGACATCAGGAGGTCGGACAAACCTGTTTGTGTTACCTTCAGGTTCCAAAAAAAGGAGCAGCAGCAACTGTCTCTACAATAAAGGAGATGGATCGTTAGAGCGATCAACAGAGCGTACGAAGCATCGCAACTGCACCTCCCCAAGGGATAACAGCTCATTTCCAAAGGGGGATAGCGACATCTTGGGCAGTAGAAGAGGGAGCCACTACAGAGGCGTTTGCCGGGCCGCCACAGTGGCAACGCCCAATACCTTTGTTAAACATTATAAGTTAAATCTTAAGTTTGCCTCAAGGGCATGTTTGGACGCAGAGTATTGCAGTCCGTTTCTGATGAGTAAAATTTTTTTCGGCCAGTGTGTGGACAATAGTTTTTTTTCCCAGCCCATGATTGCTTGGGGTATAACCCATGTGTTTTATATGCTGCCGGGGATGGCCAGGAAAGCGGAAAACTCCTATCATACTTACCGAGAGTTTCCTTTCCTGGCCATCCCCAGGGCAGCATCCTCCCATAGATTGGCTTGAATTAGACAGTGGAAAGGGAGGAGGCGTGTCCATTTAAAGAGTAAGTGTAAACTTCTGTCCAGGCAGGGGAACCCATGTGTTTTATTATCTGCCCTGGGGATGGCCAGGAAAGGAAACTCTCGGTAAGTATGATAGGAGTTTCCGTTTCCTTTATCTTACTTGTAAAAAGTTACATAAACATATTCATTAAAAAGTAACCAGTCACCCCCAGTCACAAGCCAGTACGTAGTTCATTAACCGGGTCTGTCTGTCGTAAAAACATCCAAACGTGATAAGAATCCTTCAAATTTATCGATTTCATTCAGATAAAATGAATTAAATAAATGAATGACTTCCATTTTTACTGTTTCTTATTTAGGTTTATATGCTCTGTGTGTCTCTCCCCTTTTATACATCACAGCTTATATCACAGCTAACACTGGTACCGCTGTGTATTTCACACCTGCTAGTGCACAGAGATTCAACGCTTTGACTGTATCCAACAGCCCATGACAGCAAATAGCATTAGCAAAAACTTCAGGGTCAGAGTTTGAATATATCTGTACTAATCTGTATAGTATATGCACGTCCCATTGTAAAAAGTAGATTAAATCCGATATAATCTCAATATTTAATCAACATTGATACATTGGATCATGCTATCTCTGGACATGCAGATAGGGTGTCTTATAAATACAGATCTCCTAGTTAGTAAAGTTATTCTCAGAAGGCAATCGATCCAATGAGAAGCTTGTTCAAAGCTCCTTATCAACTCATTGCAACACACAGAAAACCATGCAGATTTATAGACTTCACCTCCAGTGGGGCTATGTAAGCTGGTGGATAAAATAAAAGTGCAGTTGTTTTCTTACCCTGATCTCACATCCCACCAGTGGCAGCTTGCACTCTCTCCTCCTGGCTGTCTCAGAGACGGAACTCCAGGAAGCATCCCAATGCGATCCAAGGTCAGGGTGACCCACCAGAGTGCAGGGTCACAACAGAGTTTGCAGTGGTGTAAAGGGTATAGAGAGGGGGTATAAAGAGAGGGAAATGTGAGGGGTACAAACGACTACAGCAGGGGTATAGACAGAGGGTACAGAGAGGGAGTATAAAAGGGGTATAGACAGAGATACTATAAAAAGATAGTTAGACAGGGGCATGAAGATAGGGTATAGAGAGGGGGTATAAAAAAGGGTGAAGAGAGGGGTATAGAAAAAGGGAATAGAAGGGGTTTAGAAAGATGGTAAGACAGGGGGGTGACGAGATTCTGGGCTCATTATTATACACCACAGAGTTTTCTGCATCCACTCAAGTATGTGCTGTCACTCCTCTCCTTGTCATTCCTCCCTCCCCCCTCACTCTGCGGCACACACAGAGGAAACACTTCCAGCTGCAGGGAGAGGGATGAGAAAGGGGAGGGCAGGAGGAAGACAGGGTGGTGTACGAAGAGGACCATCTAGTCTGTACTGGACACCAGGGTGGAGAGTTCTGCAAAGCAAATAACATGTATCATAGTAATGGTCTCCATATGTGCATCCTGCATTGCCTGAACATCATATGTACAGCATTGACAATATATAATCATCAAAAAAAAAACACGAACTTTACAATGTGGATATAGGTACTATACTTCCTATCGAATCATTATGACTGTATACCAATTACCATATATCCTGCCCCTCCCCCTTTGTCCCTACACATGGAACTGGTCATGTGACTCCCATTGTTTCGTATTGCTGAACAGCCGCCTCTGCTGGGTCATGTGACGTATGTGATACACCCATGGGGCGTATTGTGGGTATTTTTTCAATGAATTGATTTTTTTTTTTTTTTAGAGAAAGTTGAATGGCTCAATGTAAAGTCAATGAATGATTTTTGCTTCCCATCAATACAGATGATTATAATTTAATTAGATTTTATTTTTGGATATTAAAATTATATATATTCTTATTTTCTTATATAGCACTGAGAATTTGCATCTGACTTTGTCGTTTAACTTCCCGACCGACTACACCATTTATGTCGTTGTAACGATAACAATTTCACAGTTCATCCCCCGAGACACAAACAACAACATTAGGCTGGGGACTGGTACAGGTGTGGGTTCTTATGGTTTATCGATGACATTTATTTCAGCGTAAGTGTTCCAAGGGCAGCAAACAAACATGTTTGAGTATGGTGGCCAAAGATGCTAGATCCCGTCGCACAATACTGGGTATCATAACCGTATACCTTACGATCGTCAGATTGTGTATGGACGATCTTTCACTGATCTTCAATAATTTCCCCATCGGGCCAGATGAAACATTTTTGGCTACCAGCAATCCAAACGTCGACCCACGGATTGTAGATTCAGTTTTTAGCATCTATGGCCACTTTCCCAGACACCTCCTTCCTTGTTAATCATCGTTTTATAGATAAATATATTATTGTGTGTATGATGTCCAATCAGGGAAAGCAAGGGCAGCAGTGAAGGAGGGTGGTATGGAATTGTTAATCTGCAGGGGCGTAACTAGAGGGGAGCAGGGGAACAACCACAGGGGGGCGGCACACCGTTGTTGATGAACGACCAATGATGTGTAATTTCATACCCATGAAATCAACGACCGTTCTTTAATTAATCTGCAGTGTGATGGCCACCTTAGTTTTTGTTCACATCAGGTCCTGCCCTCATAGAGCTTAAGGGAGATTCATCCAGAGCCGCAAGCTCTCTGGGCAAATCTTCCGTTACGGAATACCAGAGGCTGCACGGTCTGGGTGAATCTCCCCTGCACGTAAGTATTACGCCAGCTATTAATGGTGTTTTAATCATATTAATCTGTTGGCATTAGCATTAATACATGTATGTAAACTAAAACTTATAATTATTGTAATCCGCAGTTGATACCCATGTATAGTATAGTATATTATTTGAGGTTGAATAAAGACATACGTCCATCCAGTCCAACCCATCTAGCAATATCCTCATTTCCTGCCTAACTGTTGATCCAGAGGAAGGCAAAAAAAAAAACACCAAATTTTGAAGGGGGAAAAAATTCCTTCCTGACTCCAAGTGGCAATCGGAAATTTCCCTGGATCAACTCCTTATGTATTAATACCAGTAACTTGCAACATTCCTTGTTTGCAGAACTCATCCAGCTTTTTGAAACTGACCAATGAACCTGCCATTACAAGTCCGCTGGAGAAAGTCTTAAGGATGTCCTCGTGTCCTTGACATGTTCTATTGGTGAACAATGCCAAGATAGGAAAGATTAATTTCCTGGATCAACTCTACTTTATGATTAATACCAGTTATCTTGCAAACTTCTGTTTAGAAAATCATCCAGTTTTTTTTCAAATTGACCAATGAACGCCCATAACAACGTCCACGGAAGAAGTTCCATAGCTTTACGTTCTCACAGTGAAAACCCTTTCGAATGAGCCTAAACCTTTTTCTTCTTTTTTCAATCTTACTAGATGGCAATGTGTTCCTCTGACATGCTCTATTGGTGAACAATGGCCCAGATAGTTATTGTATGGCCCGTTAATGTATTTTTATACACAGTAATCATATCCCCACCCAAGCGCCTTTTCTCCAGGTACATAATTGTAACTTTCAGGCTCCTTCATATCAAGCTCCCCCAATCCCTTATTAATAGTTGCCTTCTGAACCTTCCATTCAAAGATGTCCTTTTTGTACAAGGATTCAAAATTGCGCTGCATATTCCAAATGAGGCCTTACCATGCTTTGTAAAGAGGGAGAATTACATTTCCTCCCTTGAATCCATACCTCTCTTTATACAAGACAATACCATGCTGCTCTGGCTGTTGCTGCCTGGCACTGCTTGCTACCTTAAGTTTGTTTTCCAAAACTCAAGATCCCTTTCCTAGGGATTCACTTAAGGGCATGTCCACCCCCCAAAACTATAATCCCCCAACTAACTGCCCATCATGTAGTGTAGTGTAATCCTTACCTCACATCCCAGCTCCATAGGTTCTCCTGTAGTCCCCCCCCAAAGTCCCAAAAACTGCCCACCAGGAGGCTAGCAGGTCATATAGGACACTGCCTGCTAGCTGGCCTAGGTAGATTTTTGCCATGCGTACTGCAGCCCTTCTCCCCCCTCCCTCCCCCTCCCTCTCCCCCTCTTCCCGTTCTACTATCCCTCCCCTAGCATAAAGCCCTTCAGTACAGTATTCCCCCATGTCTCCCAGCCCCAACCGCATATTTTTTATTTTTAGAAAGCTCCCAAACTCTTACCTCTCCTCTTCCTCCGGCGAAGTGAGCTGCCGGCAGCGCGTCGTGATTGGCTGCCGCTCAGCCAATCACAGACGCGGCTGCCGGTCCCGCCCCTCTGCTTGCATTTCCTACAAGCAGAGGGCCGGGAGGCGGCGGAGGAAAGAGGGGAGGTAAGTAGAGTTTGGGGGGCTTTCTAAAAAAAAAAAATATAGCGGTGGGGCTGGGAGCCCAGGGGGGATCTTATATTAAAAATTCAATTTTAGGGGGACTACACTTTAACACAGAGCCATTTATAGTATAAGTAGCACAAGGATTTTTAAGTCCAAAATGCATCACCTTGCATTATCAACATTGAATTTCATCTGCCACTTAGCAGCCCAATGTGATAATCTATCTAGATCCCCTTGCAACGATTGACATCCTCTGAAGTTTTTAATGGTCGACAAAGTTTTGTGTCGTCAGCAACACAGAAACCTTGCTGACAATACCCATTCCAAATCATTAATAAATAGATTAAATAGAAGCGGCCCCACACAGAACCCTGTGGCGCACCACTTAGCACTTTAGTCCATAATGATGAAGCCCCATTAACAACTACTCTCTGCACCTATTCATTAACCAATTTTCTATCCATGTACAAATGTGACTCCCCAGACCAACAGACCTTAGCTTATTCATTAGTCGCCTAGGGGGACTGTATCAAAAGCCTTTGCAAATCCAAGTAAACTACATCTACTGCTATGCCAAGTCTAAATTTCTACTTACTTCCTCATAAAGCCAAGCAAGTTAGTTTGACAAGATCTATTCCTCCTAAATCATGCTGGTTATACTTATAATGTCAGTCCTTGAACATAACTCTAGAACAATGTTCCCTTATTAAACTTTCCAGGATCTTCCCCACCACTGAAGTTAAACTTACAGGCCTGTAATTACCCGGCTGTGACGACACCCTTTTTAATATTGGAATAACATCAGCCTTTTTCCAATCCAGAGGCCACCACCGGACATGAGGGAATCTGCAAAAATAAGAAACAATGGCCTAGATAAAACTGAACTTAGCTCCCTAAGTACCCGAGGATGTATTTTATCCTGTCCAGGAGATTTATTAATATTAACCTTCTTTAGTTCTTTTGTACCATATCCTCGGTTAACCAAAGGCACTTGAATCTTTTATACCATTATTGCTACTATATTGTAGCATATTGATGTTTAAATCTGCAGGCAAATTATAAATAATATTGTTATAATTAGCACGCTACTACATAATAGCTTGCTGATTATAAGCCCATGGCTCCTCCTCCCTCCTAAGGCTGTGCGCTCATGGCGCAGTCTATTTGTTGGTGCACAATGATCTTTATATGGTGGAGAATCCGCAGTGAATATGATATCCTTATAATTTACAGTAGGGGGTACATTATGCACTATATTATTGTTATTTCTGACAGTAATGATTATATATTTATTAATATACAGTATGGTGGCTCAGTGGTTAGCATCTCCCACAATCCTAAAAATATAGGGACATTTGATTGTAAGCTCTTTGGGGATCGACCTGATGTGAATTGAAGCTAACTTTAAATTGCTGCATAAAATTTGTGTAAATATGTGTGTAGAATAGACAATGCAAGACATTACTGTGTATAAGGAATGGTTTTATTATGGGTCATATTCTGGTCATATATAAAGGGAAGACTGTGGACATTTATAAAGGGAAGACTGTGGGACATTCAAGGTACAGTATATGCTTTAAAGGGCATTTGGGGTGTGTCAGCATTGGTACTGTTTGGCCCTTTCACTTAATCAGCCACCATTATTCCATAGTCACTCCATCTGCTCTGCACTAACCTTTCAGACCTTACCAGATTACCATTTCTATCCAGATGTATTTTAAGTGAATTTTTCCCTGTAGCAGATGTACTAGAAATGTGAGAACCTGACTCTTACCATGAAGTTGCAATGTGGTGGAATTAAAGGTAATCTTTTTGTGCTACCATGCAAAATTTTACTACTGTTTGTAATTTCCCAGACCAACCATTGTAAACTCCAAGCCACACCCTCTATCAGTCTTGGCCTTGACTATTTCCAGTGTGTAAAATAATAGGTGTAAAATAATTGTATTTTCCAATTATCTGTGTGCTGGCTCATTCTACTACAAATTACTAATTTATAGTGGCCGATGAACAATGGGGTGATAATTATATACAGTTTATGTAAATTAGCAGTAGTAATTATTGCATTTAAGGTGGCATACACATCGCTGATACTCGACAAATCCCATCAGATATGTGTATGGGGATCAGTCAGGTGGGTATGTGGTTAACACTGCCTGTTATCTGATAGTTCACATGAGATCAAAATCGTATGTGAATGTCCTTCTTAAGGCTGGGTAAGCACCATAAATATATTTCCGGCTGACTGACGGTGTACTGTGTATCGGTAGGTTGGTCAGACAGAAATAGTATAGTGTGGATGAGGGCGGGCGCGGCCGATCTTGGTCGCCTGATCAGACGAATTGGCATGTTGATAAATCACAGCCGAACGTGCGGTTAATATGGACCATATGATTGGTCTCAGCAAACTGTCGGCAAATGACAGTGATTCCATTGGCTGACCGCTCGCTAGTAGCGAATGGTCAGGCGGGCGAAAGATTCCCTCATGTATGCCAGTCCTCGTCAGGTGTCAGTACACTGCGTGTGGATAGTGGTATTAGGTAGCGACCCCTGTGCGGTTACTTGAAATTCATCATTTTTACTGGCAGCTTCTCCAATAGCAATAAACACAATGGATAGGAATTTTATTGCGCACAATTACTGTTATCTTCAAATAGTTAATTTAAAGTAATGAAGGGGAAAAATAGATAATGCTGCCTAGATATATGTAACCTCCAAGAACAAAAATTCTCCTAATTTCTGTATATCATCGCCCCCATGTGGCCGCCTAAGGATTCACAGCCCATTACTCAACTGGTGTTGTAATCTTGTTCCTAATAATCTGAAAGAAAATCCAAACAGAAAAGATTTAAAGAACAAACATTTACATTTGAGGAGAGAGAATGGTGCCAGGACCTGCACACGCTAAACCCGCCCCCCGGTCACGGTTGGGGGGGGAAGTAGGGCAACAAAGCCAATAGTGTAAGAGGGATTATGAGATCACAGGACCCTACATAAGTAGTGGACAATTTCAACTTCACATTCAGGGGGAAACGAGAAGGCACAACAACTAAGCGAAACTCATACACTGGGAGTAACCTACCTAATTCTCTCAATACAATAACACGCACACGTTTCTACTCCACGTACACAAAACCCTAACAGTGGCGGACAAATTATTCTGACATCAGGAGACAGGCAGCAAACTCTAGGGGTCAATATCTGGACAGACAAATAATCCAGTAAAATGGTAGGTTCCTGGATAAATTTCTAGCCTCATTGAATACTGTGATTCTGAGATTTGTCACCCCTTCCCCGAGATCATATAAACTGTTATCTCACCCTATAGGGTGAATTTAGGACATAGTAACCAGACATTTTCATGGCTTGAGACCCCTCGCCTCTCCCTATACAACAAATATTAGAAAGTAGCTTTTACTTCTCCTTTGCACACAGAGGCTGGTAGCAGCACCCTGAGATCGTTGGAGATATAAACGTGCTCTCACTTTGCAAAGACACTGGACAGACAGTTCCCGTCATGTTGACAGCAGAAAAC
Source organism: Hymenochirus boettgeri (assembly GCA_019447015.1). Taxonomy (NCBI): domain Eukaryota; kingdom Metazoa; phylum Chordata; class Amphibia; order Anura; family Pipidae; genus Hymenochirus; species Hymenochirus boettgeri. Next base: position 37,222,129 of record CM033472.1, on the reverse strand, counting down.
TGCAAAATGAAAACCTTTCAAATGTTATTTCTTTCCGTTCTAATGGGATCTCATGTCTGGATGTGTGGGTGTTAAAAAGAGGTGTAAATGGTCCATGTGGATGATGATCACTATAGGAGAATCTTTCATAACATTATAGTTCCATCCAATCTGATTTCCATTATACAAGGAGCCTAGAGATGTTTCCTAGATGTTGGAATATAAGAATGGACACACAGAACCATCACATATAGAACATTCTCAAACACAGACACACTGTACCTGTGCTGCCCCCTGTAGGTTTTGATTGATTTCTGTTCAGCTGCATTAATATCAATGTACAAATCAGTAATAGCTCATTTACCCTTCATCCATTTTTGTCTGTTTTCCGAGCGCACACATGTTTGAAACAGGCAAGTTCATTGATCTCTCATATAGCATTGATTGGTCAGTTTATTTTCTGATCTTTAAAGGGGGCCCGGCGATCAGCTGTACTTCTTAACTCATTTCTAGCTGCCTGTTCCCACATATGCAGGCCCAATTACATGTCTTTCAGTATAGTAACTAAGAACAATGCACACTGCTGTCACTTTAAATGTTACCTAATAACAAGTTTCTCATTTATTGTTACACACTCCAAGAGCTGCCTAAGGGCCCAAACCATCCACACCATGACAGGTGACCTACAGTAATCATGTGGCAGATGCAAGTTAGGTACCTTCTCTCGTTGCTACTGCGTTGGCGTCGCAGCATCTACAAACTGTTGTACCAGAATTCCTCATCTTTATCAGCTGTTACTTCATCATTAGCGCCCATCTACAGGTACCTTTCTGACCCTTTAACATTTTGTTTATTAGAGAATGAATGGACCTGATGAAAAGGTCAGTTGATTAGCAGCCAACAGAAAATGCTTTAAATGCATAAGGAGTGGTAGCATAAAATTAATGGTTCTGCCAGGTCCTGAGTGCTTCAGCACTAACTTTAATACAGGAAGGCCCAGGACACTACCTGGAAGATATAAAACTGTATGTGCTGTAGCTCCTCAATGAAACAATATTGGGAGGTAGGAATTGTCAATCTACCTACCTGCCCCGCCCCCAGGTACTTTCATTTTAAAAAGTAAATTTTACAGGATATTTCTCCTTTACAGTCCAGACCCCCACACCCACCACCCAGTCCCAGACTGAGGCAAAGCCTATGGGCAGAGTGTGTCTTCCTATGAGTTGCCCCACCTGTCTAATGAAGGGGGCATGGACTAATGGGGTAGGACATTTTTACCTGTAGTAGACGGTAAACTTGAGCAACTTCAGTGTATTAATCCTATATTTCTGTTTAATTAAAGTATACCTTTTTGGCTAATGAACATGAAGGTGGAATTACCCAGAGCTGCAAATATTCTTCTAAAATGAGTTAAAGGGGAAATGTGACTAATCAAAGGCTCACGGTGTCAGGAAATGTCTGATCATTTATACCAGTGATGTTGTTTTGTCTCCCTGACAGGTTGTTACTCGATGAGCTGCAGAGAGTTTATTTTGAGAAGCTGGCGCTGTATTGTGATAACTACGCAGAATTAATTCCCGTGTCCTTCGTTTTAGGTAAGAAGGTAATGAAAGGTAATGAAAAGGTCAGCGCCACAACAAAAAATTCTATTGGCCCCTGTTACTTAAATACAACGTGGTGAACCGAATTATCTCCCTATATAAACTATAAGATCAACAATAGGGAGGTCATATCAGCACTGTGTGTAGCATTTTAATACCTGGTGACTGCTCCCCAGTAGTGACTGGACTGCTTAGTGTCTCCGCCCTTGACCTGCCCAAACTGTGCCCCTGGCCTGCCCAGACTATGCCCGAGCCATGACAAACTCTGCACTGTCCATCTGCAATTTTTTATGAATGAGCAGTGGGTTGGGTACCCATGTTATAAAGAAATATTATTATATTATTATACAGGCATATATCTCAAATATTTCTGTTATTAGGTTTTTATGTACACTGGTGGTCTCTCGCTGGTGGGGACAATATGAGAGCTTCCATGGCCAGACCGCCTCATGTGCTTGGTGTCAAGTAGTTCAAGGGACAGATGAGAGAGGAGGATGCTTCGCCGGACACTTATGCGCTATGCCAGTCTGACGGGGTCCTGATCCTGCGTTCAGTCAGCACTGCGGTTTACATGAGGTTCCCCACATTGCAGATGTCGTAATGCAGGTTAGTTATTGGGGTCTAGACATTCGTCATCTATTATAATCAGTGTTTAGCCATGTCATCAGTTTTTATGTATTAGGACTGCACTATGGGATCCAGTCAGATGGGTTATTATTTCAGGTTTGCACCTAACAAGACGTAATGGAATAAAAGGACAGAAATAAAGTGTACTTATTAACACAGAACCATTTGTTTTCCCCGCCACTTAAGGTTTTATGACGCCCACTGAGCGCATGAAGTTGACAGCCTGGTGTCCTCACACAACAAATTCTGGGTTCCTGTGTTTGGTTTGAAACTTAGCAGTGACCGCGAGGAACGAGGGAAGGATCAGGACAATGTCATTCTTCAGCTGATTCTCAAAGTAGGAACATAGTGATGGGAATGTCAGGTTTGGAGTTTTAGGAGTTTTTTGTGATTAATTAAGTGGCTGATATTTTACCGCCCTGGATCCCATCTATCTCAGTACCGAGAGCTGAGAAAAGTACTATCGGAGTTAAAGTCGTGCTTACCAATATTGAAATGTAAGTTTCATGATTAGATCATACTCAATAACCATGAATATCCTGTATAATCAATAATGCTTAGCTATATCATCAGTGTAACCGGACCAATAAACCGTGGTAATATAGACGTAACGCAACCCTTACTTAACATATGAGGATATTAGTAGTTGGTTTGGGGTCCCATGACCTGTGTAATTTGGGTCTGTGGTCACAAAATTCATTGCAGAGAACACAGTCCTTAGCACATCCACGAGCTCCGGGGGCAGACTCTTCCAACCCTTACCCAGAAGGGTTAATAATATACAATATACATAGAAGAATTTTGAAGGATCGCACACCTTGTAAATGTGAATAAACTTTATTGAACCATAACGCAACAGCCACAACGTTTCGGGGGCTCCTCCCCCTTCCTCAGGGTGCTACAATTGGATCCTCCCATCCCTTAAATACCCCAATGTGGTGGACACACCCACTTCAGGGAAACAAAGTACATTGCCCTTGCATAGTGACCAGGTGCAATGTACTTGATATGATATTCTAAAAGAGAAATAATTAAGATAAATATGGGCAAATAATGTGAAATATAAATACGCGTGATAAACCTTGAGTGTAAAATAGTGTATAAAAAGAGTAAATACAATGTATAAATCTATCAAAACTGTGTACAAGTACCAATATAGTAATAGACGTGAATAATACAAATAAAAGGATAATAAAATAATACGAGCAATCAAGAGATGGTGTTTAACAATCCTACATATAACGCGTATGAAAAATAATGAACGATCCTAGTCATATTGTCATATAAACTGCAACAATTGCTAAAAATATAAAAAAAAGTACCTACTTTGAACAAAATTCCACTAGATGGCGCTCTCATCTCAGACTGTAAAATAAACAGAGTTACAGTGAACTGGAAGATCTAAGAAATGCTAGCAACATAATTATAATAATATCTTAATAATAATACACATGATTGATTATAGGAAGCAGGACATATTAAACTCTCATTCATCCCATTGGGTGACATAGTATCTAATCGTCTATCCATACTAGCTCTCTCTGCAACAGGAACTGTTCATAGTTCCCTCCTCGTGGGTGTCTTTTGACTACTTCTAACAAAGCAGCGTAGTTGGGATACATGATGTTTATGGGCAAAAAAGTGCTGCTAACTGATATTTCAAACATTTTGTTTTCCTATTCTGATACGTGCCTCTCTTTTGGTCTTCCCAACATATGCCCAACCGCACGGACATTTTAACATATATATGGCGCCTGTAGATCTGCATGTAGCAAAGTGTGTTAGTCTGATCTTACATCCCTTCCGAGAGTGATTAATCTCCTCCCCAGGTATTATAGCATTGCAGGATTGACAGTTTCTGCATGGAAACGTACCTGCTTTAGTTTCCCTTAATACCATCTGTTTTAGAACTTAAAGGAACTGTAAACTTAAAAAACTAACAGGGTTATTCAATAAAAGTTCTTATTGTTAAAAATGGTGCTAATTTTGCCCCAACCAATCATTTGTGAGCTTTCAAATGTTAAATAAGATCTGATTGGTTGGGGCAAAATTAGTACCATTTTAACGATAAGACCTTTTATGAATCTCTGTATGGTTTGCCAATCATTTCTATTATTCCCAGGGAGGTGGAACGCTTATTCCCACCTCCCTGTGAATAATAGTTTGCTCAGGGACACAGCGGCACTTACCTTACCTGGGCTCCACTCGCAGGTCCTTTCGAACTAAACAGCGCGCTTGTCCTGCTCTCCCTATCGCGCCGCCTATCTTTTGCATTGGCGTGCATGCAAACTATTATTCACAGGGAGGTGACAATAAGCTTCTCACCTCCTGTGAATATAGAAAGATTGGCAAACACTTATTTTTTAGGTTTACAGTTCCTTGAATTCTTTCGGCAAATCTGCATTAATCAAAGTATTAGATAGGCTTTTAGCCTTACGGTAAGGAAACAAGCAGGAGCTTCAAACATTTACCATACATTGGGTCAGACTACAAGAGCTTACTGACAATCTTTTGTATATGAGGTGACAGAGTATTTACGTATAGACAAAGGGTAAACATTTCACAAACTATTTATAAATGTTCTCTAGGTAATCTTAGAACTTCGCTCATCTCCTGTTCCAACCTACTCTGCTAGTACCCTCTGTCCATAAACCTTTGTGTCATTTCCTTTAATCTGATTTTACACAATTCATCATCCTTTACAATACATCTGACCCTCAAAAACTGACTTTTTGGTTAGCCCCTTGAAGACACCTTTTGGATGGAAATGGATGCCAACATGTTGTTTCTATCTGTTTTTTTAACGTAAAGATCAGTTTCCAGAATGTGCCTTTTGTTACAAGTAACAAATAATCTTAAAGGGTATGTCCACTCAAAAATAACTGTTTCTATCTGTTTTACTGAGAACAGGAGGTAAATGCCTATTTCTTCACCTCCCGTTCTTCAGTAAATCTGCAGGAGAGCAGGAGAACTTACCGGGATCGTTCCAGCGCTGACAGAGCCGCGGCCGAAATCCCCGACGCCTCCGACGCATCTCCAGGCTTTGCAAAATGCGCGCATGCGCACACGTGCTAAGGAGAGTGGAACGCGCGAAGGTATCGGGGATTTGGCCGCGGGCTCTGTCAGCGCTGGAACGATCCCGGTAAGTTCTCCTGCTCTCCTGCACGATTTAATGAAGAAAGGGAGGTAAAAATAGTGCATTTACCTCCTGTTCTTCAGTAAACAGATAGAAAGCAAGTTAATTTTTGATGGACATACCCTTAATATTATTAATGATATATCATATCTATATTTATTATTATTATTAATATTATTATTATTATTATTATTATTATTATGATGATGATGATGATTATGTGTAGCATTTCTTTGATCTTCCGTTCACGTAAATACTGTTTATTTTACAGTCTGATGAGACGCCCATCTAGTGGAATTTTGTTACCAAGTAGGTACTTTGTTTATATTCTAGAATTGTTGCAGGTTATAAATGACAATATGACTAGGATAGTTCCATATTTTTCATACGCGCTTTATCACCGTATTTATATTCACATTATGTAATAATATTGATATTCTTATGTTTTTATATTAAATAGTATGATCACATTATCATCATAGTATTATATCACAATGTATAACTTTTTTGCCATATTTATCTTAATTATTTATTACTCTTTAGAATATATTATCAAAAGTACATTGCACCTGGTACTTTGGCACTTTATGTACTTTGTTCCCTGAAGTGGGGTGTGTCCACAAGCATTGTGGGGATTTAAGGGATGGAAGGATCCATTTTGTAGCCACTGAGGAGGGGGAGGAGCGTGTGTGTGATGGGTCAATAAAAGTTTATTCACATTTACAAGGTGTGTGATCTTTCAAATTTCTTATGGATATCACAAAACTCCTTGGTACTTCTAATATAATTATAGTTATAGTACCATATGATTCACTATTTAGGAGTGTTAAGCTTTTCAAAAAAAATGTGTAGTAAAGAGCAACCAAAAAACTCAGACAACCCCACAGGTATTGCTATAAACAAACGTGCGTTTATGTGCACACCACGACATGTTTTCGGACAGTCTAGGTCACTTTCTCAAGTGGAAGGACCTAGACTGTCCGAAACATGTCGTGGTGGCACCCATAAATGCACGTTTGTTTATAGCAATACCTGTGGGGTTGTCTGAGTTTTTGGTTGCTCTTTACTACACATTTTTATTTTGAATTTATGTCCAGGAACAGACATCTGGGCAACCAAAGTCTATAGGAGATGTGGTGAGCTGAATTGCATTTATGTTAAGCTTTTCAGCTGAAGTTCATCAACAGCTATGGAACTGCATTTTGGGAATCCCTGTTTTTTTGTATTCAACTGTTTTTGGTGTCCAGGGCCTTCTAATTTCATTGCACACCAGACAATTTCATAAGCTACAGCAGTAACAGCCTTTAATATGTGACGTTTAGTGCCCTTCAGCACCTACTTCAGGCAAGGTAGAGCTGCAGGGCATTGAAATGTCACTTTATATTTTGTTGGAGTTACTAGTGTATGTGGTGTAACATGTCACCCAGCACATGGACATGTCAGTATATGGTGTGCGATTGAATTCTCTCATTTCCAATGATAATTTGCTGTTAAAGTGGCTGGAAAGTGAATTATTTGGTTCAATGACTTTATTTATTTTGCTAGGAGCTGAATTCTCTGCGCACACAGTGTGGAAGACTCTATGGCTATGACTGGATTAGTATCCCATTGGTTTACACGCAGGTGAAGTATTATATACAACCCTAATGTATATAAAACATTACATAATTCCTTTGGGCTTCAATAGACACCACAAATATGTCTTTGGCCTTATACATAAGGGAAAAGACCATAAAAACATGATAATCTGTACACAGGCTGCCCTAAAAATATTTGCCAGTGTTGCCCATTGGTACGGAGCTGTTGATCACTATGGCACATTCCCCTCGACCACCCGTCTGTCCATTTAACTTTTCCTTATCATATAGGTGGTCACAGTCGCTGTGTACAGCTTCTTCCTCGCTTGCTTGATCGGGAGACAATTTCTAGATCCCCAGAAGGGGTATCCTGGGCATGATTTGGACCTCTATGTCCCAGTTTTCACCCTGCTACAGTTTTTCTTCTATGCTGGCTGGTTAAAGGTAAGGAAGATGGCTCTCAAACTATGAGAAAGGTCAGTGATAAGTCATTCTAATCAGCAGCTTCAGGGCTACAAAATAGAAGTAAGGCGAGATAGACTGTAGAATCCTTGTCAGACCCTGTACCAGATTACAATTTTTATCCAGATGTATTTTAAGTGAATTTCCCTGTAGCAGATGTACTAGAAATGTGAGAACCTGACTCTTACCATGAGTTGCAATGTGGTGGAATTAAAGGTAACTCCTTTTGTGCTACCAATGCAAAATTTTACTACTGTTTGTAATTTTCCCAGACCACCATTGTAAACTCCAAGCCACACCCTCTATCAGTCTTGGCCTTGACTATGTTTCAGTAGTGTAAAATAATAGGTGTAAAATAATAATGTTTTCAAATATCTGTAGTGCTGGCATTCTACTACACATTAACAAAGTTACTATGGCTAACAATGGGCTGATAATTATATACAGTTTATGTAAATTAGCATAGATTATTGCATTTAAAGGTGGCCATAAACATCGCTGATACTCGACAAATCCCATCAGATATGTGATGGGGATCAGTCAGGGCTGTGTATGTGGTTAACACTGCCTGTTATCTGATAGTTCACATGAGATCAAAATCGTATGTGAATGTCTTCTTAAGGCTGGGTACGCACCATACAATATTTCGGCTGAGCTGAACGGTGTACTGGTGTATCGGTAGTTGGTCAGACCAGAAATATTGTATGTGTGGATGAGGGCGGGCGCGGCCGATCTTGGCCTATCAGACGAATTGGCATGTTGATAAATACAGCCGAACGTGCGGTTATTCAATATGGACCATATGATTGGTCTCAGCAAACTGTCGGCAAATGACAGTGATTCATCCTGGCTGACCGCTCGCTAGTAGCGAATGGTCAGTCGGGGAGAAGATTCCCTCATGTATGCCCAGTCCTGCGTCAGGTGTCAGTACAATGCGTGTGGATAGTGTGGTATTAGGTAGCGACCCCCTGTGCGGTTACTTGAAATTCATCATTTTTACGGCAGCTTCCTCCAATAGCAATAACACCAATGGATAGGAATTTATTGGCGCACAATTACTGTTACTTCAAATAGTTAATTAAAGTAATGAAGGGGAAAAATAGATAATGGCCTAGTATATGTAACCTCCAAGAACAAAATTCTCCTAATTTTGTATATCTATCGCCCCCATGTGGCCGCCAAGGATTCACAGCCTATTACTCAACTGGTGTTGTAATCTTGTTCCTAATAATCTGAAAGAAAATCCAAACAGGAAAAGATTAAAGAACAAACAATTTACATTTGAGGAGAGAGAATGGTGCCAGGACCTGCACACGCTAAACCCACGCCCGGTCACGGTTGGGGGGGGAAGTAGGGACACAAAGCCAATAGTGTAAGAGGGATTATGAGATCACAGGACCCTACAAAAGTAGTGGACAATTTCAACTTCACATTTCAGGGGGAAACGAGAAGGACACAACAACTAAGCGAAACTCTTAAAGATACACTGTGATAACCTACCTAATTCTCTCATTATACAATAACACGCACACGTTTCTACTCCACGTACACAAAACCCTAACAGTGGCGGACAAATTATTTCTGACATCAGGAGACAGGCAGCCAAACTCTAGGGGTCAATATCTGGACAGACAATAATCCAGTAAAATGGTAGGTTCCTGGATAAATTTCTAGCCTCATTGAATACTGTGATTCTGAGATTTGTCCACCCCTTCCCCGAGATCATATAAACTGTTATCTCACCCTATTAGGGTGAATTTAGCGACATAGTAACCAGACATTTCATGGCTTGAGAACCCTCGCCTCTCCTATTACACCAATATTAGAAAGTAGCTTTTTTCTCCTTTGCACACAGAGGCTGGTAGCCGAGCACCTGAGATCGTTGGAGATATAAACGTGCTCCTCACTTTGCACAGACACTGGACAGACAGTTCCCATTTAGGACAGCAAGAAAAACTGCAAAATGAAAACCTTTCAAATGTTATTTCTTTCCGTTCTAATGGGATCTCATGTCTGGATTGTGTGGGTGTTAAAAAGAGGTGTAATGGTCCATGTGGATGATGATCACTATAGGAAGAATCTTTCATAACATTATAGTTCATCCAATCTGATTTCCCTATATTACAAGGAGCCTAGAGATGTTTCCCTAGATGTTGGAATATAAGAATGGACACACAGAACCATCACATATAGAACATTCTCCAACACAGACACACTGTACCTGTGCTGCCCCCTGTAGGTTTGATTGATTTCTGTTCAGCTGCATTAATATAATGTACAAATCAGAATAGCTCATTACCCTTCATCCATTTTTGTCTGTTTTTCCGAGCGCACACATGTTTGAAAACAGGCAAGTTCATTGATCTCTCATATAGCATTGATCTGGTCGTTATTTTTGATCTTTAAAGGGGCCTGGCGATCAGCTGTTACTTCTTAATCATTTCCTAGCTGCCTGTTCCCCACTATAGCAGGCCCAATTACATGTCTTTCAGTTAGTACTAAGAACACATGCACACTGCTGTCACTTTAAATGTTACCCTAATACAAGTTTTCTATTATTGTTACACACTCCATCCAGAGCTGCCTAAGGGCCAAACCATCCACACCCATGACAGTGACCTACAGTAATCATGTGGCGATGCCAAGTTAGGTACCTTCTCTCGCTTGCTACTGCGTTGGCGTGGCAGCATCTACAAACTGTTGTAAGGAATTCCTCATCTTATCAGCTGTTCTATCATATTAGCGCCACTACAGGTACCTTTGACCCTTTAACATTTGTTTTTATAGAGAATGAATGGACCTGATGAAAAGGTCAGTTGATTCAGCAGCCACAGAAAAATGCTTTAAATGCATAAGGAGTGGTAGCATAAAATTAATGGTTCGCCAGGCTTCCTGAGTGCTTCGCACTAACTTTTACAGGAAGGGCCCAGGACACTTACCTGGAAGATAAAACTGTATGTGCTGTAGCTCCTCATGAAACAATATTGGGAGGTAGGAATTGTCAATCCTACCTACCTGCCCCGCCCCAGGTACTTTCATTTTAAAAAGTAAATTTTTTCAGTATATTTCTCCTTACAGCCAGAACCCCCACACCCACCACCAGTCCCAGACTGAGGCAAAGCCTATGGGCAGAGTGTGTCTTCCTGAGTTGCCCACCTGTCTAATGAAGGGGGCATGGACTGAATGGGGTAGGACATTTTTTACCTGTAGTAGACCGTAAAACTTGAGCAACTCGTGTATTAATCATATATTTCTGTTTAAAGTTATAACCTTTTGCTGGGCTAATGAACATGAAGGTGGAATATACCCAGAGCTGCAAATATCTTCTTCTATAAATGAGTTTAAAGGGGGAACTGTGACTAATCAAAGGACTCACGGTGTCAGGAAATGTCTGATCATTTAACCATGAGTTGTTTTGTCTCATGACAGGTGTTACTCGATGAGCTGCAGAGAGTTTATTTTGAGAAGCTGGCGCTGTATTGTGATAACTACGCAGAATTAATTCCCGTGTCCTTCGTTTTAGGTAAGAAGGTAATGAAAGGTAATGAAAAGGGCTCAGCGCCACAACCAAAAAATTCTTTGGCCCCTGACTTTAAATACAACGTGGTGAACGAATTATCCTTATATAAACTATATAGAATCAACACATAGGGAGGTCATATCAGCACTGTGTGTAGCCATTTAATACCTGGTGACTGCTCCCCAGTAGTGACTGGACTGCTTAAGTGTCTCCGCCCTGACCTGCCAAACTGTGCCCCTGGCCTGCCCAGACTATGCCCGAGCCATGACAAACTCTGCACTGTCCATCTGCAATTTTTTATGATGAGCAGTGGGTTGGGTACCATGTTATAAAAGAAATATTATATTATTATACAGGCATATATCTTCAAATATTTCTGTTATTAGGTTTTTATGTCACACTGGTGGTCTCTCGCTGGTGGGGACAATATGAGAGAATTCCATGGCCAGACCGCCTCATGTGCTTGGTGTCAAGTAATGTTCAAGGGACAGATGAGAGAGGAAGGATGCTTCGCCGGACACTATGCGCTATGCCAGTTGACTGGGGTCCTGATCCTGCGTTCAGTCAGCACTGCGGTTTACATGAGGTTCCCCACATTGCAGCATGTCGTAATGCAGGTTAGTTATTGGGGTCTAGACATCGTCATCATTATAATCATGTTTAGCCATGTCATCAGTTTTTATGTATTAGGACTGCACTATGGGATCCAGTCAGATGGTTTATTTTCAGGTTTGCACCTAACAAGAGAATGGTAATAAGGACAGAAATAAAGTGTACTATTAACACAGAACCATTGTTTTCCCCCCCACTTAAGGTTTTATGACGCCCACTGAGCGCATGAAGTTTGACAGCCTGGTGTCCTCACACAACAAATTCTGGGTTCCTTGTGTTGGTTTGCAAACTTAGCAGTGACGCGAGGAGGAACGAGGGAAGGATCAAGGACATGTCATTCTTCAGCTGATTCTCAAAGTAGGAACATAGTGATGGAATGTCAGTTTGGAGTTTTAGGAGTTTTTTTGTGATTAATTAAGTGGCTGAAATTTTACCGCCCTGGATCCCATCCATCTCAGTACCGAGAGCTGAGAAAATGTACTATCGGAGTTAAAAGTCGTGCTTACCAATATTGAAATGTATAGTTTTCATGATTAGATCATACTCAATAACCATGAATATCCTGTATAATACAATAATGCTTAGCTATATCATCAGTGTAAACCGGACCCAATAAACCGTGTGTAATATAGACTAACGCAAACCCCTTACTTTACATATGAGGATATTAGTAGTTGGTTTGGGGTCCCATGACCTGTGTAATTTGGTCTGTGGTCACAAAATTCATTGCAGAAACACAGTCCTTAGCACATCCACGAGTCTCCGGGGGCAGACTCTTCCAACCCTTACCCCAGAAGGGTTAATAATACAATATACATAGAGAATTTTGAAGGATCGCACACCTTGTAAAGTGAAAAACTTTTATTGAACCATCAACGCAACACGCACAAGTTTCGGGGGCTTCCTCCCCTTCCTCGGTGCTACAATTGGATCCTCCATTCCCTTAAATACCCAATGCTGGTGGACACACCCACTTCAGGAAACAAGTACATTGCACTTGCCATAGTGACCAGGTGCAATGTACTTGATATGATATTCTAAAAGAGAAATAATTAAGATAAATATGGGCAAAATAATGTGAAATATAAATACGCGTGATAAACCTTTGAGTGTAAATACTGTGTATAAAAAGAGTAAATACAATGTATAAAATCTATCAAAACTGTGTACAAGTACCAATAGTATAAGACGTGAATAATACAAATAAAAGGATAATAAAATAATACGAGCAATCAAGAGATGGTGTTTAACAATCCTAATCTAATAACGTATGAAATAATGAACGATCCTAGTCATATTGTCATATATAAACTGCAACAATTGCTAAAAAATAAAAAAAAGTACCTACTTTGTAACAAAATTCCACTAGATGGCGCTCTCATCTCAGACTGTAAATAAACAGAGTTTTTACAGTGAATGGAAGATCTAAAGAAATGCTAGCAACATAATTATAATAATATCTTAATAATAATACACATGATTGATATAGGAAGCAGGCATATTAAACTCTTCATTCATCCCATTGGGTGACATAGTATCTAATCTGTCTATCCATACTAGCTCTCTCTGCAACAGGAACTGTTCATAGTTCCCTCCTCGTGGGTGTCTTTTGACTACTTCTAACATAAGCAGCGTAGTTGGGATACATGATGTTTATGGGCAAAAAAAATGCTGCTAACTGATATTTCAAACATTTGTGTTCTCCTATTCTGATACGTGCCTTCTTTTGGTCTCCCAACATATGCCCAACCGCACGACATTTTACATATATATGGCGCCTGTAGATCTGCATGTAGCAAAGTGTTGGTCTGATCTTACATCCCTTCCGAGAGTGATTAATCTCCTCCCCAGGTATTATAGCATGCAGGATTGACAGTTTCTGCATGGAAACGTACTGCTTAGTTTCCTTAATACCCTATGTTTATGAACTTAAAGGAACTGTAAACTAAAAAACTAACAGGGTTATTCAATAAAAGTTCTTATGTTAAAAATGGTGCTAATTTTGCCCCAACCAATCATGTGAGCTTTAAATGTAAATAAGACTGATTGGTTGGGGAAAATTAGTACCATTTTAAACGATAAGACCTTTTATTGATCTCCTGTAAGTGGTTTGCCAACATTTCTATTATTCCCAGGGAGGTGAGAACGCTATTCCCACCTCCCTGTGAATAATAGTTTGCTCAGGGGACACAGCGGCACTTACCTTACCTGGGCTCCACTCGCAGGTCCTTCTGAAAAACTAACAGACGCGCTTTGTCCTGCTCTCCTATCGCCACGCCTTCTTTTGCATATGGCGGAATGCAAACTATTATTCACAGGGAGGTGACAATAAGCGTTCTCACCTACCTGTGAATAATAGAAAGATGGCAAACACTTATTTTTTAGTGTTTACAGGTTCCTGAATTCTTCGGCAATCTGCATAATCAAAGTTAGATAGCTTTAGCCTTACGGTTAAGGAAACAACAGCAGGAGCTCAAACATTTACCATACATGGGTCAGACTTACAAGAGTTGCTTACTGACAATCTTTGTTATATGAGGTGACAGAGTATTTACGTATAGACAAAGGGTAAACATTTACAAACTATTTAATGAAATGTTCTATAGGTAATCTTAGAACTTCGGCTCCATCTCTGTTTCAAACTACTTGCTAGACTCCTTTGTCCCAAAACCTTTGTGTCAATTTCCTTGTAATAGTAGTTTTACAACATTTCATCATCCTTATAATACATCTGACCCTCAAAAAACTGACTTTTTGGTTATAGCCCTTGAGACAACTTTGGATGGAAATGGATCGCTCAACCATGTGTTCTATCTGTTTTTACGTAAGAGCAGTTTCCAGAATGTGCTTTTGTTACAAAAGTAACAAATAATCTTAAAGGGTATGTCCATCAAAAAGCTTAACTTGTTTCTATCTGTTTTAGAGAAAAAACAGGAGTAAACTGCCACTATTTCGAACCTTCCCAGTTTCTTCAGTTAAATTTGCAGAAGAGCAGGAGAACTTACGAGGATCGTTCCAGCGCTGACAGAGCCGCGGGCCGAAATCCCCGACGCCTCCGACGCATCTCCAGGCCTGCAAAGTGCGCGCATGCGCACACTGTGCTAAGGAGAGTGGAAGCGCCGAAGGACGGGGATTTGGCCGCGGGCTCTGTCAGCGATGTGGAACGATCCCGGTAAGTTCTCCTGCTCTCTGCACGATTTATGAAGAAAGGGAGGTAAGAAATAGTGCATTTACCTCCTGTTCTTCAGTAAAACAGATAGAAAGCAAGTTAATTTTGAGTGGACATCCCTTAATTATATTAATGATATATCTATATCTATATAGTATATTATTATTATTATTATATTATTATATTATTATTATTATGATGATGATGATGATTATGTGCTAGCATTTCTTTAGATCTTCCCGTTCACTGTAAATACTGTTATTTTACAGTCTGAGTGAGGAGCGCCATCTAGTGGAATTTTGTTACAAAGTGGTACTTTGTTTATATTCTAGCAATTGTTGCAGTTATGACATGACAAATATGACTAGGATAGTTCCATATTTTTCATACGCGCTTTATCACACGTATTTATATTTCACATTATGTATTACTATTGATATCTTATGTGTTATTTATATAATATATGTTCACATTTATCAGTCCATTTATGTATTAATCACATGTATACTTTTTTTGACATATTTATCTTAATTATTTATTACTCTTTAGGAATATATATCAAGTACATTGCACTGGCACTTTGGCACTTTATGTACTTTTTCCCTGAAGGGGTGTGTCCACAAGCATTGTGGGGGTATTAAGGGGATGGAAGGATCATTTTGTAGCACCTGAGGAAGGGGGAGGAGCGTGTTGTGTGATGGTTCAATAAAAGTTATTCACATTTACAAGGTGTGTGATCTTTCAAATTCTTATGGATATCACAAAACTCCTGGTACTTTAGATATACTTATAGTTTATAGTACCATATGATTCACTATTTCAGAGTGTTAAGCTTTTCAAATAAAAATGTGTAGTAAAGAGCAACCAAAAAACTCAGACAACCCCACAGGTATTGCTATAAACAAACGATGCGTTTATTGTCACACCACGACATGTTTCGGACAGTCTAGGTCCTTTCTCAAGTGTGAAGGACGCTAGACTGTCCGAAACATGTCGTGGTGTGCACAATAAATGCACGTTGTTTATAGCAATACTGTGGGGTTGTGTCTGAGTTTTTGGTGCTCTTTACTACACATTTTTATTTTGAATTTATGTCCAGAACAGACATCTGGGCAACCAAAGTCTTATAGGAGATGTGTGGAGCTGAATTGCATATGTTAAGCTTTTCAGCTGAAGTTCATCAACAGCTATGGAACTGCATTTGGGGATCCCTGTTTTTTTGTATAACTGTTTTTGTGTCCAGGCCTTCTAAATCATTGCACACCAGACAATTTCCTAAGCTACAGCAGTAACAGCCTTAATATGTGACGTTTTAGTGCCTTCAGCACCACTTCAGGCAAGGTAGAGCTGCAGGGCATCTGAAATGCACTTTATATTTTGTTGGAGTTACTAGTGTATGTTGGGTGGTAACAGTCACACAGCACATGGACATGTCAGTATATGGATTTGCGATTGAATTCTCTCATTTCCAATGATAATTTTGATGTTAAAGTGCTGGAAAGTGAATTATTTGGTTCAATGACTTTATTTATTTCTAGGAGCTGAATTCTGCGACCAACAGTGGGAAGACTCTATGGCTATGACTGGATTAGTATCCATTGGTTTACACGCAGGTGAAGTATAATACAACCCCAATGTATATAAACATGTACATAATCCTTTGGCTTCAATAGACACCACAAATATGTCTTTGGCCTTATACATAGGGAAAGACCATAAAAAACATGATAATCTGTACACAGGCTGCCCTAAAAATATTTGCCAGTGTTGCCCATTGGTAGGAGCTGTTGATCACTATGGCACATTCCCTCGACCCCCCGTCTGTCCAGTTAACTTTTCCTATCTATAGGTGGTCCAAGTCGCTTGTGTACAGCTTCTTCCTCGCTTGCTTGATGGGAGACAATTTCTAGATCCCAAGAAGGGGTATCCTGGGCATGATTTGGACCTCTATGTCCCAGTTTTCACCCTGCTACAGTTTTCTTCTATGCGGCTGGTTAAAGGTAAGGAAGATGGCTCTCCAGATATGAGAAAGGTCAGTGATAAGTCATTCTTAATCAGCAGCTTCAGGGTACAAAATAGAAGTTAGGCGAGATAGACTGTAGAATATAGATAGATAGATAGATAGATAGATAGATAGGATAGATAGATAGATGATTGCAGTTTGATAGATAGATAGCAGAGTTAGATAGATGATAGATAGGTAGCAGTTAGTAGAGCTAGATAGCAGAGTTTAAGATAGATAGATAGAGATAGATAGATAGTAGATGATAGATAGCGAGATAGATAGATAGATGGAAAGCAGAGTTAGTAGATTATAGATAGAAGAGTAGATAGATAGCAGTTAAATAGATAGATAGATGAGAGACCAGGAGAAGGACAAGAAGTAGAAGACATAGTTAAATAGATAAACAAGAGCAGATATAAGATAGATACACAGAGAGAGAGGAGGACAGATAGAGATAGATAGGGGCAGAGGTCCATGTAGAAGGTACAAGAATGTCTCCCTGGCCAAAGGTGTGGGCAGACATTGACTACAAACTGAACACAGCAGTAAGTTTAAAATGACCAAATTGCTACCAGTATATATGAAATTGCCAGTTACTGTGCCTTGTGTTCATTAATTGGGTCTCTCTGTCCAACTCTCTGATCTCTATCTCTGTCTGTCTATTTCACTTTCTGTCTATTATCACTATCTCGGGCTGTGTGTCAGTGTTTGTGGTTGTCATCTGTCTGTATCTTTTGGCAACCTCTATAAGTGAGAGATAGATAGATAGATAGCAGTAGATAGATAGATAGCTAGCAGAGTTAGATAGATAGATAGCAGAGTTAGATAGATAGATTAGATAGATAGATATAAATGGATAGATAGCAGAGTATATAGATAGATAGATAGATAGATAGTAGATGATAGATAGATAGATAGATAAATAGATAGCAGATAGATAGATAGAAGAGAGTTAGATAGAAGATTAGGTAGCAGTTTGATAGATAGATAGCAGAGTAGATAGATAGATAGGTAGCAGTTTGATAGTAGATGACAGAGTTAGTAGATAGATAGGTAGCAGTTTGATAGATAGATAGCAGAGTTAGATAGATAGATAGGTATCAGTTAGATGATAGATGCAGAGTTAGATAGATAGCTAGTAGCAGTTAGATAGATAGTAGCAGAGTTAGTTTAGATAGCAGTTACATAGATAGATAGATAGATAGCAGAGTTTAGAATAGATAGATGATAGATAGATAGATAGATAGATAGATAGATAGATAGCAGAGTTTAGTAGATAGATAGATAGATAGATAGCAGAGTTTAGATAGATAGATAGATAGAGAGTTTAGATAGATAGATAGATAGATAGATAGATAGCAGAGTTAGATAGATAGATAGATAGATAGAGATAGCAGAGTTGGTAGTTAGCTAGATAGATAGATAGATAGAGATAGATAGATAGGATAGATAGATAGATAGCAGTGAGTGATAGATAGATAGATAGATAGATAGATAGATAGCAGAGGTTAGATAGATGCAGAGTTAGATAGGATAGATAGATAGATAGATAGATAGATAGAGATAGATAGATAGGTAGGTAGATAGACAGAGTTAGTTAGATAGATAGATAGATAGGATAGATTAGATAGTAGATCAGAGTTAGTTAGATAGATAGATAGATAGACTAGATAGATAGATAGAAGATAGATAGATAGATAGCAGAGTTAGATAGATAGATAGATAGGATAGATAGATAGATAGATAGATAGATAGCAGTAGTATGTAGATAGATAGATAGCTAGATAGATAGCAGATTAGATAGAAGAAGATGAGATAGATAGATAGATAATAGCGAGTTTAGATAGATAGATAGATAGATAGATAGATAGACAGATAGATTAGACAGAAGAGTTAGAGTAGATAGATAGAAGATAGAGTTAGATAGATAGATAGAGATAGCAGTTAGATAGATAGATAGAAGGTTAGATAGATAGCAGTTACATAGATAGATAGATAGATAGATAGATAGATAGTAGAGAGACAGAGATAGAAAGAAATAGATAGATAGATAGATAGAGAGATAGATAGATAGATAGATAGATAAGATAGATAGATAGATAGATAGGGTAGATGAGAGATAGGTGCCAGTTGATAGATAGATAGAGAGTGAGATAGATATAGATAGTAGCAGTTGATTAGATAGCAGAGTTAGATAGATAGATAGTAGGTAGCAGTTAGAAGATAGATTAGAGAGTAGATAGATAGATAGGTAGCAGTAGATAGATGATAGCAGAGTTAGATAGATAGCAGTAAGAGATAGATAGATTAGATAGCAGTAGTTATAGATAGATAGATAGGATTAGATAGATATAGATAGATAGATAGATAGATAGATAGATAGATAGCAGAGTTAGATCGATAGATAGATAGATAGCAGAGTTTGATAGATAGAAGATAGCAGAGTTAGATAGGATAGATAGATAGATAGATGATAGCAGAGTTAGATAGATAGATAGATAGATAGATAGATAGCAGAGTTAGTGTAGTTGATAGATAGTAAGATAGATAGATAGATAGATAGAAGATAGATAGCAGTTTGATGATTAGATAGATAGATAGATAGATAGATAGATAGAAGTAGATAGATAGCAGAGTAGAGATAGTAGATAGAGAGATAGATAGATAGATAGATAGATAGATAGTAGTAGATAGATAGTTATGATAGATAGAAGATAGGATAGATAGATAGGTAGATAGATAGTAGCTAGATAGATAGATAGATAGATAGAAGAGATAGATGAGATGATAGATAGAGATAGATAGATAGATAGATAGATAGATAGATAGATAGATAGATAGATAGCAGAGTAGATAGATAGATAGATAATAGAAGTAGATAGATAGCAGAGTTAGATAGATAGATAGATAGATAGATAGATAGATAGATAGCAGAGTTAGATAGATAGATAGATAGATAGATAGATAGACAGATAGACAGATAGCAGTTAGATAGATAGATAGACAGATAGCAGTTAGATAGATAGATAGACAGATAGCAGTTAGATAGATAGATAGCAGAGTTAGATAGATAGCAGTTCGATAGATAGTAGATAGATAGATAGATAGATAGAGAGACCCAGAGTAGACAAGAAAAGATAGATAGATAGATAGCAGAGATAGATAGATAGATAGATAGATAGCTAGATAGCATAGATAGATAGCAGAGTAAGATAGATAGATAGAATAGATAGATAGCGAGTTAGATAGATAGATAGATAGATAGATAAGATAGCAGTTAGTAGATGAGATAGCAGAGTTTAGATAGATAGCAGTACATAGATAGAATAGATAGATAGATAGATAGATAGAGAGACCCAGAGATAGACAAGAAATAGATATATAGATAGATAGATAGATAGATAGCAGAGATAGATAGATAGATAGATAGATAGATAGATAGATAGCAGAGTTAGATAGATAGATAGATAGTAGATAGATAGATAGATAGAGAGTAGATAGATAGATAGATAGCAGAGTTAGATAGATAGATAGATAGCAGAGTTAGATAGATAGAGAGATAGATAGACAGATAGCAGTTTGATAGATAGATAGCAGAGTTAGATAGATAGATAGGTAGCAGTTAGATATATAGATAGCAGAGTTAGATAGATAGCAGTAATAGAGTAGTAGATAGATAGAGATAGATAGTAGATAGATAGAGAGACCCGAGATAGACAAGAAGTATATAGACATAGTTAAATAATAGATAACAAGAGGCAGATATATAGATAGATCACACAGAGAGAGAGAGAGTGACAGATAGAGATAGATAGGGGCAGAGGTCCATGTAGAAGGTTCAAGAATGTCTCCCTGGCCAAAGGTGTGGGCAAGCATCTGACTACAACTGAACACAGCAGTAAGTTTAAAATGACCAAATTGCTACCAGTATATTTGAAATTGCCAGTTTACTGTGCCTTTGGTGTCATTAATTTGTGTCTCTCGTCCAACTCTCTGATCTCTATCTCTGTCTGTTATTTCACTTTCTGTCTATTTATCACTATCGGGCTGTGTGTCTATATTTGTGGTTGTCTATCTGTCTGTATCTTTTTGGCAATCTCTATAAGTAGAGAGATAGATAGATAGATAGATAGATAGCAGAGTTAGATAGATAGATAGCAGAGTTAGATAGATAGATAGCAGAGTTAGATAGATAGATAGCAGAGTAGATAGATAAGATAGATATGATAGCAGAGAGATAGATAGATAGAAGATAGATAGATAGATAGCAGAGATAGTAGATAGATAGATAGATAGATAGGATAGATAGATTAGATAGACATAGATAGATATAGATAGATAGATAGATAGATGCCAGGAGTTAGATAGATAGTAGATAGATAGATAGAATAGATAGATAAGATAGATAGATAGATAGTAGATAGATAGATAGATAGATAGATAGAAGATAGATAGATAGCCAGAGTTAGATAATAGGATAGGTGCAGGGGGTAGCAGTTTGATAGATAGATAGCAGAGTTAGATAGAGATAGTAGCAGTGTATAGATAAGTAGCAGAGTTTAGATAGATAAATAGGTGGTACGCAGTTAGATAGATAGAAGCAGAGTTAGAAGTAGGATAGGTAGCAGTTTGATAGATAATAGCAGAGTTAGATAGATAGATAGGTGCAGTTGAGATAGAAGATAGCAGAGTTAGCGATAGATAGATAGGTAGCAGTTAGATAGAAGTAGCAGAGTTAGGATAGATAGCAGTGTACAATAGCATAGAAGATTAGATAGACGAGACCCAGACGATAGACAAGAAGATAGATAGACATAGATAGATAGATAGAACGATGATAGATAGCTAGATGACAGAGGTAGATAGTACGAGTGATATAGGAGGTGAGCAGTTTGTGATAGAGATAGATGACGCAGAGTTAGATAGATCAGATAGGTAGCAGTTGACTAGCTAAGATAGCCAGAGTTAGATAGATAGAGTGTAGCGCAGTTAGAAGATAGATAGCCGAGTTAGATAGATAGATAGGTAGCAGTTAGATAGAGAGATAGCAGTCAGAGTTAGATAGATAGCAGTTTCATAGATAGATAGATAGATAGATTAGATAGAGGAGAGACCGCAGAGTAGACAAGAAGTAGAATAGACATAGATGATAGATAGATAGATAGATAGATAGAGATAGCAGAGGTTGAGATAGATAGATAGATAGATAGATAGAGAGTAGCCAGAGTTGTAGAATAGATAGATAGATAGAAGATAGATCAGATAGGTAGCAAGTTTGATAGATAGACTAGGATAGATGAGAATAGATAGATAGATAGATGATAGATAGATAGATAGAAGAAGAGTAGCAGAGTTAGATAATAGATATATAGGATATATAGATAGATGAGATAGATAGATAGATAATAGTAGATAGAGTAGATAGATATAGATAGGTATAGCGGTTAGATAGATAGGTAGATGCAGAGTTAGATAGTAGATAGATAGCAGAGTTAGATAGGATAGATAGATAGATCAGAGGTAGATAGATAGATGCAGAAGTAGATAGATGCAGATTAGAAGATAGATAGATAGTAGATAGATAAGATATAGAAGATAGCAGAGTAGATAGATAGATAGGATAGATAGATAGATAGATAGATAGATAGATAGATAGATAGATAGCAGAGTAGATAGATAGATAGATAGATAGATAGTAGATAGATAGATAGAGAGATAGACAGGATAGCAGTTGATAGAGAGACAGATAGCAGTAGATAG
This sequence comes from Hymenochirus boettgeri, assembly GCA_019447015.1. Lineage (NCBI taxonomy): Eukaryota > Metazoa > Chordata > Amphibia > Anura > Pipidae > Hymenochirus > Hymenochirus boettgeri. The sequence continues at coordinate 37,199,681 of CM033472.1, read as the reverse complement.
ATAGATAGATAGATAGATAGATAGTAGATAGCTAGCGAGTTAGTAGATAGACTAGATAGATAGCAGCGTTAGAGTAGATTAGATTAGATAGACATGATAGCAGGTAGATAGATAGATAGCAAGTGAGTTAGATAGATAGCAGTTACATACGAAGATAGATAGAGAGACCAGAGATAGGACAAGAGATAGAGCATAGGATAGATAGCAGAGATAGAAGATAGATAGAAGGATAGCAGAGAGAAGATAGATAGATAGATAGATAGATAGATAGATAGATTAGATAGATAGAGATAGCAAGGTTAGATAGATAGATAGATAGATAAGCTTAGAGTATAGATGTAGATAGATAGATAGATAGATAGAATAGATAGATAGATAGCTAGATCAGATAGTAGAAGACAGATAGCAGTTTAGATAGATAGATAGATAGATAGATAGATAGATAGATAGATAGATAGAAAGCAGAGTTAGATAGATAGATAGCAGAGTTAGATAGATAGCAGTTACATAGATAGATAGATAGAGAGACCCAGAGATAGACAAGAAGTAGATAGACATAGTTAAATAGATAAACAAGAGGCAGATATATAGATAGATGGGTAATGATCCTGGTAAGTGTTGGTTAAGGTTGAAAGGGTATGTCCTCTCAAAAATTAACTTGCTTTCTATCTGTTTTACTGAAGAACAGGAGGTAAATGCACTATTTCTTACCTCCCGTTCTTCAGTAAATCTTGCAGGAGAGCAGGAGAACTTACCGGGATCGTTCCAGCTATTACAGTGACAGGAAGATCTAAAGAAATGCTAGCAACATAATCATCATCATCATCATAATAATAAAAAATAATAATCATAATATATAATAAAATATACATATATAGATAAGATATATCATTAATAATAATTAAAGGGTATGTCCACTAAAAATTAACTTGCTTTCTATCTGTTTTACTGAAGAACAGGAGGTAAATGCACTATTTCTTACCTCCCGTTCTTCATTAAATCGTGCAGGAGAGCAGGAGAAATACCGGGATCGTTCCAGCGCTGACAGAGCGCGGGCCAAATCCCCGATTCCTTCGGCGCTTCCACTTCCTCTAGCACAGTGTGCGCAATGCGCGCATGTGCAAGACTGGCTGGAGATGCGTCGGAGGGTCGTCGGGGATTTCGGCCGCGGCTCTGTCAGCGCGTGGACGATCCCGGTAAGTTCTCCTGCTCTCCTGCAAGATTTACTGAGAAACGGGAGTAAGAAATAGTGCATTTACCTCTGTTCTCAGTAAAACAGATAGAAAGCATTAATTTTGTGAGTGGACATACCCTTAAGATTATTTGTTACTTGTAACAAAAGCACATTCTGAGAAACTGATCTTTTACGTTAAAAAAACAGATAGAAACAACATGTTGGCATCCATTTCCATCAAAAGGTGTTTAAGGGGCTACCAAAAAAGTCAGTTTTTTGAGGGTCAGATGTATTGTAAAGAGGATGAATGAATTGTGTAAAATCAGATTAAGGAAAAATGACACAAAGGTTTATGGACAGAGGGTACTAGCAGAGTAGGTGGAACAGGAGATGAGCGAAGTTCTAAGATTACCTAGAGAACATTTATTAAATAGTTTGTGAATGTTTACCCTTTGTCTATACGTATAATACTCTGTCACCTCATATACAAAAGATTGTCCGTAAGCATCTTGTAGTCTGACCCAATGTATGGTAAATGTTTGAAGCTCCTGCTTTGTTTTCTTACCGTAAGGCTAAAGCCTCTTATCTATACTTGATTAATGCAGATTTGCCGAAAGAATTCAAGGAAACTGTAAACCTAAAAAATAAGTGTTTGCCAATCTTTCTATTATTCACAGGAGGTGAGAAAGCTTATTGTCACCTCCCTGTGAATATAGTTTGCTGCACGCCAATGCAAAAGATATGGCGGCGATAGGGAGAGCAGGACAGCGCGGCTGTTGTTAGTAGAAGGAACTGCGAGTGGAGCGCCAGGTAAGGTAAGTGCCGCTGTGTCCCCGCGAGCAAACTATATTCACAGGGAGTGGGAATAAGCGTTCTCACCTCCCTGGGAATAATAGAAATGATTGGCAAACACTTACAGGGAGATTCAATAAAAGGTCTTATCGTTAAAATGGTACTAATTTTGCCCCAACCAATCAGATCTTATTTAACATTTGAAAGCTAACAACATGATTGGTTGGGGCAAAATTAGCACCATTTTTAACAATAAGAACTTTTATTGAATAACCCTGTTAGTTTTTTTAAGTTCAGTTCCTTAAGTTCTAAACAGATGGGATTAAGGGAAACTAAGCAGGACGTTTCCATGCAGAAAATGTCAATCCGCAATGCTATAATACCTGGGGAGGAGATAATCACTCTCGAAGGGAATGTAAGATCAGACTACAACACTTTGCTACATGCAGATCTACAGGCCCATATATATGTTAAAATGTCCGTGCGCGTTGGGCATATGTTGGGAAGACCAAAAGAGAGGCACGTATCAGAATAGGAGAACACAAATGTTTGAAATATCAGTTAGCAGACACTTTTTTGCCCATAAACATCATGTATCCCAACTACGCTGCTTATGTTAGAAGTAGTCAAAAGACACCCACGAGGAGGGAACTATGAACAGTTCCTGTTGCAGAGAGAGCTAGTATGGATAGACAGATTAGATACTAGTCACCCAATGGGATGAATGAAGAGTTTATAAGTCCTGCTTCCTATAATCAATCATGTGTATTATTATTAAGATATTATTAATTATGTTGCTAGCATTTCTTAGATCTTCCAGTTCACTGTAAAAACTCTGTTATTTTACAGTCTGAGATGAGAGCGCCATCTAGTGGAATTTTGTTACAAAGTAGGACTTTTTTTTATTTTTTAGCAATTGTTGCAGTTTATATATGACATATGACTAGGATCGGTATTATTTTTCATACGCGTTATTATGATTAGGATTGTTAAACACCATCTCTGATTGCTCGTATTATTTTATTATCCATTTTATTTGTATTATTCACGTCTTATTACTATATTGGTACTTGTACACAGTTTTGATAGATTTTATACATTGTATTTACTCTTTTATAAACAGCTATTTTACACTCAAAGGGTTTATCACGCGTATTTATATTTCACATTTTTGGCCCATATTTATCTTAATTATTTCTCTTTAGAATATCATATCAAGTACATTGCACCTGGTCACTATGGCAAGGTGCAATGTACTTTGTTTCCTGAAGGGGGTGTGTCACCAAGCATTGTGGGTATTTAAGGGGATGGGAGGATCCAATTTGTAGCACCGAGGAAGGGGAGGAGCCCCCGAAACGTTGTGGGTGTTGCGTGTTGATGTTCAATAAAAGTTTATTCACATTTACAAGGGTGCGATCCTTCAAAATTCTTCTATGTTATTGTATATTTAACCCTTCTGGGGTAAGGGTTGAAGGTCGCCCCCGGGCTCGTGGATGTGCTAAGGAATGTGTTTCTGCAATGAATTTTGTGACCACAGACCAAATTACACAGGTCATGGGACCCCAAAACCAACTACTAAATCCTCATATGTTAAAGTAATGGGTTGCGTTACGTCTATATTACACCGGTTTATTGGGTCCGGGTTACATGATGATATAGCTAAGCATATTGTATATACAGGATATTCATGGTTATTGAGTATGATCTAATCATGAAAACTATACATTTCAATATTGGTAAGCACGACTTTAACTCCGATAGTACATTTTCTCAGCTCTCCGGTACTGGATGAGATGGGATCCAGGGCGTGGTAAAATATCAGCCACTTAATTAATCCAAAAAAACTCCTAAAACTCCAAAACTGACATTCCCATCACTATTGTTCTACTGTGAGAATCAGCTGAAGAATGACATTGTCCTTGATCCTTCCCTCGTTCCTCGCGGTCACTGCTAAGTTTGCAAACCAAACACAAGGAACCCAGAATTTGTTGTGTGAGGACACCAGGCTGTCAAACTTCATGCGCTCAGTGGGGTCATAAAACCTAAGTGGGCGGGGGAAAACAAATGGTCTGTGTTAATAAGTACACTTTATTTCTGTCCTATTACCATACGTCTTGTTAGGTGCAAAACTGAAAATAATAAAACCATCTGACTGGACCCATGTGCAGTCCTAATACATAAAAAAATGATGACATGGCTAAACACTGATTATAATAGATGACGAAAGTCTAGACCCCAATAACTAACCTGCATTTACGACATGCTGCAATGTGGGGAACCTCATGTAAACCGCAGTGCGACTGAACGCAGGCAGGACCCCAGTCAGACTGGCATAGCGCATAAGTGTCCGGCGAAGCATCCTTCCTCTCTCATCTGTCCCTTGAAAATTACTTGACACCAAGCAACATGAGGCGGTCTGGCATGGAATGCTCTCATATTGTCCCCACCAGCGAGAGACCACCAGTGTGACATAAAAACCTAATAACAGAAATATTTGAAGATATATGCCTGTATAAAAAATAATAATATCTTTATAACATGGGTACCCAACCCACTGCTCATTCATAAAAAATTGCAGATGGACAGTGGCAGAGTTTGTCATGGCTCGGGCATAGTCTGGGCAGGCCAGGGGCACAGTTTGGGCAGGTCAAGGGCGGAGACACTTAAGCAGTCCAGTCACTACTGGGGAGCAGTCACAGGTATTAAAATGCTACACACAGTGCTGATATGACCTCCCTATTGTGTGATCTATATAGTTTATATAGGGAGTAATTCGGTTTCACCACGTTGTATTTAAGTAAAGGCCAATAGAATTTTTGGTTGGGCGCTGAGCCCTTTTCATTACCTTTCATTACCTTCTTACCTAAAACGAAGGACACGGGAATTAATTCTGCGTAGTTATCACAATACAGCGCCAGCTTCTCAAAATAAACTCTCTGCAGCTCATCGAGTAAAACAACCTGTCATGGAGACAAAACAACATCACATGGTATAAATGATCAGACATTTCCTGACACCGTGAGCTCTTGATTAGTCACAGTTCCCCTTTAAAAACATTTTAGAAGAATATTTGCAGCTCTGGGTAAATTCCACCTTCATGTTCATTAGCAGCAAAAGGTATAACTTAAACAGAAATATGGATTAATACACTGAAGTTGCTTCAAGTTTACCGGTCTACTACAGGTAAAAAATGTCCTACCCCATTCAGTCCATGCCCCCTTCATTAGTAGCAGGTGGGGCAACTCATAGGAAGACACACTCTCGCCCATAGGCTTTGCCTCAGTCTGGGACTGGGTGGTGGGTGTGGGGGGTTCTGGACTGTAAAGGAGAAATATACTGTGAAAATTTACTTTTTAAAAATGAAAGTACCTGGGGGCGGGGCAGGTAGGTAGGATTGACAATTCCTACCTCCCAATATTGTTTCATTGAGGAGCTACAGCACATACAGTTTTATCTCCAGGTAAGTGTCCTGGCCTTCCTGTATTAAAGTTAGTGCTGAAGCACTCAGAAGCCTGGCAGAACCATTAATTTTATGCTACCACTCCTTATGCATTAAGCATTTTCTGTTGGCTGCTGAATCAATGACCTTTTCATCAGGTCCATTCATTTCTCTATAAAAACAAAATGTTAAAGGGTCAGAAAGGTACCTGTAGATGGCGCGAATGAAGTGAAGTAACAGCTGATAAAGATGAGGAATTCTGGTACAACAGTTTGTAGATGTGCCACGCCAACGCAGTAGCAAGCGAGAGAAGGTACCTAACTTGGCATCTGCCACATGATACTGTAGGTCACTGTCATGGGTGTGGATGGTTGGGCCCTTAGGCAGCTCTGGATGGAGTGTGTAACAATAATAGAACTTGTTATTAGGGTAACATTTAAAGTGACAGCAGTGTGCATGTGTTCTTAGTTATATTGAAAGACATAGTAATTGGGCCTGCTATATGTGGGGAACAGGCAGCTAGGAAATGAGTTAAGAAGTAACAGCTGATCGCCAGGGCCCCCTTTAAAGATCAGAAAAATAAACTGACCAGATCAATGCTATATGAGAGATCAATGAACTTGCCTGTTTCAAACATGTGTGCGCTCGGAAAAACAGACAAAAATGGATGAAGGGTAATGAGCTATTACTGATTGTACATGATATTAATGCAGCTGAACAGAAATCAATCAAAACCTACAGGGGGCAGCACAGGTACCGTGTGTCTGTGTTGGAGAATGTTCTATATGTGATGTGTTCTGTGTGTCCATTCTTAATATTCCAACATCTAGGGAAACATCTCTAGGCTCTTGTAATAAGGGAAATCAGATTGGATGGAACTATAATGTTATGAAAGATTCTTCCATAGTGATCATCATCCACATGGACCATTTACACCTCTTTTTAACACCCACACAATCCAGACAGAGATCCATTAGAACGGAAAGAAATAACATTTGAAAGGTTTTCATTTTGCAGTTTTCTGCTGTCACAATGACGGAACTGTCGTCCAGTGTCGTTGCAAGTGAGAGCACGTTTATATCTCCAACGATCTCAGTGTGTCGCTACCAGCCTCTGTGTGCAAAGGAGAAGTAAAAGCTACTTTTAATATTTGTGTAATAGGGAGAGGCGAGGGGTCTCAAGCCATGAAAATGTCTGGTTACTATGTCTCTAAATTCACCCTAATAGGGTGAGATAACAGTTTATATGATCTCGGGGAAGGGGTGGACAAATCTCAGAATCACAGTATTCAATGAGGCTTGAAATTTATTCCAGGAACCTACCATTTACTGGATTATTTGTCTGTCCAGATATTGACCCCTAGAGTTGCTTGCCTGTCTCCTGATGTCAGAAATAATTTGTCCGCCACTGTTAGGGTTTTGTGTACGTGGAGTAGAAACGTGTGCGTGTATTGTATATGAGAGAATTAGGTAGGGTACTCACAGTGTAAGAGTTTCGCTTAGTTGTTGTGTCCTTCTCGTTTCCCCCTGAAATGTGAAGTTGAAATTGTCCACTACTTATTGTAGGGTCCTGTGATCTCATAATCCCTCTTACACTATTGGCTTTGTTGTCCCTACTTCCCCCCCCACCGTGGACCGGGCGTGGGTTTAGCGTGTGCAGGTCCTGGCACCATTTCTCTCCTCAAATGTAAATGTTTGTTCTTTAAATCTTTTCCTGTTTGGTTTTCTTTTTAGATTATTAGGAACAAGATTAACAACACCAGTTGAGTAATAGGGTGTGAATCCTTAGGCGGCCACATGGGGGCGATAGATATACAGAAATTGGAGAATTTTTGTTCTTGGAAGTTACATATATCTAGGCAGCATTATCTATTTTTCCCCTTCATTACTTTAAATTAACTATTTGAAGATAACAGTAATTGTGCGCAATAAAATTCTATCCATTGTGTTTATTGCTATTGGAGGAAGCTGCCAGTAAAAATGATGAATTTCAAGTAACCGCCACAGGGGGTCGCTACCTAATACCACTATCCACACGCAGTGTACTGACACCTGACGGAGGACTGGGCATTCTGAGGGAATCTTTCGCCCCGATGACCATTCGCTACTAGCGAGCGGTCAGCCAGATGAATCACTGTCATTTGCCGACAGTTGCTGTGAGACCAATCATATGGTCCATATTGAACCGCACGTTCGGCTGTGATTTATCAACATGCCAATTCGTCTGATCAGGCGACCAGATCGGCCGCGCCCGCCTCATCCACACTATACAATATTTTGTCTGACCAACTACCGATACACAGACACCGTCAGTCAGCCGGAAATATTTATGGGGCGTACCCAGCCTTAGAAGGACATTCACATACGATTTTGATCTCATGTGAACTATCAGATAACAGGCAGTGTTAACCACATACACAGCCCTGACTGATCCCCATACACAGTATCTGATGGGATTTGTCGAGTATCAGCGATGTGTATGGCCACCTTAAATGCAATAATTACTACTGCAATTTACATAAACTGTATATAATTATCACCCCCATTGTTCATCGGCCACATAGTAAACTTATGTTAATAGTTGTAGTAGAATAGCCAGCACTACAGATAATTGGAAAAATACAATATTTTACACCTATATTTTACACTACTGGACAATAGTCAAGGCCAAGACTGATAGAGGGTGTGGCTTGGAGTTTTACAATGGTTGGTCTGGGAAAATTACAAACAGTAGTAAAATTTTGCATTGGTAGCACAAAAAGGAGTACCTTTAATTCCACCACATTGCAACTTCATGGTAAGAGTCAGGTTCTCACATTTCTAGTACATCTGCTACAGGGAAAATTCACTTAAATACATCTGGATAGAAAATGGTAATTGGTAAGGTCTGAAAGGTTAGTGCAGAGCAGATGGATGTGACTATGGAATAATGTGGGCTGATTAAGTGAAACAGGGCCAAAGTACAATGCTGACACACCCTCCAAATGCCCCTTAAAGCATATACTGTACCTTGAATGTCCCACAGTCTTCCCTTTATATAAATGTCCCACAGTCTTCCCTTTATATATGACCAGAATATGACCCATAATAAAAACATATCCTTATACACAGTAATGTCTTGCATTGTCTATTCTACACACATATTTACACAGAATTTTATGCAGCAATTTAAAGTTAGCTTATCAATTCACATCAGGTCAGATCCCCAAAGAGCTTACAATCAAATGTCCTATTATTAGGATTGTGGGAGAAAGCTAACCACTGAGCCACCATACTGTATATTAATAAAATATTAATCATTACTGTCAGAAATAACAATAATATAGTGCATAATGTACCCCCTACTGTAAATTATAAGGATATCATATTCACTGCGGATTCTCCGACCATATAAAGATCATTGTGCACCAACAAATAGACTGCGCATGAGCGCACAGCCTTAGGAGGGAGGAGGAGCCATGTGCTTATAATCAGCAAGCTATTTGTATTAGTAGCGGGCTAATTATAACAATATATTATATTTGCCTGCAGGATTTAAACATCAATATGCTACAATATAGTAGCAATAATGGTATAAAAGATTCAAGTGCACTTGGTTAACGAGGATATGGTACAGAAAGAAATAAAGAAGGTTAATATTAATAAATCTCCTGGACAGGATAAAATAACATCCTCGGGTACTTAGGAGCTAAGTTCAGTTTTATCTAGGCCATTGTTTCTTATTTTTGCAGATTCCCTCATGTCCGGTGGTGTGGCCTCTGGATTGGAAAAAGGCTGATGTTATTCCAATATTAAAAAGGGAGTCGTTCACAGCCGGGTAATTACAGGCCTGTAAGTTTAAATTCAGTGGGGGGAAGATCCTGGAAAGTTAATAAGGGCATGTTCTAGAGTATGTTTCAAGGACTGACATTATAATAGTATAACCAGCATGATTTAGGAGGAATAGACTTGTCAACTAACTTGCTTGGCTTTTATGAGGAAGTAAGTAGAAATTTAGAATCGGCATAGCAGTAGAGTAGTTTACTTGGATTTGCAAAGGCTTTTGAACAGTCCCCATAGGCGGACTAATGAATAAGTAAGGTCTGTTGGTCTGGGGAGTCACATTTGTACATGGATAGAAAATTGGTTAAGAATAGGATGCAGAGAGTAGTTGTTAATGGGGCTTCATCATTATGGATAAAGTGCTAAGTGGTGCGCCACAGGGTTCTGTGTTGTGGGCCGCTTCTATTTAATCTATTTATTAATGATTTGGAAGTGGGTATTGTCAGCAAGGTTCTGTGTTTGCTGACGACACAAAACTTTGTCGACCATTAAAAATTCAGAGGATGTGCACATCGTTGCAAGGGGATCTAGATAGATTATCACATTGGGCTGCTAAGTGGCAGATGAAATTCAATGTTGATAAATGCAAGGTGATGCATTTTGGACTTAAAAATCCTTGTGCTACTTATACTTAAATGGCTCTGTGTTAAAGTGTATGTCCACCCTAAAATTGATTTTTAATATAAGATCCCCCCTGGGCTCCCAGCCCCAACCGCTATATTTTTTTTTTTAGAAAGCCCCCCAAACTCTACTTACCTCCCCTCTTTCCTCCGCCGCCTCCGGCCCTCTGCTTGTAAGGAAATGCAAGCAGAGGGGCCGGGACCGGCAGCCGCGTCTGTGATTGGCTGAGCGGCAGCCCAATACAGACGCGGCTGCCGGGCAGCTCACTTCCTGTTTATTTTACAGTCTGAGATGAGAGCGCCATCTAGTGGAATTTTGTTACAAAGTAGGTACTTTGTTTATATTTCTAGCAATTGTTGCAGTTTATACATGACAATATGACTAGGATAGTTCCATTATTTTTCATACGCGCTTTATCACACGTATTTATATTTCACATTATGTATACTATTGATATTCTTATGTATTTTATATTACTATTATGTATCACATTTTATCATCATTATGTATTATATCACAATGTATACTTTTTTTGCCCATATTTATCTTAATTATTTATTACTCTTTTAGAATATATTATCAAGTACATTGCACCTGGTCACTTTGGCACTTTATGTACTTTGTTTCCCTGAAGTGGGTGTGTCCACCAAGCATTGTGGGTATTTAAGGGGATGGGAGGATCCATTTTGTAGCACCTGAGGAAGGGGGAGGAGCGTGTTGTGTTGATGGTTCAATAAAAGTTTATTCACATTTACAAGGTGTGTGATCTTTCAAAATTCTTCTATGGATATCACAAAACTCCTTGGTACTTCTAATATACTTATAGTTTATAGTACCATATGATTCACTATTTCAGGAGTGTTAAGCTTTTCAAAATAAAAATGTGTAGTAAAGAGCAACCGGGGGAGGGAAAGGGGGAAAACAGAGCCCCCCACGATGAAATTATATAAAGTACAATCATTATTACCACGTCACGGGTATGAGCTATACTAATGCAACAGACAGAACAGCACAGCATACACGACATCTTAAAGTACGCTTATCAGGATTATTCAAATAAGTTCTGTTTCTTTAAAAATGGTGCTAATTTTGCCCCAACCAATCAGATCTTATTTTAACATGTTGAAGCTACCTCCTGATTGTTGGGGCAAAAATTAGCACCATTTTTAACATAAGAACTTTTATTAGAATAACCTCGTATAATACGTTGAGGGGCTTAACTGGTATGTGATGAGGTGGCAGATACCATATATTTGAGCTGTGAAGACCGTATCGATAGGGGACTGTGGGCACTGGATGCACAACTTGGAGCTAGCATGTCCGTGACCTAAGACTCCCAACTGTTCGCCCCCCTGGTAATAGCAACCCGTCAGCACGCACAGGTCGCCCATATCAAGTCCGGCCCTAAGACCGGAACTAACATCTGTACACAGTCACATGTTGTAAATGCCAGATAACGGGAATTAAAATTGTGAAATTCGTTTGGGGTAATTAGTTATTGCAGGAAAGTTAGTAAGTGTACTTGGGCGCCTAGAAGGACAACTTTCCTCGTCCCTCTCCACACACATTAAAAGTATTACCTATGGAGAGGACTGAACTGCTAGGAAATCCCTCAATTCCTAGTTTCCCACTACGGGCACAAAAGTTATACTTAGCTAAAATTTAAACTCGCCCTAGGCCAGCTTCGGACACGCCAAGGCTGTGCAAGATCAGGCCCAGGGGGTTTTTAAGTCAAGTATAAACTGTGGACAACACTAAATGCAAACTCAAATGTGATGACCTAGAGCGGTTTGTATTCCTCACCCTGGGTATTGTTTAATGGGTGAGAGGAAGGAGAGAGAGCTGGAAATGTTTTTTTTCCTTCGGCTTTTAGATCTGACTGCATATTCTGGAAATGACATTTGAAATAGACCTGTCACTCCAGAAGCAAACATAATGTGTTCCCTATCCACCGACCATCTTACTAATGTCTTATGGGCTGCCTGTCGCACACTTATTACCACAATTAAAAAGAATCAGCAGATAAAAGAAGGAAAGCAGGGGAGATGTGCAAACAAGGAGTGTCATTGGTAAACCTGATTGCAGATATTTAAGTGCCGGAAGCGAGACACTACAAGAAGCCGTGATTAAGGATGTGGAGGGGATAATAAGAAAGCACTAAACCTTAAACTTCATTCTAACCAAAGCAAGCACTTAAAATATGCGAGGACCACCATTTTACTTCTCTCACATTGGTAGTTTTGATAGTTAATGTAAAGGGCCTGTCCGACCCCCAAACAAGGGTCCCCCTCACACAGTAATGGAAGCCTGGGACCCCGATGCTAGGGTTGTAATGAAATCCTATCTCACTACCCAGCTCCTAGGATTCTCCTGTAGTCCCCCCCCAAAGTCCCAAAAACTGCCCACAGGAGGATAGCACTGAGTCCAAATAGGACCTGTGCCTCCTAGCTGCCTCGGAAGATTTTGCATGCGTACTGCAGCCCTTCTCCCCCTCCCTCCTCCCTCCCTCCCTCGTTTCATCCCATCCCACTTACTAACCTTATAAACCCCTTCCAGTTGATTAGTTCTCTCTCCCCAGCCCCAACCCGCAATATTTTAAGTTTTAAAGCTCCCCAACTCTTACCTTCCCTCTCTCCTCCGGCTTCTGAAGCCGGCAGCCGCGTCTGTGATTGCTGCCCTCAGCCAATCACAGGACGCGTGCCGGTCCCGCCCCCTGCTTGCATTCTTCCAGCAGAGGGCGCGGAGCGTACGGAGGAGAGAGGAGGTAAGTAAAGATCTGGGGGGCCTTTCTAATTAAAAAATATATCGTTGAGGCTGGAGCAGGGGGAAGTCATTCTATTATATGGAAATTTTTTTTTAATAAGGTGGACATAGGGTGTTTTGTTAAGTAAGCGACCTTTATATTTTTGAATTATGCATAATTATGTCGTATTTTTATTTATTCTCCCTTTGAATGACTTTTTCTAAATATATGATCTTTGTACCAGTGTTGTTCTTTACTATATATAAAATAAAATTATGCATACTATGTTTGGAGTTTTAAGTTATGTAAGATGGGGGAATTTGCTATAACTTGTTCTATCCATGCCTGTGATAAATATCAATAATGATTTGATAGTTATTCACCGAATCTTATATCACAGACATTGGGATACACTAGACTAATTTGGATTACCATTTGCCTTCTATCAGTGCATGGGTGAGTGCTGGGACTAAGTGACTATTAATCATATTAACCCAATACTATCTTTTAAAACAAGCTAGAAACATGTGGTTTCTAGCTGTTGTGTTATCCAAAGTTACTATTAAATGCAAATTATTCACCAAATGTCATTACTAAATCAATTTTAAAAGGTTTGCAAATCCATGTGGGATCTGTGCTATATTACTCTGGCATATATGGAAATGATTAAAGTCCACCCTCACCACATACAATTATTATTCTCCCTCTTTACAAAGCACTGATAATATGCAGTGCAGTTTTGGAATTCTGTATATAAAAGGGACATCTTGAAAATAGATATACCGGTAGTTCAAAGAAGGCCAACTAAATAAATATGGGGAATGTTTAGGCTCAAAATAAAAGTGTGTAGTATAGAGCAGCAAAAAACTCAGACAACCCCACAGGTATTGCTATAAACAAACGTGCGTTTATTGTGCACACCACGACATGTTTCGGACAGTCTAGGTCCTTTCTCAAGTGTGAACACATAATTACTTAACCACCTTTAATATCCTCAGGGTGTGGTTCCAATAAAGTCACTCACCCTGTCAGCTGCATCCACCTTTTAAACAAGCATGATAAAAGTGATAAAACACCACAAAGTTTTTTTTTTTTTATTTACTACTTATAATGTCAGTCCTTGAAGAATAACTCTAGAACAGTGTTCCCTTATTAAACTTCCAGGATCTTCCCACCACTGAATTAAACTTTACAGGCCTGTAATTATACGCTGCTGTGAAAGACTACCCTTTTTGAATATTGGCATAACAATCAGCCTTTTTCCAATCCAGAGGCACACCACGGACATGAGGAATCTAGCAAAAAATAGAGAAACAATGGCCTAGATAAAACTGGAAACTTAGCTCCTTATACCGAGGATGTATTTATCCGCGGTCCAGGGGAAGAGATGTCGTAATATATAACTATTTAGTTCTTTCTGTACCATATCCTCGGTTAACCAAACTGAATTGATCTGTATACCTTTATGCTCTTTACTACATGATGATCTGACTTGGATCTTCTATGTGTATAAAGAAGGAAAAAAATTATTCAAGACATTGCTTTGTCGACCATTCCTCCTAACTAACTTCTCATTCTCAGTCCTCATCTTACTTAACTATTAAATAACCTTAAAAAAATGTTTAGGCTTAGTGATGCTTTCTTAAGCTATCCTAACCTTCATTATTAATTTTAGCTAGTTTGATGCTTTTCATCTTGTTACAGTTTTTACGCCATAAAAGGCCCTTTCCGTTCCCTCGGCCTTAAAGCTTTTAAATGCTTTCTTCGTAATCATTTAAATTGCCTCTTACAATCAGAATTCAGCCACAGGGCGAGGATTTAATTTTTTTTACATTATTCACAAGGGTATAAATTTTAGATGTGAAACTGGCTAAAAATCCCCTTGACACCCCCCCCCTCCCCCCACCCCCCCCCCCCCACAGTCCACTTCTGTTCAGTACCTTTACCATGATAATACATTATCCCAGTTGACATCTGAAAGAGCTGCTTTGAACCTGGGAAAATTGCTTTCCTGAAATTAAATGTCTTTGTTAACCCAGCACACTTTTCCTTTCGATAACAAAGTCCAAATGCCCACTATTCATGGTCACTATTCCCTAAAGCTCCGTTCCTTTATATCTATAATGCGCTCCACAATGTTAAGATATTACCAGATCCAAACAGTGCTCTTTTTAGTAGGAACCTCAACCACTGTGAGAGAAATTAATCCTCAGAAAAAGTTCAGGAACTCATCGCCTTTTTCTGTGATGAGTTCCACACCAACCAATCCAATGTCAGGGTTAATTGAAGTCCCCCATAATGGAGCACACTCCCCAAACTTGCAGCCATTCCCAACTGATAGGAAGTGACTCAACTCCTCTCTGCCTAGCAGTTGCGGCTTATAGCAGGACAACAACAAGACATTACCCCATTCGCTTTGCTAATTCCAACCATATTGCTCCACTTTCACCATATCACCAGCTATCTCTTCTGTTAAATTTGGCTTCAATTCTTTTAACATTATACACATACTCTCCCCCTTCCTTTTTTCTGCCTGCCTAAACAATGGCAACACTTCTATAATTTACAGCCCAGTCGTGGAGAACTGTTCAACACGTTTTCTGCTATACCTATACATTCATACTTTTCATTCAATGGCCATTCATTCCAATTCACCCATTTGTCAGCCAGGCTTCTCGCATTGCAAACCAGACATTTTAAAATTATGATCTGTAATTATTTGTACACTTGATACCACATTCCTCCCTATCCCTTATGCTAGCCCCAACCCCCCTTTTCCACCCACCAACTGGCCGACTAACCACTGCCATTTCATCCTGGCACAAACTATCCCAGTGAGACTCTAATACCATCCCTCACCCCAAACCATAGTTTAAATTCCTCTATCATATTCTATTAGTTTTATCAGCCCTCCAGATCATTAGCCAGGTGTATCGCGCCTCAAAATCCATTATCCATTGTATTGACCTCCAAATCATACCCAGGGTTATAGATCTCCAAACTGATGACCCAGTGGTTTCCAGCCCTCAAGATCATATTCCCAGTTTGTCAGTCCTCGTAGAACATATGCCAGTGTTATCAGCTCTCCAGGCTTTACCCACGTAAGTCGCCTCAAGTTTATTTGTCTGGTTAGGCCTCTAAAGTGCATGTCCACCCCCAAAAACTGAAATATAAGAATAGGAGGAGTATCAACAGTATGCACTGCAAAAAACAAAACTTTTATTGCAACAAGTGTTTTGATAGCAAGGGAGTCCTTTTTAAGCAAAGGACTCCTTGCAGCCAAAAACATGGGGCCAGCTAACACATACCTGGGTAGTCACAGTGCAACCACTTGATTTTTTTTTCACCCACACTCCCTCTCCTCCCGTTGTTTTCTCTTCCCTCCCCTCAGCTTAAACCCTGTATATAATGGTAGGTATCGGTCCCAGCCCAACGACTAACAGAATTCGAGAAAGTCCCCCGATAGTTACTTACCTTACCTTCTCCCCCGCAGTCTGAGCATCCGGCGCGTGTATCTGAATGGCGCCTACTCAGCCAATAGGGACACGGCTGCCGGTTCCCGCCCCCTGCTTGCAGTTCCGTGCAAGCAGAGGGCCGGGGCTGGGAGTGCGGCGGAGGAGAGAGTAGGTTAAGGTAAGTTAAGATCGGGGGACTTTCCTCAAATTTTATGCGCCAGTTGGGCCTGGGGTGGGGGAACCATTACCTAATTAGATAAAAAGTTATGCCCTGTTAACCATATCATTACACTTAAATATCACAAAAATATAAGAAATAGGGAGGGGTTACCCAACAGTCAGTACTAGCACTGCAAAAAACAAAACTTTTATGCAAACACATTTTCTGAATGCAAGGAGTCTTTTTCAAGACTCCTTGCAGTCAGAAACATGGGGCCAGCTAAACTCTTAACCTGGGTCACAGGTGCAACACGTGGTTTGATATACACTTTGGAAATGTTGCAGGCAACAAACCAGTGTAAAAATAAGAAAATATGCACATTATAGTCTCTGTTATTTGTAATGTATAAAGTCATTGATCGTTGATCTTTTGGTTTGATATGACTTATGTGTATTGTGGGAGATGTTATATCCAGTTTTGAGCAATTAATGATTTGGCTGGCTAGGAGGATGTTAGCACCAAGTTTTTTTGTTTGATTGTGTGAATAGTTCTAGTATATGGACGTCCATATTCTATAAAATGTTGTTGGGTTTAATTGTAGTTTGACACTGGATATTTGTTCCATAGGGCTTGTTTGTTAAAACCCAAAATCTGTTTACGGGCAGTCCCACCACATGTATGTGATAACGAACATGAGTTCTGAACAACCCTCGGAAATTTTATAGGTTGGTCGGTTGTGTTGTATTGTAGATTTTTTCCGAGGGTAGGGTTAATTTCATCTATATGGTTATTGTAGGGCCTCTTTCACGTTGTGTCTGTGAGCATATTGATAATTTGGCTTTGGTCCATATCGCGGTGTTTCCGTTTAGTGTTGTTGATAGATCATATTCCATGGCTTTTTTTTGTATTTTTCTTCGATAGAGTTTTGATCTATGTAATCAGAGTTATTGGTAAAGTTTTGTCGATATTTAGCTGGTGGTGGGGTTTAGCTCATATTGGTGATTAATTTCAGGATTATATATATATTATTATATATATATCTATTATAGATAGAAAATGTCCATAAAACACTGCACTCAAAAATTGTTGTTCCAACGGTTTATTGGCAAGATTTCAGGATATAATACACGACGTTCGGTGGAAACAAAGTCCCCATTCAATCAGCGGATAGATAGAAAAAACTATCTATCACCGATGAGAAGGGGACGTGGTTCCCCGACAACGGTGTTTTGGGTTTGTGTATTATTATCTGAAATCTTGCCAATACAACCGTTTGATTAAGGCAACAATGTTTGAGTGAGTTTATGGACATTTTTCATATATATTGGGGACAATCCAGCCAGTGGTCCCCTAAACACTAGCACCCTAAGCAAATTTCGGTAGGTGGCAGTGCGTGTTTTTAATATATATCTATTATATATATAGATAATATATAGTATGACAGTTAGTCTGAAAAATCAGGTTGATTTGAGGAAAGAGTTTCTAGTGGTGGGTTAGTCTCAGGTTGTTGTAGGAAAAGCTTTTGCTGTCCCTTCGGGTCGCGTAGTATGGATTGGTTGACCAGTTTAGTGTGTAATTCAATTTGAAAGGATCTCCAACTGTTGCTTTTATGTTTACTTTCCTTTAATTGGTTAGTCACTGGTGTTTAACAGAAATCTTTTCCTAAAATGTTGGGTGAGATCATCTTGGAATATTTGGTGATGAATACCATCAATATAAATAGTTGTATTTTGCTGTATATACCCTGCATATGCAGGCTTCTTTAGTTTGTAGTGCGTAGTGTTTAATTGCACTATAATGTCCACTCGATTGTTTATATTTGGTTTGTCTTCAG
Source organism: Hymenochirus boettgeri (assembly GCA_019447015.1). Classification (NCBI taxonomy): domain Eukaryota; kingdom Metazoa; phylum Chordata; class Amphibia; order Anura; family Pipidae; genus Hymenochirus; species Hymenochirus boettgeri. Next base: position 37,181,642 of record CM033472.1, on the reverse strand, counting down.
TGCTATTGCAGCGATTATATTAACATTTTCCCACGGGGGGTATGTGGAGTAAAGAAATAAACTGGTCGAGCGCTGAGGTGAGCAGACCATTCCTATGTTGCGTCTGCAGCTGCGGAGCGTTGCGTGGCATGCAATCCCGGCTGGAAAAACGGTTAGCAGGCGTAAGCGCAGTGACCTTTTGTTTGCAGGTAAAGCATTTTTCTTTTGGCTTTTCAGGAGGAGGGTTAGCTTAGATTGGGGGTTTTATTTTTTAGCTGTTTTATGTCTATCTGGGTAAGTTCTGGGTGTGAAGGGGTTGTAGCGACGGAGTTTGGTTGTCACGCTTTGCCCATCTTGTTTAAAGCCCAGGACCACACCCCCAAGAATAGTGTGGCCAAAACCTTTTGCGATTCTACCGTGAGGAGCGGCCACTTGGTTGGTATTTGTACCCCAGGCCAAAAGGGTGCCAGTCTCCCTGCTCATTCTCCACGACTGAGACCAAATACAATGGAAAGATGCACTACTGCAAAGAAGATTTGTTTCTATTGTCACTGACCGGGCACAGTCCCAGCCTATGAGTGGGGGATGGGCAAGCTACATAGTACTACAAGATGGATTTGAAAGAAAAGGTACAGGGGATTTGAGCAAAGCCTGGGGTGAGGATTACCAGTTTAGGTCCTCATGTGGGTACTATAGAGTAGAGGCAAGCCAGTTTAGCACCGTTAATTGCCCCTTTAGGACATGTAATGAAAACTTGGGTAACGTTAATGCACTGAGGAAGCTGGTAACGAGGGCTTAGTGGTTGATCATAACTTCTGTTGTAAGTAGTAATGTGTGAATTTAATTAAAAAAGCTTCTTTAACCATAATGGCTTGTCTTTATTTAAGATCCACCCAGCCTTATACCGTCTAGAGTCATCTGGCTCAGAGGGCAGGTAGTAATGCCTTGTTCAGACACTTCAAAATAGAAGAACCGAGGAGAGGCACAAGCCAATAACAATACCATGAGGAGAGAATATGCCATCTAAAGAAATAAAAATAAGACAACCACACGTTATTATTACTATGGGTAATCTATCCAAACTTTACTATGTATGGTCAGGTTAAAAATAAATATAAATCAATAGCAGCAAAGTGTATATATAATCACTGTGGCTTGGCCAGACTAATCATTAAACCATAATGATTTTTAAAAACTGTAGGTCAATTTAAAATGTACATAGCACCATATTAACAATCAATAAGCGACCTATAAGTTATGTAGTTGGATAGTATAGATTTTATAGCGCAGTCCTTACAGCTGTAAATGAAAATGGTGTGTGAAACAGTGGATCGTCTTCAGCAGGGATGGGGTAATGGGCAAGTTTATTGAAGTAACTCTTTCTTTTTAAAGGGCAGTCCACCCCACAACAGTAATGCCCCCAAACTACTGTGGCCACCACCATGTAGTGTAGTTTTATCCTTACCTACATCCATGACCTCCTAAGGATTCTCCTGAGTCCCCCCCAAAGTCCAAAAAAATTGCCCAACCAGGAGGTAGCAGAGTCCATATAGGACTCTGCTGCTCACTGGCCTCCGGGGGAAGAGAAGTTTGGCATGAGTACTGGCAGCCCTTTCTCCCCCTCCTCTTCTCCTCCCTCCACGATTCCACTCCCCCTAGCGAAATAAAAACATTGTAATATATAAGAGTCTCCTGCGGCCCCAGCCCAACCGCATGTCTTTATCTTTAGAAAGCTCCCCAAACTTACTTACACTCTCCTTCTTTCCTCCGGCGGAAGTGAGTGGCCAAATTACAGACGCGGCTGCCGGTTCCGCCCTTCTGCTTGCATTTTCTCGCAAGCAGAGGGGCCGGGGAGCGCGGCGGAGGAAAGAGGGAGGATAGTAGAGATTTGGGGGGTTTCCTAAAGAAAAAAAACATAGTGTTGTGGGCTGGGAGCCCAGGGGGAATTATATAAAACAAAATTTTTTTGGTTGTGGACATAAGAGGCACGTTTTTATTTCAGCTATCGGGGCGGAGCCTAGACCTGAATGGCGTATTACGGTAGGCTGTTGACTCCTAACCCACAAATTATTAGTAAACCCATACATTGTTCGCTTAACCCAAAACACCTCCCGAATAATCTAGAGTAGAATAACTAAATCAAAAACCAGAAAATATAGAACTCAACTGGAACAACTTTTTTCGACTGCACCGTTGGCTTACAAACCACGCGACTCCCACAGCAGCGCGGGTAAATGGAACACGGCGTTCAGAGGCCCAAGCATCAAGCGCCCCAGGAGGAAGAATGCCCTCCTGAGTTAGTACTCAATACAACCTACCCGCCAGGAGATCCACCAACAGACTACGTGGCATGTCCACTGATTGTGAAAGTGATCTAGGAAAAGAAAAATACGTACCAGCGTAGGGAGATTTGCCGCAGTCAAGGAAGATCTCACACTGGAAGCTAACTTTTTTTCAAACCCATGTCCACCCAGAATATAACCCAGCTCCAACTGGAAAAACTATCTCTACATGCGCCAAACTAGATGACCTCTAGAAAATGGTCTCGGAGGAACACAAAATTGAGATCTGAAGGCTTCCCAGAAGGAGCTGAGAACACGACCCCGACTTCTTAATTAAAACATGGCGGATCCAAGCACCACTTTGGCTCTGAAGTTCTCTATCCCCGTGTTTGCAATGAGGGGAGCACATTAAATACCTATGAAAGCCCAATCCTGGTGCTCTGCCAAGACCGACTGATAGCCTGCACTCTCAAATGCTGAAGACAGCAAAATAACATTTTCGAGCACACGAACATAGGTGGATTTCCAAATTTGAAAAACATGCCAGAGCATTTTAATAACTGTAACTGCTTTATTTCAGTATTAACAGTAAATCTTTGGTTATACCTGCCTGGCTTACCACTAAGCAAAAGGCTAGACTTGGCAAGCAAGCAATTCATCCCAACATTAATAGTGGCTGCCCAATTCAAATGTTCTAGCCAACTCAGTCCACTATCCTAGTTACAACTATCAAATGGATCAGGTTATAAAAATAGTTGGCACATTGGGCGCCTGGAAAACCCTGGATAGCATGGTCAGCGACAGTACCCAATCTCTTATGAGCCATACTGTAATACTGAGACTGCTAACCGTTGTCAGAACCCGATGTTCTTAGCCGGAACAATTTTTCATACCCCTTGTAAGTTTCTTAGAAGATTGGCCATCATTGTTACGTCGTTGTGCGTATCCTAGTTGAGATTGAGACTTGGCTTATAGAGTGGTCCCATTTTTCCTATTTCTTGTGTCTTATCTATCAGTCCCTGTCTTAGTTATTGTTATACTCCGAGGCTCTTCTCTTTCCGTCCTCAGATTTCTTCAGACTTCTTCTTAATGTTAGGGTTTTCTGTAAATATTTTATCCTTTTTATTTTATATAACTGTTGTATGTCATTTTATTACTAACACCATTTTTTTATTTTGCGATATTATATGCACTGGCCACCTTTTGGAATATTAAATCTAAAAATTTGAATCTAGTTTTGTTGATGCTCGTAACAAGAAACTCAGTTAGCCGTATGATTAAGTTTGATATGTGCGTGATGAAGTGGTTTGTAGTGTAAATGCTAATAACTCTGTGATGACATAGCCTCTCCCCTCGTCCTGACTAGAGGGCCTCAATTCAGTCTCTCCTTAGACCAGCCCTTTCCTGGATCAGCACTAGAAAACTCATATACAAATAATCTAAAACTCAGGCACGACCCTTCATACTCGCTCCCGTACCTCCAAATCTCTTGATAAGCCTGTGGAGTCAAAATATATAGGCAAAATGATCGTATAAACAGACTTCGGAGTTCCCCCCGGAGGATCTCACCCCCAGAACAAGTGAGGATTTATTCCAGAACCAGAGGCGAGGCGAATACATTAAAACTGTTGAACTTATCTTTCGGGTCTCAGACGTGCTAATATACAAGGTGCCTTCATCTCGCTTGGTGGAGGACAGGCTCCTTTGACAGAGTAAACTGGGCCATTATAAAACATATAAACCTCCCACATGGCCTGCTAACCATATGTGCAAAATAGGTATGCCGTATATCGCAACAATAAAGCAAGAGAGTAAGTGTTATGGAATACTTTTGATCCACTGGTCTTTTTAAATGGGGACACAACAGGGATGCCCCCTTCCCCTGCTACATGTTCTTACCCTGGGCATTTGCTTGCAGGCCCTGACGACAATCTAGCACGGGAGGAGGAATCCGAAAACTGGTCACACTATGCATAAATAGCGCATATGCAGACGACCTCCTCGTATTATGCTGGAGCTAGAAAAAAATTTGCTATTTCCCCCAGTAATTACCAGAAACAAATTACCATAAATTTGAATGCCTAAACGTTCTCATTACCCCCCAGACTTGATCCACTCTTCCAACTTTATTACCACTTTCCGGTGGCAACATCAAATAACCTTGATTCAATCCCAACACATTATCTAAACTCTTTATATTAAATTACTCCTTTCAACAAGTTGTTTCGCTCGTTTGACCTGGCAAAAAAATAAATATCATGGTGTTGCCAAAGGTTAACATACTTCGAGAATGGATGTGCTTGCCCAGAATTCTAATCTGTCTTTCAGGCAGCACCCCCAAAATTCTTCTTGTCACACAAACAAATTTGGCTTATTAGCATTTTTAGGGGCCCGCTTTCTAACAGGTAAAATAATATTATGACTAGACATGAAATATAAAGGAGGACTGGGGCTCCCTGATCTACATCTAATTCATACAGCAAACTTTGATTCTGCATATTCTGAATGGAAATACATTTCTCAAACAAATGATGGGTTAGCCATGGCAAACAATTTGTACAACCAAAGCCAGACTTTCCCCTAATATATATGGAACAACAGAAGCCTACAAATCCCTATATATGATGTATATACTGAGTATTAAAGTCGAATCTTTCAGGCTTCTAAAATTAGCCTGAAAACCTATCTCGACACCTACCGGTGGTCAAGTCTGTCAAGGAATTTAGATCCAAATTCTGCAAATTGCAGATACGTAACCAATCTAGTGGCGCTGTGTTAACCATGCCTAGAAAGTTACAGGAAGTGATCTGCCTTTACACTTTCAGCTTCCTGTACGTGTCTGGCTGCTGGCTCATCTCAGCACTGTCAATGCTTCTGGGTTGCTGTACAAATCTGATGGATCTTCACTCAGTTTGCACGGGCAAAAAACCCAAAGGCTGCTAGCTCCTACAGTGCAAAGACAGGCTTGAAAATTCAACCTCAACGGTTGTCCATTTTACTCTTCGGGTCAGAGGGCCTCTTACCTCATATGGGGTTCATGCGGAGAATTGTAAAGATGAGGAAGCTTAATTAAAAGTGTTACTGAACCTGCCACTCCACCATGTTTAGAAACTAAACTCCACACACCACAGCTGCTGGAGGGCGCTGTAGTTGTCCAACATCGCGGAAGTGCCAAGGTTGAGGTTACTGGTACTGGATTTGGTTATACTCTATGGACTTCATGTCATGAATTCTGCGTGTCCATTTGTAAAGGGGCAACCTCACGCCTAAAAACACACAGGAATCAGATAGGCAGTTAGTGGGTGATATTCTACCCTCGCAATTATACTGGAGCATCCGTTTTACAAATTTCAGGAAAAAATGGTACTCGACTTATACTCGGATCGACTTAATCAAGTATGTACCGGTACTTTCCTCATGGGGGGAGATTCACATTACACTACTAGTTTAATTTTACCCATCTATATACCTGAAAACGCCAGTAGAAAAGACGCCTCAACTCTCTTCTATTTTCCTATACACCATACTACCTTAACTACTACTTGTTCTTAGCTATCCGTTCCTTCTTATATCATAAAAATGTTTAAGATGCATGATTTAAGTTGACAAAGCAAATGAACACACAGATCTACAATGAAAATATGTTTATCTAAACTACATATATTGAACTTCATATAATGTATCTTCTTGAAACATACAATAAAAACAGAATTACAAGAGAAAAAAAAAAGTTGAATAAAGATAGGCCCAATCTTAGTCAACTTTGTAGACCACTCACAACGCCTACCTAACTTATTGATCCAAGAGAAAGGCAACAAAAAAAAGATGGAAAAAGGGGGAACAAAAAAAAACAGTTTCTATCCAAATGGCAATCGGCAAAGGATCCCAGGAAATCAACAAGAGAGAAATATAGGGGACAAATAATTCCAGCCACATCTGTTAAAAAAGGAGTGCTATCGGGGTTGGCATGGGTTAAGAAAAAGTTGGGGCCTGCACCATTTTGTATTAAGCACCAGGCATCTGATGCAAGCTTACTAGATCTTTAGTTATTAGGCTTGCGTAAAGTTGTAAAGTTGGGGGCCAAGCGACTTATGATTACAAGCTGATGATGCTCGGTCGGCCAGTTGTGGGCCTATGCTTAACCGTAAAGTGGAGGCGGACCACAAGTGTGGTGATGTCACTCTCACACGCTAGGGATGCAAAAAACACCCCTTCTATCTGCTGTTACACTTTGGCTAGACTGACAGCTAGGAAGCATGATCTCTGGAGTCATTTAAAGGTAGGAGTGTTGCCCTTTTTTAAAATGCCGCCACTTGTATTAGAGACCAACAGTTACCTTTAACTTTACCTTCTCATGAAACACCTAAGCCATGCGGTGCAGATGGATATTGGTTTGATCAAATGGATAAGGGACGAAGTCCTTCAGGTTCGATTAACTTGATAAATTTGTTAAACAGCAAAAATAGCAAAGAAATTGCTACACACTTTTGACAATAATCCCCGCAATTTCATTTAGCGAAAGTTCGTGGGTGCAAATGCAAAACGCAGGCCTGTGGTATGGCTAGCCAAGCAAGTCAGCATCAATGTGATTATCCACAATCAAATTGTGTACTTAATGAAAATTTTAAAGGGTAACTGTGGGCATCCATAACAGTGCCCTCCTATATTGAAAAGAACTCTCAACCTTTCAACGCAAGGCACTAGAATAAATTCTCTAGCGTCTGGGTTTTAAGTTAAAGGGCCTGGTAAATATACCTCGACGGAGGAGGAACAAAAAACATGGATGTATTTATTACTGTTGTTAAAAAAGCCCCGCCTCTCCTCAAGGCCTGCACTCTAGGTGGGGTGTGGCTGTGAAGTTGTGGACATGGTTTGTGGAGGTAGGTGTGGACTAAAACTGGCTCGGTGACTGAGGGCCATGCCATAAATAATGCAAACCATTGCATAGCATAATGCACACATGCATACAGTATACACTCGCCCTGTGGCAGATAAATGATACAAACAGGCATAGGTTACCCCACAGCATACCCACCACCACAGAGTTGACAGTGACACCAAATACAGACACACACAGAGACACACGATACAGCACAAAAACACACAGAGATCAGACACACAAAAAAACTAAACACAGTCTCTCCCACCCACCCCAGTTCCCTCTCATTCGCCTTTGATTGCAACACAAAACAGGGGCCTAGGCAGCACATTAAAATGGGTTACAGAACCCACCACCCAACATGACTGGCTGGGCACGATGGTTGTGTCCCCTCTGCCAATATGTTTCTCTTACTATTTAAAAACTAACATGTCCTTCTGCACCATTTCCAGTGAGGGAAAGAAAGCTAAGTTGCAAGGTTAAGCACGCGCCCCCTTCTCTTATCCTTCTCTTCTTCAGGAAATCCCATGTTGGTGGCCGGGGGACATGACCATTTGCCGGAAGGAGAATTTTTACATGCCGACCTTTATAGGTGACCACAGGGCAGTGCACCATGAGACAAAGTATTTCCCAATTTCTTCATAAGAGAGATTAATGTGCATGTGATGTCACCAGCTCACACGGGATAGCTGGAACACCTACTGGTTCTACGCACTTAAGTGTATAGATTGCAGCTCGCCAGAAAGCATGACCTGGAGTCGGATGTAGGAAGGAAGTGCGCTTCTTTAATAAAGGGCTATTTGAGACCACAGTTCTTTTCAACAAAAAAATAAAACTTTCTGGATTGACAAGGAATTCCCTGAACTTAAGGTTAATATTAGTTTTGTTTCACTGTTGCACTCACTTTTGCACTACAGCAAGGGGCAATTAGCCTACTAACACACTTTTGTAGGGAATATCACAGATTTTTACATCAATAGCACATTTTTCACTAACTATAGCAAAAGTGGCTAGAACTATCAAAACTAACATAACTAACTGGGAAAATTCATCCTGCCATTTCCTCTTCACGTCTCACATTAAACATTCCCATCGCAGGGTGGACTACGTGGTCCACATCAGTATTCTATTTGAACAGTTAAAGTATAAGCAAAGAAAAAGCCAAAAAAAGGTGCCCTTAAAAAAATTAAAATGTTATATTAAAAACCATTTCATCTGTTTACGAATACAAATTTTTCAGTTTTTTTCTTTTTACAGGTTATACAAGGTCTTCCCTAATGTTCCTCTATTTTAAAGGGCACTGTTTACTAGTATGGCTATATGATATGAGAATGGCTGCTTTATGCTGTGCAAGATCACTTAAAACACCGATAAGCATTTTCCCTGATAAAAACTAAAAGCAACTTTCAACTCAGCGCACGGTTCTCATTATAGTTTATGGGTTAAGATAGGACTATGACACAGAACATAAAATCAAGCAAGCATATGAAATGCTTATTTGTTGCCATTTTATTGTGGCTACATAAAACACCCATCAGGCATTTTATACTGCATTGCAAAATCTGGAAAGCCATTGTTACACATTTTTTCCTTCTCACTGATAGTGTTACAGTAAAGGAGTGGCGATACCCTTCTGAGCACAAGGTGGGCTGTTGTATCAAGCTCTGAGCAGCCTCCTGATCAAGGTAAAGTGTTACAACGAATCAACTTCTTGGGTGGTAATAAAGCTAAAAATGGTTACTTATTTTTTGGGGGGACATGCCCTTTACGATGCACACCCCCACAAAATCAAATATTTCTGAGCTAGTTACAGCCCTGAACGTCCTTGCTATTTTCTCCAGGGACCCAAGGGAAGGGAGGGAGGAGCGAAAATCGGGGATTGGGGCACCCTTACTGATGCAGCTGATGAGGCTTTTGTCCAGCAAACTGAGACTTGGAGGCAGAGCAGCATGGTGCGCTGGTGATGTCCATGCTGCACAGTCTAGCGGAGGAAAAGCTACCCTTTAAGACTTTTAACCTCTGGATGTACACTGACAGCTAGAAGCATGCATCAAGGTCTCTTTTTAAATAAACGGCCCAATGTATCGAGACACAGAAGTTCCCCATTAATTATCGGCATATCAGAGCCTAACACATTATACAATACACCACTCTAGCCACCATACTCCTATAGACTTTTATATGCCCCAATGTCTGTCCTGGACCATAAATTCAAAATTAAACAGTTGTGTAGTATTAGAGCAACCAAAAACTCAGACAAACCCCCACCAGGCTTTGCTATAATAAAAACGTGCATTATTGTGAACACCACACTGTCTTCGGACACGTCTTAGGTCCTTTCTCAAGTTGAAACATAATCTTAAACCACTTTATTATCCTCAGGGTGTGGTTCCAATAAAGTCACTCACCCTGTCAGACCCGCAGCCACATCAGATGCTAAAAGTGATTGAAAACACCACAAAGTTATGAAACTTGCATAAAAGTAGGATATAATAAGTAAAATTATTCTCAAAAGTGCAGTGTATGTCGCGGAATATAAACATTGTATAAAATAAGGTAAACACTCTATCAAACCATATGTCTCAATGGTGGTAATATATAAACTAAAAACATATCACGAAATGAAGTGCAATGCTATGTGCAGTTGCTAAACATTTCAGTGTTAACAGTTATAAACATAGAATAAATAGTATGAGTTAAACCTAATACAGGCCCAATCCTCATAATGGTTCGTATATCAAAAAAATAACACTAGTCACGAAAGGCCGAATATGTGCAGATGCTGAAACATCCAGGTAATAACCCATTTATAAATATAGTATTCAACCTCATACAGACCACCAAGTCTAATGGGTGTATATAATAAAAGAACATTTTTTTAACAAAAGTTGCAATATATGTGCAGATGCTAAACATTTTCAGTACGATTAACGTACTCTTTTCCACTTGGTCCAGAACGCATTTCAAAGTACAACATGAAATGTGCTGTGCTCCCATGTAAATATAGTGTCTTAATCCTTCGCATAAAGTCGATAGAGTGTCAAAACAAGAGCTAAAAGTGCAATATAAAAGTTCACAATAAGATGTAAAAATCACATACACAATCTGGAAGTAGTCAATATGGTCCTACTTGTTAGGATAATAGCCAACAGTGTGACTAAAATGTTATTAACAATTTGTAAACAAATTACCCCTTATATATAATAGATATATAGAATATATATACATAGAGAACTATATATAATAATATCATATATACTTATATATGAATATATAATTCATATATACACCAATAAAAACCATAATTACTATTAGATCCCTAGATCCTTTAGATCAACTATTTTTTGTTGCAGGGTCACTCACTCAGCACAACATGCACTTTTGAGAATAATGTTACTATTCATATACTACTTTGTATTGCAATGTTTATA